>CM053612.1:11864468-11915925 GCA_028646535.1 Procyon lotor | reverse complement strand
TGGAGGAGTTCTTTATAGATCTTAGATATCAGACCTTTGTCTGTAGTGTCATTTGCGAATATCTTCTCCCATTCTGTGGGTTTCCTGTTTGTTTTGTTGTGTTGCTGTGCAGAAGCTCTTTATCTTGATGAAGTCCCAAAAGTTCATTTTCGCTTTTGTTTCCTTTGCCTTTGAAGACATGTCTTGAAAGAAGTTGCTGTGGCTGATGTCAGAGATTACTGCCTATATTCTCCTCTAGGATTTTGATAGATTCCTGCCTCACGTTGAGGTCTTTTATCCATTTCGAGTTTATCTTCATGTATGGTTTCTCTTACTTTTTTTTGTGGTTGTTTTAGAGTTTGCAGTATACTTTTACAACTAATCTAAGTTCACTTTCACATAACACTAACACTTCAGGGTAATGCAAATAATAACAAATATTATATTATTATATCACACCTATAATATATTCCTTCCTCCTGTCCCAACTAGCGTTGCTGTCATTCATGTTACTTATACATGATAGATATAGATATGTAATTGAATACATTGTTGGTACTATTTTGAACAAACTGTTATTAGATCAATTAAGAATATGAAAAGGTTTTTATTTTATCTTACCTTATCCTTTTTCTGATTTGCCTCTTTTCTTAAGGTAGATCTGTTTCTGACTTGTATCATTTTCCTTCTCCAAAGAACTATTAACATTTCTTGCAAGGCAGGTTTACTGGCAACAAATTCCCTCATTTTTTGCTTGTCTGAGAAAGTCTTTATTCTCCTTCACTTTTGAAGGATAATTTCACATGATATAGAATTCTAGGTTGGTGGGTTTTTCTCTCTTAACACTTTAAATATTTCACTACTTCTCTTCTTGTTTGCATGGTTTCTGAGGATAAATTGGATTTCATTCTTATTTTTGCCCTCTATTGGTAAGTTATATAAGTTCTGTTTTTTTCTTCCTTCTTTCAGAATTTTTTCTTATATTTTTTATTTTCTGTAGTTTCAAAATGATATGCCTAGGTATAGTATTTTTGCTTTTGTTTTACTTTATCCTGCTTGGTATTCTTTGAGGTTCCTAGTTCCATGGTTTGGTGTCTGACATTAAATTTGGGAAATTCCCAGTCATTATTGTTTCACATATTTCTTCTGTTCCTTGCTCTCTTTTTTCTCCTTCTGATGTTCCCATTATTCAGATGTTACACCTTTTGTAGTTTTCCCATAGTCTTGGATATTCTGTTCTGCATTTCATAGTCTCTTTTCTGTCTGCGTTTCAGGTTTAGAGGTTTCTATTGAGATATCCTCAAGCTCAGAGATTCTTTCCTCAGTTGTGCCCAGTCTACTGTACTGATAAGCTCATCAAAGACATTCTTCATTTCTTATAATTTTTTGACCTCTAGCATTTCTTTTTGGTTCCCTTGGAATTTCTGTCTCTGTGCTTTCCTAGCTCATCTGTTCTTCATGCTGTCTACTGTATCTATTAGAGCCCTTAGCATATTAATCATAGTTGTTTCACATTCCCAGGCTGACAATTCCAATATCCCTCCTATATCTGAGTCTGGTTCTGATGCCTGCTTTGGTTCCTCAGAGTTTGTTTTTTACTATTTAGTATGTCTTTACTATTTAGTATGTCTAATTTTTACATGATAGCTGGATGTAAGGTATTGGGTAAATAAACTGCTCTAGATAGGCCTTTGTTAATGTAGTGTCAAGGTGTGGAGCGAGGGGAAGTGTTTGATAGTCCTATGATTAGGCCTCATTCTTTTAGTGAGCCTTTGACTCTAGGCAGTGAGCTTCACATGTGTTTCTCAGTATTCTCCCCTCTTTAGTGGGACAGGATAGCTAGAGTTGGGTATTTCCCTTCCCCTAAGTCTGTTAGGCTCTGGTTAAGTAGTTTCTCCTGAGAGCAGACTTTGTTAAGAATAGAATGTTCTGGTGTATTTCAAAATGGTTCCTTTCCCCCTTTTTCTACTGGAAGCATGAGGGTTTTTTCCTCTAATACTCACGTTGAGGATCTGGTAGAACTCCAGGAGGTAAAACTCACAAAAGTATGTGTGTGGGGGGGTTCCCTGATGATTTGGTTCCCCTGAGGTTTTTATATCTTAGACTTGTCTGCACTCCAGTAATTCCTGAGTTACAGTTCGGGTTTACCTACTATGGAACTGCTTTCCTCAGAAGTTTCAGCTCCCCTGAGTTTTCTCTGTTTTCACCTGTCTTTCTCTCCAATTGAGGCGATGGTAGTTTGCCCTGTGACCTCATTTCATTTACAGACCAAATGAGTTATTGGTTTTTCAGTTTGTTCAGTTTTTTGACTTGTTATTAGGATGGAGGGGTGACTTCTAAACTTTTTACATGTTGGATCAGAAACCAGAAGTCTTTCTTATTGCCTTTTTTAAAAAAAATATTTTATTTATTTATTTGACAGAGATCACAAGTAGGCTGAGGCAGGCAGGCGGGGGGTGGGGAGAAGCAGGCTCCCCGCTGAGCAGAGAGCCCCATGCGGGGCTCGATCCCAGGACCCTGAGATCATGACCTGAGCTGAAGGCAGAGTTTTTAACCCACTGAGCCACCCAGGCGCCCCTTGTTATGGCTTTTTGTTCCTCATTTACTCCATTACTTCTTTCTTTTTTGTTTAAGTTTTTGGTGGTATTGTTTTGATTCTTTTCTCATTTCTTTTTGTGTATATTTTAAAGATATTTTCTTAGTGGTTACCATCAATGTTATGTTATAATCAACATCCTAAATTTAGAAAAATCTTGTTTTAATTCATAGCAGCTTAGCTTCAATGGCATACGGAACTCAGCTCCTATAGAGCTCTGTCCCTTGCCTCTTATGTTATTCACAAGTTACATCTTTATGTATTGTGTGCCCATTAGCATAAATTTATAATTAATATTTTATGTGTATTTGTCTTTTAAATCTTATAGGACATAAAAAGCAGAATTATAAAACAAAAATACAGTAATACTATTTTTCACATTTACCTATGTATTTACCTTTACTGGAGTTCTTCATCTCTTAGTAAGTTTTGAGCTGCTGTCTAGTATCCTTTCATTTCAACCTGACAGACTCCTTTTAGCATTTATTGTAGGGCAAGTCTATGGGCAATGAACTCTTGAGTAATGTTTATCTAGAAATGTCTTAGTTTTCCCTTAAATTTGGAAGGATAATTTTGCTGTATATGTTTTCTTTCAGTCAGTGTTCTCCAGAGAAACAGAACCAGCAGGAGATATAGATGATATAAATACAGATATATTAATTAATAAATAAATAAATACATACATACAGATTTATTACAGGGATTGGTCCACATGGTTATAGAGGTTGAGAACTTCTATGATCTGTGATCTGCAAGCTGGAGAGCCAGGAAACCTGGTGGTATAATTTAGTTTGAATCCAAAGACTTCAGAGAATCAGGGGGCTGATGGTATAAGTCTCAATCTGAGTTTGGCAGCCCAGAAACCAGGAATGCCTGCCCAAGGGCAGAAGATGTATGTCTTAGCTCAAGCAGAGAGAGAGCTAATTCACCCTTCTTCTGCCTTTTTGTTCTATTCATGCCCTCAAAGGATTGGAGGATGCCCACCCACAGTACCAGAGACCCACTGCTTTACTCAGTTCACCAATTCAAATGCTAATCTCTCCCAGGAGCACCCTCAGACACACCCAGAAATAATGTTTTACTAGCTGTGTGGGCACCCATTATGCCACTCAAGTTGAGACATGAAATTAACCATCAGAAGCACTTTAAAATGTCATTCCACTCCCTTCAGATCTCCATGGTTTTTTTTTTTTTTTAAAGATTTCATTTATTTATTTGAGAGAGAGAGAGAGCACAAGCAGGGGAAGTGGCAGAGGGAGGAGAAGCAGGCTTCCCATGCAGCAGGGAGCCCAATGTGGGGCTTGATTCCAGGACCCCGGGATCATGACCTGAGCTGAAAGCAGACGCTTAACCAAGTAAACCACCAGGTGCCCCAGACCTCCATCATTTCTGATGAGAAACTCAGTTGACAATCGTGCTGAGGATCCCTTGTAGATGATGAGTCATTTCTCTCTCACTTCTTTTAAGACTATCTCTTTGTCTTAGGGATTTAAATATATTTGATGTGCATCTCTGTTCATAATTCAGAGTTCACTGAGCTTCTGGAATGTGTAGTTTTGTGTCTTTTATCAAATCTGGGAAGTTTCAACAATTATTTCTTCAAATATTCTTTCTACTCTTCTCTCTCTCCTCCTCCTCTCTTTCTGGGGCTCCCATTTTGAGTGTGTTGGGAATAACGATGGTCTCCAACAAGTCTCTTAGGCTCTGTTAATTTTTCCTCGTTTTTTTCTGTGCCTCACACTGGGTAATTTGAATTCCCTTCTCAAATCTTCTATGGTACACAGTAGTGAGTTTTGGAGTTTAGTTATTGTACTCTTCAGCTCCAGAATATGATTTCTTTTTGCTGATATTCCCTATTTGTTCATATATCTTTCTCCCGACTTTGTTTAATTCTTCATCCATGATTTCTTTTATCTCTTTGACAAAGCATATTGAATATAGTTGATTTAAAGTCTCTGTTTAGTGAGCTCAGTGTCTGTGTTTCCTCTGGGTCATTCTGTGAATTTTTTTCTTATTGGACCATACTTTGTTTCTTTGCATACTTGATACTTTTTGTTGAAAAATTGGACATTTTGCTGTGGTGGAGGGAAAGTCTGGCTGGCTCAGTTGGTGGAGCATGCGACTTTTGATCTTGGGGTTACAAGTTTGAGCCCCACATTGGGTGTAGAGATTACTTAAAAATAAAATCTTTAAAAAAAGGAAGTTAGACTTTTTTCTACATTATAATGCATAATCCTGGAAATAGGCTTTTCCCATCCCCAAGCTTGTTTTTGGTGCATTATTTGGTGCAAATTTGGTGCAAATTTGGTGCATTTGCATCCCCAAGCTTTGTCCCATTTGGTGCAAGGGACACTTCCCTTGCTGTGTGCTATGACTATTTGTTTAGTGAATTTTCCAAACTGCTTTTCGAAACTGCTTTCCAAACTGCTTTTGTAAGATCTGTATTGTTTGTCATGTGTGGTCTCTGGTGTTTTTTCCTTTAGTGTAGGTTTAGCTAGTGTTTTGACAGAGATTTACTTAAATGCCAGAAGGAGAGAAAGAGAGGGAAAGAAGGAGGGGAGGGAAGGAGGGAGGGAGGGAGAGAGGGAAAGTAAAGAAAAAAGAAAAGAAAAAGGAAAGAAAACCTTTAGCAGTCTGCAGATTTGCTCTGTGCTAGCTACTCCTTTAACACTTAGCCCTAACTGCCTTAGCCTTCACTTCTTTGCACTAAGCCTACAGATGAAACCTTAAAGTCCTCTCAGGTATTTTCTGAGCATGCATTCTGCCCTAGACATGTGTGTGTCTTGTTAAATTCCCCAGTATATATATACTAGCACTTTTGGACACCCTAATTGCCCAAAGAAACTCTCCCCAGCTTTTCCTCTCAGGCTTTTGTGCCCTATTTGCCCACACTATCCTCTTTTGCCCATGGCTGTTGTGGGCTATTCATTTGTTTTCAAGGATTTCCTATTGTTTTTTAGCCCTGCGTGAATTCCAAGTTAGGCCATAAGCACTTTGTGTCAGAACTTTAGGCTGCTCCCAGACAGATCAGAACAGACAAATACAGTTCTTTGAGAGTAAGGTCTGCTCTCTCTGCTCCCTCTAGAACCAAGAACCAGGATGCACACTATGACTATGGGCTGCTGTCTTCAAGACTGATACTAACCCAGGGAGGGAAGTGGGGAGAGGGGCAAGTAAAAATGCCACACAGCCTTCCTATTCTTTTAAAGTTGCCTTTTCCTTGATTCAACATCCACTCACTTAGTTCCTGGAAACCTTTGACTGTTTTACAGAGTTTTTACAAAGTTAAATCAGACAATTTTTGATTGATTATCCAATGTTTCTATAGAGGGGTCGGCCCTCAAATACAGCTACTCTGTCATTTTCATTGATATCATTTAGATCTATACTTTTTATCTTAAATTAAAAAAAAAATCTCAAGCAAATTGTGGATGACTGTGAGACTTTAGTGAAAGTTTCAAGCCTCTTTGGTAAAGTCAACCTGCTAGTAGATATGAAAAATAAACTCACTTAACATGTCTTTTGTATAGTCTTACTTTCCAATATCATTGTCCTTATTTGTAACATAGAAGAGGGTATTATTACATGGTAGTTAAGAGGATGGTCTTGAATGGAAAGATATGGGAATGATTATTGGCCCTCCTATTTGCCAGTTGTGTGACCTTGGGCAAGTCACTTTAATCTCTATGAGACTTAGTTTCATTATTTATAAAATGGTGACACTAATTCCTACCTCCCTGGGTTGTAGGGGAGATTAAGTTAATGGATATAAAAGATATATGGCACATATCAAATTGTGCTTGGCTTTCCCCATTTTTCCTCTAGATCAACACTACTTCTATACTATTTTCTGCTTTGCAATTAAACTGGAAGACAGACTACTATGGACTACATCAATGGACTCCATAGCCTTTGGGCTTCTGGTTTGGTTTGGCCAATGAGAGTACCATCAGGAAATCAGAAAAGGAGATGAGAGAGAATTTAGGGTATTTATTTTTCTGATTCCCTCCCAACTGGGGTGGAGTTTGACAGTGACCATGTTCATCTACCTAAGGCCACAGTTACTGTCAGGCAGCCCCCTTTCCTAGGATCCAGCTCTCTCTACCTCAGAATGCTTTGCCTTCCCTTGTTCATATCCTTACATCCTTGGATTAAACTCTCTTCAATTACTCCTCTTGAATGTGCCATCATTTTTCCTGCCAGAGTCCTGTCTTTTACAGAGATGCTCAACAAATTGTAATTCCGATGTTCGTTCATTCGTTTTCTTTCTTTCTTTCTTTCTTTCTTTCTTTCTTTCTTTCTTTCTTTCTTTCTTTCTTTCTTTCTTTCTTTCTTTCTTTTTCTTTCTCTCTCTCTCTCTCTCTCTCTTTCTTTCTCTCTTTTGTCTTTTTAAAAAAAGATTTATTTATTTGAGAGAGAGAGCAGGGAGAAGGGCAGAGAGAGAGAGGTTTTTTTTTTCTTTTTTATTATGTTCAGTTAGCCAGCATATAGTACATTATTAGTTTTTGATGTAATGTTCAGTGATTTATTAGTTGCATATGACACCCAGTGCTCATCACAACACATGCCCTCCTTAATAAACATCACCCAGTTATCCCCTACCCCCTCCCTTCTGTAACCCTCAGTTTGGTTCCCAGAGTCCAGAATCTGTCATGATTTGTCTCCCTTTCTGATTTCTTCCCATTCAGTTTTCCTTCCCTTTCTCTGTGGTCCTCTGCACTATTCCTTATGTTCCACATATGAGTGAAACCATATGATAATTATCTTTCTCTGCTTGACTTATTTCACTTAGTATAATCCCCTCCAGTTCCATCCATGTCGATGTAAATAGTAGGTATTCATCCTTTCAGATGGTGAAGTAATTTCCCATTGTATGTATGGACCACATCTTCTTTATCCATTCATCTGTTGAAGGGCATCTTGGCTCCTTCCACAGTTTGGCTATTGTGGACATTGCTGCTATGAACATTGGGGTGCATATGCCCTTTCTTTTTTTCTTTTTTTTTTTTTTTTGCATATGCCCTTTCTTTTCACTACATCTGTGTCTTTGGGGTAAATACCTAGTAGTGCAATTTCTGGGCTGTAGGGTAGCCTACAAGATTTTTAACATCTTGAGGAACCTCCATACTGTGTTCTAGAGTGGCTATACCAGCTTGCATCCCCACCAACAGTGTAGTAGGGTTCTCCCTTCTCCACATCCTTGCCAACACTTGTTGTTTCCTGTCTTATTTTTTGCCATTCTAACTGCTATGAGGTGGTATCTCATTATGGTTTTGATATGTATTTCCCTGATGGTTAGTGATGTTGAACCTTTTTTCATGTGTCTGTTGGCCATTTGTATGTCTTCTTTGGAGAAGTGTCTGTTCTTGTCTTCTGCCCATTTCTTGATTTGGATTATTTGGGTGTTGAGTTTGAGAAGTTCTTTGTAGATCTTGGATACCAGCCTTTTATCTGAAATGTCATTTGCAAATATTTTCTCCCATTCCATGGACTGCCTCTTAATTTTGTTGACTGTTTCTTTTGCTATGCAAAAGCTTTTTATCTTGATGGAGTCCCAAAAGTTCATTTTTGCTTCTGTTTCCCTTGCCTTTAGAGATGTGTCTTGAAAGAAATTGCTGTGGCCGATGTCGAAGAGGTTACTGCCTATGTTCTCTTCTAGGATTTTGATGGATTTCGGTCTCACTTTGAGGTCTTTCACCCATTTTGTGTTTGTTTGTGTATGGTGTAAGAGAATGGTCTAGTTTCATTCTTCTGCATGTGGTTGTCCAGTTTTCCCAGCACCATTTATTGAAGAGACTGTCTTTTTTCCATTGGTTGTTCTTTCCTTCTTTGTCAAAGATTAGTGGACCATAGAGTTGAGGGTCCACTTCTGGGGTCTCAATTCTGTTCCATTGATCTATGTGTCTGTTTTTGTGCCCATTGCATACTGTCTTGATGACTACAACTTTGTAATAGAGCTTGAAGCCAGGCATTGTGATGCCACCAGCTTTGGGTTTTTTTTTTTCAACATTCCTCTGGTGATTCGGGGTCTTTTCTGGTTCCATACAAATTTTAGGATTGTTTGTTCCAGCTCTGTGAAAAATGTCAGTGGTATTTTGAGAGAGATTGCATTGAAAGTATAAATTGCTCCAGGCAACAAAGATATTTTTAATGATGTTTATTCTTTCAATCCATGAGCATGGAATGTTTTTCCATCTCTTTGGTTCTTCCTCGATTTCTTTTATAAGTGTTCTGTAGTTTCTAGAGTATAGGTCCTTTACCTCTTTAGTTAGGTTTATTCCTAGGTATCTTATGGTTTTTCGAGCTATTATAAATGGAATTGATTCCTTAATTTCTCTTTCTTCAAGTACTTTGTTAGTGTATAGAAATGCAACTGATTTCTGTGCACTGATTTTGTATCCTGCTACATTGCTGAATTTCTGTATGAGTTCTAGCAGTTTTGGGGTGGAGTCTTGGGTTTTTCACACAAAGTATCATGTCATCTGCGACATGAGAGTTTGACTTCCTCTTTGCCAATTTGAATGTCTTGTATTTCTTTTTGTTGTCTAATCGCTGAGGCTAGGACCTCTAGTACTATGCTGAACAATGATGGTGAGAGTGGGCATACCTGCCGTGTTCCTAACCTTAAGGGAAAAGCTGTCAGTTTTTCCCCATTGAGAATGATATTTACTGTGGGCTTTTCATAGATGGCTTTTAGGATATTAAGGTATATTCCCTCTATCCCTATACTTAGAAGAGTTTTAATCTGGAAAGAATATTTATTTTGTCAAATGCTTTTTCTGCATTGACTGAGATGATCGTATGGTCCTTGTCCTTTCTTTTATTAATGTGCTCTATCATGTTGATTGATTTGCAAATGTTGAACCACCCTTGCATCTCAGAAATAAATCCCACTTGGTGGTGGTGAATAATCCTTTCAATGTACTGTTGCATCCTATTGGCTAGAATCTTGTTGAGAATTTTGGCATCCATCTTCATCAGGATTATTGGTCTATAATTCTCCTTTTTGATGGGGTCTTTGGTTTTGGGATCAGGATGATGCGGTCCTCATAGAAAAAGTTTGGAAGTTTTCCTTCTATTTCTTTTTTTGAAATAGCTTCAGTAGAATAGGTATTATTTCTTCTTTAAATGTTTGGTAGAATTCCTCTGGGAAGCCATCTGGCCTTGGACTCTTGTTTTGGGGGAGGTTTTTGATTACTGTTTCAATTTCCTTGCTGGTTATTGGCCTATTCAGATTGTCTGTTTCTTCCTGTTTTAGTCTTGGTAATTTATACATTTCTAGGAATTGGTCCTGGTGTACTCTTCAAAATAGAAGAGATAATGTGGCCACTGTCCTGTCTTATGAAGGTGAGACTGATATAGGCTGATATCACCAAGGTACGAGTAAAAGTTAAGGTCTCACATAGACTAGGGGTCAGGTTGCCTAGAGAATAAAAGTAAGAAGAGTCTATAGTCATCGTGAGAACCATATGCTAAGTACTCAGAGATACCTACATATGAGCAGGACAAGTTGCAGTTCAAATCCCTGGTTAGTCTCTGTCTCAAAGTCAACCGAATAAAAGTGAAGATAGAGAAATGTATGGACTATGGACATGGACTCTGGAGCCACATGGTTTAGGTTGGGATCCTGGCTCTACTACTTAACAACTGTGTGATCGTAGATTCACCCAGATTTCCTTATTTATAAAATGGGGATAATAATAGTACCTACATCATAGGGTTGAAGTGAGGAGCCAATGAGTTAATGCATGTAAAGTACCTAGAAGAGTTCTTGGCACTGAATAAAAACTTTATAAATGTTCAATGAAATAATTAGAACTCATGTGGTCTAAGATTATTTTGGGGACCACTGTCTCAGACAGGGGCAGAAATCCTGTAAATAACAAGCCCTGGTTTCAATGTGTCTGCTTCTTCAGACATAGCACCATAGTCCTAGAATTTGGAGACGTCCCTGATGAATGCTTTGGCTCTGATGAGCATTTTGCTTCTTCCCAGGTGGATCCTTGGTCTGAGTTTCATATTTCATGGGAATATACATGATATACTAGGTCTCTAGAAGTCCTGAAAGATCTGGTGGAAGCTTTTACAGAGATTGCTGTGTCTACTGGAGGAGATTTTATGGCAGAGTACTTGACCACAAATGTTTTCAGGAAGAACATAGAGATCACCCGATAACCCTCCTTGGTGCAGTCTGGAGATGGCAGAGAAGTCAGTAAAGCATCTCTGGGCTTGGGTGGGGGGTAATTTTTTGAAGCTCCTGGATATATCTTACACTTGACCTTTATGCCCCATGGCTTTATGAAGTAATAGACTGGGCATCACTGACTTTATTTTATAAAGAAGAAAACTGAGGCCTACTATGACACATCTAGGAAGTAGAGTGGCTAAGAATCTCAACCAGATTTTTTTGACTCTTTGTCCAGTTTTCTTTGAACGACAAGGTACTTTTTATTCCTGTGGTTTAGTTTCCATGATTTAGCTTTCTGTGTGCACACAAGAAGTCAAAAGTAGAGAGGAGAGCACTAGCAAAACATGTACCAATGGGAAGGAGTTTGATAAACCAAGAGCTCTTCAGTGACTAGGTATATGGATTCAGAGTGCAGAAAGATGAGAGAAATCCCATCCCCAGCACTGGAAGTAGTTTGATTACGGTTTGAAACCACTGAAATGAAACTGATAAGTATGGTGAGCTGGGGAGAGTTGCTCAGGAAAATACATAGAAGTCATTATGACCTCACTATACTTTGAGAGAACTACACTCTTGGCACCAATAACACTTTGGTACGTTGATTATTTTTTGGGGGGAGGATGGAGCCCAAGAACCTGATACTAAGATGTTGAGTAAGCTTGTATTTTCTCAAATATGGCACAGTTAAGGTACTGGGACAATCCTCTTCAGGATGGTTTGCAAGTAGTGTTCAGTCATGGCACAGTCTGTAAATAGGAAGGAGATCCTATTGGATTGTAAGCCTCCTTGGCCCTTGACTCTCATATTGGATCCTAGTTGGTTTGGTGATCCTGAAGAACTTACCGAGTTCCTCAATGAGTATAGCCAACAAGTTCTTTTTTTTTTTTTTGTAAGATATATTTATTTATTTGAGAGGAAAAGAGAGAGAACACATGAACAGGAGGGGCAGAGGGTGAGGGAGAATCCCAAGCAGACTCTGCACTGACCGCAGAGCCTGACACAGTGCTCAGCCTCATGACCCTGAGATCACAACCTGAGCCAAAACCAAGAGTCAGATGCTTAACCAACTGTGCCACCCAGGTGCCCCTATGGCCAACAAGTTCTTAGGTATGGCTCAGAATTGCCATTACACCTTGAACTACTTTATCACCTTTTTAAAATTAACATATATTATTTGCTTCAGGAGTACAGGTCTGTGAATTATCAGTCTTGCACAAATCATAGCACTCACCATAGCACCTTTTAACAGCAATAACAGTATAATTTCCCTGTCATAGGAATTACTCATATTTTTTGGATCTCAGTGGTTAGTCATTCCTTCAACCAGTATGGGTTGAGCCCCTAATATATACCATCTACTTTGGGGATCTAATGGTGAGCAAAAACACACTCAGAGTCTTCTTCATGGAACTTGTGTACTAGAAAGCGAAAGAGGCATTAATCAACCATTGATTGCTGGTGCCTATGCTCATTCAAAAGCCCAGGGGTTTGGCCCCATCTTAAAAGAGGAGGTCTCTGATTTTGGCTTATTTTAGGGGATGGGAATAAAACTCATATTTACTGACAATCTCCTTTATACCAGGTACTTTGCTGGCCCTACACTTTCTCACTTAATTCTCACAGTAAATTTGCAAGGAAGGTGTTATTTATCCTCACTCTTACAGATGAGGAAATGGAGGATCAGAGAGGTTTAGCAACTTCCCCAATGTCAGGCAGCAAGTAAGCAGCAAGAATGGAATTTATTCCTAAATTTTATAGAGCTTTTAATCCCCCTATGAAAAATGCTTCCTCCAGGAGTGCCTGGGTGGTGCACTTGGTTAAATGACCAACTCTTGATTTTGGCTCAGGTTGTACTCTCAGGGTTGTGATCTCAGGGTGGTGAGATAGAGCCCCGCATCAAGGCCCGAGTCAGGCTGCACACTCGGTGCAGAGTCTGCTTAAGGCTCTTTCTCCCTTTCCCTCTGCCCCTCCCCTCTGCTCTCTCTCTCTATCTTTCTCTCTCTCAAATAAATAAATCTTGAAAAAATGCTACCTCCAACATTATGCCGTGACTGCTAGTGCAACATCTCAATATCTCATAGAGTGAAACGATCTTCGGTTCTTTTTAGAAAAGTTCTTATAATCTATATGATAAGCTAAGAATTCCATTCATTAAAATAAAATAAATTATAAATTACTTAAAATTCATTCATTGTCTTTTTCTCCAAACTCTGTTCACAGACCTACCTTTAATAATAGCACATTATCTTCTACTTTGTAGCATTTGGTTTGAATATTGATGAATAGGTTGACAGCGTTCTCAAAGTGTTGGGAAGAAAAGGAAACTAGGAAAATGGAAAATAATTTTTCATGAAAAGAAAGCATGTCATTTCCCTGAGGAATAGAATACTGTTTTATAGCTTAGTTATGTCATTAGCCATCAAGCAGTGCTTCATTGCTGTAAAAATATTCACTGAGCAATGTAAGTTTAGCTGGTTCTGACTTTGTTTGTTATTCTAAATATGATTGACATAAGCATTTATTAGCCTGTTACATGGTGAATAAACAGGATTGTAGAAAGATTGTTGCTGTATTAATTTTGATTTCTCTGTTCATGTCGCCTCTTTTGCCTCTTCACCAACCCATCAGAAATAGCTTTAAGTTTGGAAGCCCAACAGTGTCCACTAGTGGGCAAATTAGAGAATAACCGCGTGACTACAGAGGAAAACCGATGAGATTGAAATGCAGGCAGTAAAGACTTTCTCTAAAGATTATCGTGTATGTCATGAAAATGGCATTTCCAGGTAATGTCCAGATTTTGTAACAGATTAGAGAATAAGGTTTTTGGGGAAAAGTCCTGTTCTATATTTGCTTAATGAAGAAATTCTGTTTCTGTATAGAATTCTAGCAACAATATTAGAAAGTTTTTAAAGTTGTTAACATTTTTGATATTCACTACTACCTGAATACTATTGGAAATCAGGTGTCTTTATTTTCAAAGCCCATCTTGTCCTCAATCCTAGCTAGAGATTCCAACTCCTATGGAAATGTTTTAAGGATAGTGGAGGCAAATGTATATTTGATCTCCTGGGGCAGTTATTCTCATACTTTAGTGTATGTAAGAATCACCTAGAGAGTTTGATAAAAATGTAGAAGTGAAAGAGGCTCTGTTGCTGCCACCAAGACCCCCCTTTAGGACTGAAGGACTTATTTTCCCAGATGATGGGAATGTTCTACACTGCCAGCTTATAGCTTCCAGTGCTTTCTAGAAATTTCCCTCAGTTGAAAACCTCATCTAAAGTCATACCACATTCTTAGCACAGGGACATCTGGGTTGGTGCACTCTGAGATCTTGAATCCTGACATTCCCTGGACCTTCTGTTTTTGCAGAAGACCACCTTCCTCCTTGGTAGGAGATGTGACTTTCATCTTAGTTGGAAACAATGTCGAACCTTCTCCACATCAAGAAAACATCTGCCCCTCTAGAGTTCTCACCCACCTCACCTTACAGCTACTAGGGCAATGACTAGGGTCACTCACAACATAATTCAGGTGGGGCATTATGGCCTGCCAAAAGGAGAAAGAGAGTATGCCCCAAGGGAGCTATAGGACTTAGCTAGCATGTATTGGTTACATGTACCAGTGGACTACATATTGGATTAGATTCCAAGGGATCTAGATTATGGATCAAAGAGGGGAGAAATAAAGTTGAATAGGGGATGAGTTAACAATTAGGAACTTCTCTTCCAGGATACAGGATTTAACAACTTGTCAAGGACCCTGAGACACAGGGTAAACATGTTGGTAGGATGACTCCTAGAAACCAGGAGAAAGTGATTGCCCACAAATAATGAAGTAAAAGTGGCAGAATTGCATTATGGACAGTGGGGGAAGGGATTAAAAGCCACAGAGATTTGGGCATCCTAGATGTATTTTCGTAAGGATAGAAAACTGTGTTCCACAGTTGGACCCAAAGGATATTCCATTTACCAAAGCAATACAGGATGGGCTGATGAGAGGTCCATGAGCATTAATGAGTTGCTCTTCTCTGTAGGCCAGGGCTGATGGTAGGTGAGGCTGTCCTAGAACTGAGCTCACTGATGGCAATAAGGACAATAGGATTCTGAAACAGTCAAAGCCAGATAGTGGCACTTACCTGTCAGAAGCCAGGAAGATACGATCCTAACAATAAGCATCAATGTCAGAGTCTCAATCAGGGCCCTGACCATCAGAGAGGTATAGAAATGGTTAATTGTATACAGCGTCCCTAGTAAAGATAGATAGACAGCCATGCATTGTTCAGTATATACACTCAAAGAGCAAAGACTGGTGGTCAGGAAGCTGAGAGTGACTGCCCAACTAAAAGGGCACAATCCTTTGCCTAGTTTCCAGGTATGGGCCTGCTTTCTGACCCAGAAACTGAGGGAGAAACTGACTCCTTAGGAGGAAGGACCCTGGAATATCATGGAAATGAAACTGACTCCTTAGGAGGAAGGACCCTGGAATATCATGAAAATGTATACTGTATTGATTCCTCCAGTCCTTCCTAAAAGGGGCACATGACCACATACTTGGGGAACTGAACACTAGGAAAAGGTGAACACCCAAACATGTTGAGGAGGATTGGACACATTGTTCAAGTTAATATTGATATCTGGTCATTCAGGGTGTCACCATGGCCCCATCATTAGAAGGAAGTTATATGAAGTCCAGATAATAAATGGATTCTTGGCCTAGGACTGGTTCACAGTGAGTACACTAGGACCATGGACCCATCCATTGATCCTTCCCCTATTTCCAAGTATATAATTAGAATGGACATACATGGTAGTGGCAAAAAGTAGGGAAGGCCAAACAGAAGCCTTTGAAATGGGCCTCCCCAGTATTATCCTTGTCTAAGGCAATAAAAAAAAAAATCTCATCTTTTTGGCAGTAATGGAATGACAGAAATAAATGCCATACTTAATGACTTAAATGATTCAGAGGCAGTAGCTCATATTATGTCTTTTTAATTCCCCCAATATTGCCTCCACAAAAATGAAATGCAGATTAGGGTTATCCAGTGACCATGCAGCCAGAGCTGTAGACCAGGAACTGCTTTCTGTCAGTCTCATCAAGTAAAAAGTTGGGGCAGGCCAAGAAGGAATTCATCATAAGTTGGAAGTGGCACATCTGGAGGCCTGCGAAGGACCAAAGAGCATAAGTAAGCTGGATGAACAGTTGCCCACACTCCCATGTTATTCACCATTATTGCGCCAACTCCTTTTCCTCAACTCATACGTATGGCCACATAGGAAGTCTCTTATGATTAGCTGATGGCAAGGGAAAAGGCCAAGATTAGGTCAGGGTTGAGTCAAGTAGGTGTGAAGGGCAAACCAGCAAGGCTGCAGTTCAGCCCCCATTGAAGGGTGACCTTGATAAATAGTAGGAGAAGAAATTTTCCCAATTTCTTGGCCAAGCTTTGGGAGATGTACCTGGTCATCTATTTTGCATGAAGAGGAAAGTTTAGAAGCTTAAGGTTAGAACATACATGGATGAATCAACAGCAGCAAGTCATTTTGTTAGTCAGGAGCTCGCAAGGAGAAAGATTGGAAGATCGAGCATAGAAGGTCTAGTGTAAAGCCATGTGGATGGACTTTTAGGAGTAGGTTGGAAGTGTGGCTATCTTTGTGTTTTGTGTTCAAAATACGGAAGAGACATTAAGCAACCAAGTAGGTGTAATAACTTGGCCAGATAATGGTAGTGAAGCTTTGTCATCAGCCACCCCGGTGTTAGCAAATGGGTACACAAAAGGAATAGCAATAGTGGCAGAGATGAATGGTGTTCATGGGCCCCAGAACATGAGCGCCCGCTCACCAATGTTGATCTAATTGCAGCTATATTACTGCTGCAAATGTTGAATCTGTCAGGACCAACTCTGAGTTTTTTATGCAGCGTCTTCTCTTGAGAAGACCCACTGGCTACTTGTTGTCAGTTTGTCTATGTTGGACCCCTCCGACCCTGGAAGGGGCAGAGGTTTATTTTGGTGAGAATCAACACATATTCTTGGTAGGAGTTGGTCTTTCTTCATATGAGTTTGCTCACAGGTCCTTATCCATATTTGGTTTATTGACATGGGATCCCACGTTACACTGCATGGACTAAATAACCCTCTTCACAGTAGAGTATATTATCATGGGATCTACTACCAAGGAACCACATACCATACCACTCAAAAACTGCTGGCCTATTGAGGGCACCAACTTGGTGCCCTGTAAGGTAGGGCACCATCTTCCAGGCTGTAGTATATATTCTTTTTAGAAAAAAAAAAAAGATTCTATTTATTTGTCAGAGAGAGAGAGAGGGAGAGAGAGAACACAAGCAGGGGGAGCAGCAGGCAGAGGGAGAAGCAGGCTCTCTGCTAAGCAAGGAGCCCAGTGTGGGACTCAATCCCAGGACTCTGGGATCAAAACCTGAGCCAAAGGTGGTCACTTAACTGGCTGAGCCACTAAGGCATCCCTGTAGTATATATTCTTTTTATTATTATTATTATTTTAAAGATTTTTATTTATTTGACAGCGAGAAACACAGCGAGAGAGGGAACACAAGCAGAGGGAGTGGTAGTGGGAGAAGTAGGCTTCCCGCTGAGCAGGGAGCCCGATGCGGGGCTCGATCCCAGGACCCTGGGATCATGACCTGAGCTGAAGGCAGACGCTTAACGACTGAGCCACCCAGGCACCCCTGTAGTATATATTCTTAAGTAAAGACATTTGTAAGTTGCCATGTTCCCAATTGGTAGAACACATGAGTCTGGCAACCAAAGTGTCAAAGTATGAGTGCCCCTGCTTATCATCAGTTCCAGTAATCCACGCTGGGGAATTTGTGCTTTTCAGCATTGTATTTATAGGTTCTGTGGGATTCGATGTTCTAGTGCCCCAAAGGGGAAAAACTACCACCTGGGAATGCAGCAAGAGTCTCATTGAACTAAAGTTACAACTGATGCCTGCATTTTGGGATCCTTGTGCCAGCGACCCAGCAGGCAAGAAAAGAAGTTACCATTTTGGTAGGGGTAATTGATTCTGGTCATCAGGAAAGGAGATAGAGCTACGCTCAGATAATGGGGACGGGAAAGTATATGTGTAGCACCCAGATGCTCTACCTCTTGGTACTACCTCAAAGTGCCAGATTGAAGACAAATTCACAAGTGCAGCAGCAGCCATAGCCCAAGAAAGGCATGGTGGCCACTGAGGAATAGGGGTCCGGGTCATGCCACCAACAAGCTGTCTAGACTTGCAGAAGAGTTAGTTGTTCTTGGGAGAAATCTAGAATGAGTGGAGGGAGAGGATGAACGTCATTATGGCCTTGATTCTAGCTGTAGCAGCATTGTAGTTTCTCTCTCTAACCTTCTGATAAGTTTCCCCGGGAAGACAAACCTATCAGAAACTTGGAGATGTTGTTCCCAGAACTTATATGCAAAAGTAGAACCAAGCACCATGACATAAGATATAGACTGTAGTGGAGGCAGAATATGGCACCAAACCCACTCACAGGCTAAAGTGCTTGTATCCCAGTAGCTGAGATTTGTCATCCCTATCTAGGAATTTTCCTCCGTTGAAGGAAGCTGTTCCACCTACAGTCAGGCTTACTATCTTGGATTGAACCCATGTGCAGTGCCTGATTGATGATGAGCTCTAAAGGCCTGGCACCCTTACCTCAACTCAGGGCAACTCTAAAAGGCCATCTTTGCTTCAGTGTTCACCATGGGGTCAGCTGAGCTCCCTCCTGAGACCCTGTCTCAGCCCAGCTTCTCTCTCTGCACAGTCTTGCTTCCTTTCCTTCATGTCCCCCCAGGTTGTGATCCCAGCAGCACTCCCTAATAAACATCCTACATACTAATCCATTTCAGAATCTGTTTTCTAGAAAACCCAACAAGCATATTCCCAGGTCCCATTCCGAGAGGGTCCTCTGTAGGTCTAGGGTGGTGTGAGGCCATATGATAGGCATTTTACCAAAACCCCTGGGTAATTCTGACACAGATGGTCCTCAGGTCACATTTTGGGGAACACTGTCCTTCAAAGACTGGTTTGATTGCCTCCTAGTCACCCTCTTGGTGACAGAGGAATCCCCTGCCCTAAATATTGCAAGATGACCAGCACAAGACACTCGGCATCAGACAGATAAAATCAAGCACATAGTGCTAGAAGAGGACCTGGCGTGCTACACAGGGCTATAGTGGGGTGCACTTAGACATCAAACAAACAAGCAGGGGCTGTGAAGTGACCCCTGGTTCCTGTGGAAGGATGTGACTGACTGATTTGAATAATTCCATGTGCTGGCAGAGAGATAAAACCAATTGGGTTGAGAACCGGATGCAGTGCAGCTGGTCTGACTATTACAGGACCTATCTAGGGGGATAGTTTTTGCCACTGGGTTGGGAGGGCATATCTGGAGAGAGCAGGGGAATTCACCATTAGGGCCCTGTGAAGCTCAAAGATGTCAGGGCATCACATGACATTTTAAGCCTTACAATGCCAAGGCATAATCTTATAGGAGACAAAGTCACACAGAGTCCCCTATTAGATAGCTCTTAAGTGGCTCATTCCTGGCCACTCTTCCTGTTTCTCAGTGGGTATCGTTTTAGTCTGCTGTGTACTCATAAGAGACATGGATTCTGTTTCTTATGCAGAAACTTCTGAACATCCGCCATTTATGAACCATGGCTTTGGGCCAGAAGTAGATGCAATGTAGGTACTGTTTTGTGGAGATATTGCTGCTGCTGCTGCTTCTTCAAGATTTTATTTATTTGAGAGAGAGAGGGAGCAAAAGAGAACACAGGCAGGGAGCTTGATGTGGGGCTCAATCCTAGTACCCTGGGATCATGACCTGAGCTGAAGGCAGATGTTTAAGTGACTGAGCCACCCAGGCGCCCCTGGAGACACAGCTTGTTAGGAAAGTGCTGAGCCATATAAGCGTGCCAATGATGTACCTCCATGGGCTGGGTTGGCATAGGCCCTTAGCCATGGTGATGGGGTAGAGAGTGCTTATTTAGCCTTCCTCTGTGCTTGGCTTCTAGAAATGTCCTGAAGGCTAGTGTGCAGAATCACACATATTTTTAAATGGACAGTTCCAAGTCACCCCTCCCTCCATTTGCCCTATGATGTTACTACCAGGAATTCCATTCAAAGTCATAGAAAATTCAGATAAGAGAGATTGCTTTAAACTTACATGCAGAGAATTATTTCATTGCCTTTTACATAGAACTCAGTTTCCCTCTGTGGATTGTGATTGTTTGGGTGTTTTTAGGTGATAAATGTGCGTCATGTGGCCCAGCATTGGCTGGGAGTGAGCTGAATAAATTTGCACTGCCTGCTGGAGCCCTCGGAACCCAGCTGTGCCTTTCTGAGGATGCCTCTGAATTTCGTAGGCAGTGGTTCTCAGCTTCACACATTAGAAACCCCCGGGGAGTTTTTAAAACTACTGTTGTCAGGATGCACCATCCTTAGGATTCTGGTTTAAATGGTCGTTGTGACCTGGGCATCTAGATTTTTAAAAGCTTCCAGTGTGATTGTAATATGTAGCCCGAGGTTGAGAACCACTGCTCCACTGCTCAGGAAGGCTTGAAGAGTAAGGCACTCCTCATGAAAGAGATGTAAAGGGCATATGGTATAGATTGAACTGTGTCCCCCCACAAAAAGTATGTGGGAGTTCTAACTCTCAGGACTTCATAATATGATGCTCTTTAGAGACAGGGTCTTAACAGAAGTGATCAGAGTAAAATGAGGTCATGAGGGTGGGTCCTAATCCAATACTACCATTGTCCTTCTAAAAAGGGGAGATTTGGATGCAGAGACAGACATGCCTAGGGAGAAGACGATGTGAAGAGACACAGGGAGAAGACAGCCACCTGCAAGCCAAGAAGAAAGGCCTGGAACAGATCCTTGCCTTATAGCCCTTGGAAAGAACCAGCACTGCCAACACCATGACCTTGGACTTCTAGCCTCCAGACCTATGAGACAGTAAATTTTTGCTCTTGAGGCCACTTGGTTTGTGGTACTTTGCTATAGCAGCCCCAACAAACTAAAATAGGGTAGAATTTTGGCATCATTGACTCCCAACGAATATTCTTCTACTGTTACACAAGAATTCCTCCTCCTGGCAGGCACATGCCATTTGGTTTTATTACTCCTTACTCTGCTTTGTGTTTGTCTTCCACTGACTTTCTGGTCTGTTCGTGATATGCAACCAAGTTTGCCAACCTTCTTTGTTGTCCTCAGTGCTATCATTACCCCAGCCAACCAGACAGTACCTTGGTCCTCTTTAGCAAGTGAACCTTATTCCTGTTTCACTTCCGCTATTCCTATAATCACTGTGTGGACCTTGTAATCACCAAGAATTTCTCACCTCAGAAATCCTCATCTTTAGTAGCTCATTCATTGACTGCAATCCCAAAGCAAACGGTAATCTTCCCTGCTCATTCTAACTGAAAAGTACCCGGTAGAATTAAACTGCTACCTTTCTAGATCCCTCATGCCTCCATTCCTGCCACATTTGCTAGAGGGCTTCAGTGAATAGAGAAGGGAAATCCAGGATGTCTTAGGGCTTCTCAGGGCTCTTTTGACTGGCATGACTCAGGCTCCTCCAATTATCGACTAGCCCTTCCACGTTGTCTTGCTGTATACCACCCATTTTAAGGTAAACTAATTGTTTCTTTGCTTGCCTTAATACATGTGAGCTTGATCATATGTTAACGTGATCACATTAATACATGTTACCGTGCGTGAGTTTGATCAGTTCAGTGATCTAGATTCATAAACAACTGCATTGACTATTTTAGAGGACAGGGAAAGCTCATGTTTTATCAGAAAGATGTTTTATCTCCCTCATCCTTTTGCTACTAACAACACTCTCTTCCTTTGGAGCACTCTTCCTCTACCCTGCGTGGTTTGAGAAAAGCTACTAACCAGTCTCAGCCGCCTACCTGCCACCCCAAGCCATTGGCTCTGAATGTGGCCTAGGTCTGCACAGGGTATCCCGAACACAGGGTTGGTTCAAGGATGAGCTTATTACCCAGATAGGGCAAAACATAGTTCTCCCTGAGACTTTTCTTTGGGAGTTAGACAGGAAGACTCCCCTTTTCTCTTTAATTGCTGAGCTAAACAGCTGTGAGGGTAGCCATCTTCCCTGACATGTGAAGAAGACTTGTTTGAAGAGTAGAGCCTATGCAGAGGGAAGCAGAGCAAAGAGATGCAATGAGAGAAGGACCACATACACATAACCATAACCGCGAAGGCTCCGAGTAATATAGAGGGTACGCTACCTGATGTCCCAAGCAGAGAGATGCAGTGGACACATGCAAGCCCACGTCCTAGAGAGGGAGCTTAAAGTCAGGAGCCAAAAGAGACCAGATACCCAAAATACCAATGGAAGGAGGCATGAATTTATGAGATACAACAGAACCAAGAGCTGTGAAATAGAGGGATTGATTAGAAGTGGGAGAAGATCTGAAATAAGTAAAGAAGGACCTGATGAGGTTTGGTTTCCCTTTAAGGACCTCTAGGTAGCTGAGTCCTAAAAGTGGCAGGTTGGCTTGAAGACACAGGACCAAGGGAGACAGCTCTGTTCTACCCTCAACCCCAGAGATGTAGGATGTGGCTGGGCCTTTACAGTGAAAAGCTGAAATGTATTCTAGGACCTTAGTGAAAAGGGGGGATTATTGCTTCCATTTCCCGGCCATATCCCTCCCAGTGAACTAGAATATGCAGTAGAACTGGCAATGACATTGATGGGAAGGTAGTACCCACTTCACTTTAGTTTCTTGTCTTGAGCTGTAGGCATCAATTGATGGGTATGGTTAAGCAGGTTAGTTGTTGCATTAATTAACTTGTTCAATAAACATCTATTGAGTTCCCACTGTGTATAGTTACTGTGCTAGAAAATAAGAATATGGCAATGAGTAACAAAGATGGGAATCCTGTTCTCATGAGAAACCTGCATGGTTTCTGCTGAGGTATCTGACGCTAGACTTATGAGGGTTCCCTTGCATGCGAGGAGTTTGTTTTCTCTGGATGCCTTCAAAAGTCTCTTTTTTTCTTTAATTTTTGATAGTTTTATTGTAGCATGTCTCATGGAAAAACTAAATGGTTTGACTCTGTATGAGCTTCATGTAACTGGATATCCACATCGCTCCCAGATTTGGGAAATTTTCAGCCTGCCTGCCTGCCTGCCTTCTTTCCTTCCTTCCTTTCTTTCTTTTTAAAATTTTATTTATTTATTTGACCGAAAGAGAGAGATCACAAATAGGCAGAGAGGCAGGCAGAGAGAGGGGGGGAAGCAGGCTCCCCGCTGAGCAGAGAGCCCGATGTGGGGCTCGATCCCAGGACCCTGAGATCATGACCTGAGCTGAAGGCAGAGGCTTTAACCCACTGAGCCACACAGGCGCTCCAGCCATTATTTCTTTTAAAAAGTTTTCTCCCCGTTTTTCTCTCACTTCTTCTGAGACTCCCATAATGTGTATATATTACTGCCAAAATTTAAAATAGAACTACCATATGATCCAGAAATACCATTTCTGGGTATTTATCCAAAGGAAACAAAATCAGTATCTCAAGGGGACATCTGCACTCCCATGTTTATTGCAGCATTATTCACAATAGCTGAGATATGGAAATATCTCAAGTGTCCACTGACGGATGGATAAAGGAAGTTTTATATATTTATTTTATGTATATAAAATTATATATATGTGTATGTATATTATGGGATATAATATGTATATATTATATGTAAACATATGGGATATAATATATACATGTATATATTAACATATATAGCATGTTATATATAACATGTATACATTATATGTATCATATATTATATGTATATACATATGTATAATTATATGTATGTATTATATGTATACATATATGTATATTATGTGTGTATATATGTTTATATTATATATATATTTAATGGGATATAATTCAGCCTTATAAAAAGAAGGAAATCTTTCCTTTTGCAACAACATGGATGAACCTGGAGGATATTATGCTAAGTGAAATATGTCAGGCAGAGAAAGACAAATACTGTATGATCTCATTTATATGTAGAATGAAAGCAAAAGTTGAACTCATAAAAATGGGAAAAAGGGTCAGCATGGGGGTGGGAGAAATGGGGAGATATTGGTCACAGTGTAACTCTCAATACTAAGATGAGTTAGTCCTGGAGATCTAATGTATAGTATGTCAGTAGGCTGACTATAATTAGTTACACTGCATTGTACACTTGAAATTCACTAAGAGAATAGATTTAAGCATTTCCACCACAACACACACAAAGGTAGCTATGTGAGATGATTGATGTGTTAATAACTTGCTTATGGTAATCCTTTCACAGTGTATACATATATCAAATCTTCACATTGTTCACTTTAAATATATATAATTTTATTTTTCAATTATACTGTAATAAGGCTGGGAAGAACATAACATTAGCTATGACATGGGTGTCATAATTGACTCTGATCAACTTTGATACTTCTCGAAAATAACACTTTCAGTCATAGCCAAAGCAAATTCTAGGCACCCCCAGAGATCCAGCTTCATGAACACTGAGGTTCTTATATGCTTTGTCTATCAGATCTCCTGTAGATCTTCCACAAGGAACATAGCCTTGATTTCACTTTGATTTTCACCCAGTGAGACCTATTTTGGACTTCTGACCTCCGCTATTGTAAGATAAGAAATTTGTTGTTTAAAGACACTAAGTTTGTGCTAAGTTGTTACAGCAGTAATAGGAAGCTAACACGGCCCCCAAAGATGATGATGTGAAGGCTGCAGCAGTCCTGCCATAGTCGGAGCTCCCTGTTCTACTTTACGGAACTGGGGCTTCGGCAAGGGAGGCTGAGGATCTGATGAGTTCCTCTTTCCCATCATCCCAGAGGCTCTGCCCTTCTGACTCTGACAGTGATTCTATTTTGGGGTATGTGTGTGACACTGTAATCAGTCCTTTGTCATGTATTTTGGGGGCATCCACTCTGTATCTGGTATCACACTGAGCTCTGAGAATATGAGGATGAATCAGACATGATTCTGTTCTTAAGAAGCTACCAGTCCCATAAGGAAGTCAATTAAGTAAGCCAGGCATAAAATTACATCAGTGTGATAGTGGGCTAAGGTAGGGGTAAGTTCAAGGCTCCGGAGAAAAGGGCCACCTCAGCGAGCCTGTGCTCAGTCAGAGAAGGTTCCTAGAGGAAAGGGAAATGGAAGCTGAAAGCTTAATTGCAGGCTGGCAATGGGGAGCTCTGTGGGACGGGAGAAGGGGGAGAAAGAGAGGGAATGGAAAGTAGATGTGCCCCTAAGCACCATGTCAGTTGCAGTTATGGTGTGGGAAAAATGCCCCTTTCTTGGTTCAAAATGATCTGCTTGTTTTCAGAGTATCTGTTCAAGATTCCGGGAATGTCAGGGAGTTGGGGGGAGAGAGACAAATGGGCATCATCAGAGGCAGAGCTATGTTTCCAGACCGTCTAGTCAGGATTCTCGATTGCAAACAACACACAACAGTAACAGTCTCTGGTTGAGTTAGGAAGGTAAAGATTTATAAAAAAAAAAAAAAAAAAAAAAGGTGTTGGGAATCAATGTCAGCACTGGCAAACAAGGATGGGACAGATGAAGCTAAGTGCTCAGAGTCCCAGCTAACACAGGACTGGAGTGGAGATGCTGGGCGGACGACCACTCCCCCTGCTGCCCAGTACCTAACAAAGGGGCGTTGTGGGCTCTGCCGCCAGAGAAGACCGAGGATGAGAGCGAATGTGGGTGGCAGGGATTGGTTGGCTGCAGTCACCTGCGGGGTTCCTCCAGCCGAGTGGCTGGCAGCCTCCCAAGCCGCGGGTGTCTGTTGCTCCCCACCGCGTACGGTCACGCCCCAGGAACCCGCTGCTTAGGGTGAGGCTCTCGGGGCTGAGGTTCTTGCTGCTGCTCCCACCCCTGGCTGCTTTCCAAAATGCCCTGTTTCTTTGTGCCCTTTGCTTCGTAGGTTGAGAATGCTTGGCCTGGTCCAGATGATGTGCCCACGGCCTCGTCCCAAGGGCAGAGAGAACAGATGTCTTGCCTTTGCAGTTTCCTTTAGGGGATTCGGAGCCCAGCCTCCCACTGAGGCTGAGCGGGGGAGAATCCCCAAACCTGCGCGTGGGATGTGGATGTGAAGTAGCCGACTGTCCCCTTGCTGCCCATCTAGAGTAGAGAGGAGCGTGGTGGCTTTCCGGTCGTGTAAGGCCAAGGCTGACAGGAATGTGGACGGCGGCGCTGTTTCCCCGGGGCACTCCCCCAAGATATACAGGGGTGGCTTGGGCCTGGCGGGCTCCCCCTGTGCTAGAGACAGGTGTCCTCCCGTCCAGTTCACCCATGGATGAGGCTGTGGGCCGAACTGGGTTACCAGGCCCGTCAGTTCTCCAGAATCCACTAATGGGGCCAGCCATTCTCAGTGTGGTCAGCAGCCAACATGTGCGGGGGCAAGTTTGTGAAGTATACTGAGCCTGGATCGAGGGCCCAAGTGCCCTGGTTCCTCTGATGGTGGCCAGTGGTGGCATTTCCCCGGATCAGCCGTGCTGAGGCTGTATGCCTGCACCGGTGGGGCTGTTCTGCATGCTGTCAGACGGTATTATGCTGTCAGACCATAGGACGTGGTCCTCCCCCTTCTTGGCCAGGCCATCCGCTGACTCTGTTAGTTAGGCTTTCCCGGGCAGCGTCACCAGCTAAGTCCCAAGGTGACCCACAGCCCTGTGTAATTCTCCTGGCAGAAAATTTGAAGTTATTCAATCTAGAATGAGAGGTAAGGAACTTGGGCTTTGGAGTTGGCCAGATAGGGGTTTGAAACCCTGCTCTGCCGTTTATTAGCTGTGATATCTTGAGTATATTACTTGACCTCTCTGATCCTCACTTTCTGCATATGTAAGGTGAGACTAATCATAATATCCACCTTGCAGAACTTTTGTGGAAGTTAAATAAGGACAATAATGTATGTAAAGTGCTCAGCACAGTGCTTGGCACGTAGTGAGCGATTGTTTGCTATTATTTTTTTAAGCCACGTCTTCTTCTGCCTTATTAAGTAAGGCATCCCTGACTTCATCTCCAGTCCCGCCACTACCACTAAATCATGCTTCCTAGGTGTCCAGAGGAACTGAGGCTGCTTAAAACAGTAGAGGCAGTTTAGGTTGTCCCTATTTTTCTTTTTAGAGGAAAACAAGGGGGGCAGAGCTGAGGATCCTTCAGCTCTCGGAAGCATAGGGTGAGCAGATTTACCCCTCCTCATCCGACCGAGGAAAGAAGGTCGGTGTCTGCCCCAGAGGTCTGTGTTTTTCTCTGTCACTTCCATGGTCACCAGGCTCAGGGATTAGAAGGCAGCTGTCAGCTTATTTTTGTTGCTATGGTGACAAGAGTTCCTGCGGAATTAGTAGTTCGTAGAAGATGTCCAAATCTCTTTGTCGCAGGGGATGAGGCTAGCTGGCCAGCCGGTGCTTCTAGGCCAGGGATGGGGACCTGAGGGCCTGGTTAGGGTCTGGAACAGAAGGAGCCAGTAATGCCCAGGGGCCAGAGCACACAAAGAGGACCTGTCAGCCAGGCCCACCAGAGAGCGAGTTCTTCCGTTCCCAGCGGCAGGCACCAGATTGTAAACAGGAGGGGAGCCCGGCAGAAGAACTGTCAACAGGCTAGGGTTTGTGGGGACTAAAAAGGGACCGGCTTAAAGTGGGAGCAAAGAGCAAAGGAAGGGTTTGCAGTCACCTTGAGCTATTAGGATGTGTTTCTGCGTCTGTTTCCCCCTAGACTTTGTGGTCTCTGAGAGCAAAGATCTCGTCTTCCTTGTTTTTGTGTCCTCAGGGGCTGGAATGTATTAGGAGCATCATGGTCAAGAATATTAATCTTGCAGCCAGGTTGCCCTTGTTTGAATCCCAGCTGTGTGCACTTGCACACATTATGTAACCTCTCTGTGACTTGCTTTTTTCCTCTGTAACCTGAGGATCATAGGGTTATTTTGAGGTAACTGTATGCAAAACACTTAGAGCAGTGCCTGGTACATGTTAAGAACCCTGTGAGTGTTTTCTGTCATCACCATCATCATCATCATCATTTTCAAATTCACTCTTTTATGGCACACGAGGACCTCCAGGATGGGGCCCTCTGCCTACCTCCCAGTTCACACCCTCCCTCTAATCCAACTTTCCCTAGACACGTGGTGACACTTACAGTTCCCCCTGGCTGCTGTGCAGCCTCTGCCCAGTCTGTCATGTGAACTTCTACTCAACTTCTTACACTTACCTCAAGGGTCATTTCGTCTAAACACTGCTGCTGCTTTTGTGTTGCTCTTCCTTGTGCAGATGGCCGTCGGCCTATATAGGACATCCCCTCACCCAGCTTTAAGACAGCGCCGAGGTGGCCGGGTGAGAACTGGTGAGGGTGACCCATGACAGAGACTGTCAGTAGACTTGGTCTTCCGTGCAAAGATTTCATCCTCTGCAGAAATGGTTTGCCTCTATCTGGATTAGGAGCTCCTCAGGTTTCTTCCTGATGATGCCCAGAGTGTCAGAGAGACCTGCAAACTTCTAAAAGTTACTGTGCCTGGACAGGCTTGGAAGCACCTCGCTTCCCCAGCAGAGTGGAGCAGCTGGCAGCTGCCAAGGCACCAGCCGCCACCGGGACCCCTGAATGTCACTGATCCTGGGACAATGACTGAGGATCGTAGGCTGTCGGTACCGCTGACCTTGCTCAGTGGCAGTATTATTCTCAGGCTAGGTTTTTCCTGAAGTCAAGGTGCAAATTTCTTACACTTAAAAATAATCTGGTTTGGGTCTCTGGGTTCCTTAACCAGGGAGACCCAAAGTGATACATACATTCATGTTGTGTGTATGCATGCGGGCCATGTGGAGACTGTCGGGAACTAAATGACACACTTGAAGAGTTTAGTTGAAAACCACTGACTGAAGAGACTAGTTCTGAATGATGGGCAGGCTTCAGGAAACAGCACAGGACACTGAGGCACCAGGAATCTGTAACTCTGGGAAGCCCTTCCAGCCCCAAGCCTCAAGGGACAAGTGGAAGGAACAGAATTCCGAGAACCTGGGGAGAACTTGGAGCCATGGAATAGAGGCCAGCAGGCAGAATTTATGGCCAGTGATGAATGTAGTCACTGCCAGAAGTGTGAGAGCTTGGGATAAGTGGCTGACTTCTGTCCCCTTCCACCGTAAAGCGCATCCTGGTACTTCCCTTGGTGAAGCTCAAATGAAAGCCGGAGAGCAAAGGGAGCCCATGTTTGACCATCTGTGATCCACTTCCCAGGACACAGAGCTGGATGTCCGAAGGGGAGAGTGTAGATGAGGAAGGGGGCACGTGAGAAAGGTTGCCAGATTTAGCAAATAAAAATACAGGGTATGCAGTTCAGTTTGAACTTCAGGTAAATAATGGAAACCGCTTAGTGTAAGTATGTCCCATGCAATATCTGGCACATATTTATATATTTAAAATTATTGTCTCTGATGTTCAAATTTCGTTTGGCATCGTGCATTTTATCTGGCAACCCTAACTCAAAAATAACCAACACAGAGATGTTTTTAGCATTTGGATTTATGAGTGAACTATGATTTTATGACTTTAAGCACCTCTGCTTAAAGGAGAGGTGATTCCATTTTCCCATCTATGAGGAGAGATGGTCTCTCACTTGGATCCCCACCCCCGTGCCCATCCCTAGGCCAGCTCACTGGATCCACTGGGGTGAATGGCAGCTGCTCAGGAGGAACTTATTAAATTTTATTGGATCTGGAAAGGCTGTCACATCTGTGGCATTTCAACCAAATAGTGAATAGGTGGCAGTCTTGATCAATTTATCAAAAGGAATAATATTCGCTCTTTGAAAATAAATCAGTGACAGTAAAGGGAGAAAATATGTAGATAGCAGAATATAAAATAAGACATTTTGATTAATTTTGGTGTGACTCGGGATTGACACTGTACTGTAGTGAGATTTCATTTTTGTTTTAATGAGTTGTTTTTTTCCTTTTCTGAGTTATTTTTTCAAATTAGAACTGACTTGATTCTTTTTTTTTTTTTAAAGATTTTATTTATTTGACAGAGAGAAACACAGCGAGAGAGGGGACACAAGCAGAGGGAGTGGTAGCGGGAGAAGCAGGCTCCCTGCTGCGCAGAGAGCCCGATGCGGGGCTCGATCCCAGGACGCTGGGATCATGACCTGAGCCGAAGGCAGACGCCTAATGACTGAGCCACCCAGGCGCCCCAGAACTGACTTGATTCTTAAACTTCCAAGCAGTTGTGCTTGAAACTCAAGGGCAGGTAAATAGAAGAATGTAGATAGATAGAACTGTGTGCTTAGCCTAGCAAGGCTACAGGCTAAACTACGCACTTAATCTGATGAGGTCAACGCTGCCTTTACTGTAGGGCAGTGTGCAGAGGAGAGGAAGCAAGGCCAATTACGTGCAATTCACTTAAAAACATAAGTGCCTTCCAGGGCCAGACATGGAGCTGGGTGCCTGCGATGCATAGGAGAGTCAGACTCACTACTTTCTCCAAGAGCTCTCCGTATAAGCTTGTGACATAACGTGGGAAAGCGGCATTGATTAAGCTAACCAGCTTTAGATGTCTTCCTTCAGTCTTCACAACAACCCTGTTGGTAAATGCCGATTGTCCCATTTTTCACGTGAGAAGTTGAAGCTAAGAGAGGTCAAGAGACTTGCGTGATCTCACACAGCTAGGAAGTAGCAAGGCGAGGGTCTGAACACACATACAAATAACAGTAGGATGTACCAGTATAAATGTTCTCTTAGGAATACTGTGTGCTCTGGATCAAGTGAGGGAGTAATCCCTTTTCTGGGGCATAATCAGAGGAGGGTTTTGTGGAGGGGGAAGTATTTCAACTGGGGTTTCCTGGGAAAAGAACAGATTTAGTACAATGATGGAGGCAATAAGGTCCAAAGAGTGGAGATTAGGAGAGAATCACAAGTAGACTGGTTTGATTCCGGCACGGTGATAATACAAGCTGGGGGAATGAGGGACTCGAGAGAGTTGGCAAGATGGGTTGGGGCCTGCTTTGTATGGCTTTGAATGCTATAGAGCAGAAGTTTTTAAAAGTAAGTACAAGAAGGGGCGCCTGGGTGGCTCAGTGGGTTAAGCCTCTGCCTTCAGCTCAGGTCATGATCTCAGGGTCCTGGGATCGAGCCCCGCATTGGGCTCTCTGCTCAGCAGGGAGTCTGCCTCCCCCTCTCTCTCTGCCTACTTGTGATCTCTCTCTCTCTCTGTCATATAAATAAATATTAAAAAAAAAAAAAAGTAAGTACAAGAAAGCCATTGTAACTGAATAGAGCAGCCACGTCATCAGACTGGTGCTGCTGAAATCCCATAGGATGAATTGGAAAGGAGATAACACATGCATAAGAACCTATTAGAGACCATTGTAATAGATCAAATGAGGGTTAGAAGCAGGGTATTAGAGGTGCCTGGGTGGCTCAGGCAGTTAAGCGTCTGCCTTTGGCTCAGGTCATAATACTCAGGCTCAGGTCCTGGGATCTAGTCACCCAGGGACACCTCCCGGTCAAGCCTCCATTGAGCTCCCCACCCCTTGTTGAGCACCCCATCCGGCTCCCTGCTCAGCGAGGAGTCTGCTTCTCCCTCTACCTCTGCCCCTCCCTCCTCATGCTCTTGCTTATGCTCTCTCTCTCAAATAAATAAATAATTCTTTTAAAAAGATTTTTTATTTATTTGACAGAGAGACACAGTGAACAGCGAGAGAGGGAACACAAGCAGGGGCGGTGGGAGAGGGAGAAGCAGGTTTCCCGCTGAGCAAGGAGCCCGATGCGGGGCTTGATCCCAGGACCCTGGGATCATGACCTGAGCCGAAGGCAGCTGCTTAACGACTGAGCCACCCAGGCGCCCCTAAAATATTTTTTTTTTTTAAAGAAGCAGGGTATTAGGGAAGACAATGTGTTGTTTGCCTGGAAAAACATGGATGAAATTTTCCTGCAAAACATATACCCTGAGTGCAGAAGAGTTGTTCTAATTGATGGACATTATGCTAGGAAGCAGCTGGGTAGATAGAAATTGCCGTGCATCAGAACACTGCTTAGTCTGTTCAGGTAGCTATGACAAAAGACCGTAGACTGGGTGGGGAGGCAGTTATAATAACTATGGATGTTGTTCTGGAGACTGGGAAGTGCAAAATTAAGGCGCTGGCTAATTTGGTGTCTGGTGAGAACCCACTTCCTGGTTCACAGATGACTGTTTTGTCCCTTCGTTCTCACATGGCAGAAGGCAGCTCTCTGGGGTCTCTTTTATAAGGGCACTAATCCCATTCATAAGGACTCCACCCTCATCACCTAATCACCTTCCTTTGGTGAGGATTCCACCTCCAAATACACTCCCACTGAGGATTTGCTTTCTACGTAATAATCTCGGGGAGACACAAACATTCAGCCTATAGCAAACACCAACATCAGTGACCTGTAAGATCTGAGTCCGAAATGCTGTTTTGAATCTAATTCTGTTCTCTGCAACATTACCCAACATGAGTTCCAAAGAACTGTCATCCCATGTACTGATCCAAAAGGTCAAATAAGTGTGGAAAACGCTGTGTATTCTAGGTCCTGGGAAGGCTCTGAGAATTCCTGCAGCAAGGAAACTAGTTTAACTTTTCTTGCATGATCACTTTACAAACTTATTTGACCCTAGAACCCTTTTTTAAATGTTGAATCCTAGTAACATGTGGCAGAAATTGTGTTTTATGAAATCCATACCAACATGATCTTTGTCTGCAGGGCATTTCCTCCTATAGGTTCCAGAAAGCAGTCCATTCTTTCAAACTCAGCCCAAATAAAACTGTATCACTCTTTGGTGGATATTTGCCAGAAGTGACCTCTGCTGCAGCAGGTATTGATCCTGACATTAACAACTGGTGTTACATAAAATTAAAAAAAAAAAAAAAGGAATAATGTTGATGTCACAAAGAGCTGTTAGTCATCAGCCTGGGAGCCCACCTCCCAGACGTTGTCAATGACTTGCTCCCCCACGTTGTTCTTATCAGTTGTTTATTCATCTGAACAAGCTTTGGTGGCTTTCTAATTCTTCTCCTGACCCTAGCAGCATTAGTGATGGTGGAAAAGTTGTGTCTGAGTATTTTTAAAGTATCATTATTTAGTAGTAAAACTCAAAACAACTAGTTAATTTCACCATTCTCTTCCTCAGAACCTTCCCCAGATCCCCATCACCTACAGAAGTGAAGATGGAAATTATTTGCATGGCCATTATGGCTCTCCAGGATCTAACCTCAGCATGTGCACGCACGTGCGTACACACACACACACATACACACACACACACTCCACTAATTATCATTTGCCAATAAGAAGATCTTCTCTTTCTTGCTTCGTTGTGGGTTGCTCTGTTCTCTGTGACAAATGACCTTTCCTTTGACTGCCAAAATTTCACTTAGCCCCAAGGTCTACATCAAATGCTTCCTTCTCCTAATGACTTTCCCAGTTTCCTCCAGTTAGGATTAGTCCCAATTGCACTTTTTATACTTTTTACATAGACTTTATCACAGGTCATGTGGATTGCAACCTAGCTTTGTATGAATCAGCCTTCCGTACCAGATGTCAGTACCTTGAAGGTAGAGAATGTTTTACTAACTGTGGCAATCCCTCCAATCAGTCAGTCCATCGACAAATATTTGAGTGCCTACTCTGAGCCAGGTACAAGTCTTACACACAGTAGGGGCTCCACTGATGTTTACGGACTCAACCACAACCACCAGAAGTGAGTGGGGTCTCTGGTGCAAAGCCTTAGGAGATGATTCATGTCACCACCATCACCATGACTGATGGGACCACAGGGTAAGCATTGCCATGGCCACCTTAGGTGTGACTTTGGTGTGAGAAGCCTTGGATTGCTGGGGATGCATACGAGAGGAGTCAGCCATTCTGTTGGGAATGCTGGGCAACTCTGAGGGAACCAAAGAGGTAGGTGGGCCATTGTAATTATTGTAGAGATTTCTGGCTTAAGCCAGCCTGGAAAAGCTGCCAACAGGAAAGCCTCTGCCATGTTCTCATAGTTGTGTTGGCATCTTTACACTGCCACAATTTCAGGGAAAGAGTGAAGATCAGGCCTCTTGGATTTGGTCCTTTTTCTTTTCATCTGTGGAAATTCTGACCCCCAGTTTAATAACAGTAACCACCCCAGTGGGTCAGATACTTTACTCACAATAGCTCTATGAACTCTGGTAACAGCCCTAAGGTGTGATTATTGTTATATTCATTTCACAGGTTAGGAGAGTGCAGCTCAGAGAGCCAAAGTGTTCTTCCAGTTTCATCAAGGAAAAGCAGACCTATTAGTGAGCCAAGTCACTCTGCTTCTGAATCCTGTGGACCTTTTTACTCTCGACTGATGATTATTAAGAACAGCTAGCCTCTATGAGTGCATGCTCTATTCTAGGCATTTTTACAAGTGTTATTTTATTGAATCTTGACAGTGATCCTCTGAGTGTCCTTGCATCTTAAAGATGAGGAAAATGAGCCTCAGAGGAGGTCAGAAACTTAAAGAAGGTCATACAAGATGTAAGGCATGGCCAAGGTTCAAATTCAAGTCTGCCTGGCCCCACACTTGGCGCTCTTGTCCACTGTCCTGCGTGGCTTCCTCTTGCCATGCAGCATGCAGGCCCAGATGCTGCTGCGTGGAGGGTGCACACAGCTGGTGGAATCTAAGGCTGTTCTCCTATGCAGAATAGTTCCATGCTAGTGACTTAGCCTCAAACCTCTAAGCCCTCCCTGTTCCCCTCTTAAAGCTCAGGTGAGCCCTCCTGTTGGCCCCTCTGCCGGGTCACCCTGAGCTTCTTTGCTGGTACAGCTCATGGCTTCCATAGCTTAGTCCAGGGGCAGAGTCATAGCCTTTAGCATTGTTAGTGTCTGCAAAAACAAATTCCTCTCCCTGGTTCCCCATCAGTGTCCCCGAACAGCACGAGAGTGAATGTGTCGCCTCTCCTCTGGGCACAGAGCTCTATGCTCAGCTCTCTCCAGCTGCTCTTGAAGGGAACTAGCCCTTGAAGGCAGCACCACCTTTCTGCCTTGGATGGTTTCTAAGCCCGAAGCTCGCTCTTAGCTCCTATCACTGTATTTCCTTCATCTCTCAGACCTGCTTCTTTGGTTTGATAAATATTAGCAGGTTCTAATAGGAGGTACAGGTTTGAGCTCCACTTCAACCACCGACTTGGTGTTTGATTTTGGACAAATTACTGCCTCTCCCCTTTTTAAGAGATTTTATTTTTAAGCAATCTCTCCACTCAACATGGGGCCCGAACCCACAACCGCAAGGTCAAGAATCACATGCTCTACTGACTGAGCCAGGCGAGTGCCCCTGGACAAATCACTTCCCCCTTTGAGCCTCAGTGACTTTATTTATAAAAGGTGGGGGGTGGAGCGATCACTAAGGCTGCCTTCAGCTCAGACATGGAATCTCGAGCTTCAGTTTCAAAGGACAGTCCTGCAGGAGCAGTCTAGGGATCTTTCCTGTTCTCACTTGATTGCCTGGGAAAGGGATTTCACTACAAAGATAGAAACTCTTCTGCTGACCCTCCACCCCACCTCCCAAGTTCCCAAATGTGCACCGCAGAGGGAGGAAAGAATTTAAAGCACACAAGACCCAACTGTTTCGAATCGTTCTGAGTTAAACACAGTGTCCTCATCGAGAATGTCAGTCACACCACTGCAAGTGGAGGGGGAAACCACTTTTTCAAATCCCAAGTCAGGACGCAAGTATGAGTGGGCAGAACATTTGAAAAGAGAACTTTCCTGAAAAATCCAAGGTGCCTGGTCTCCCCTGTGTATGTGACTGCAGGGCGTGCACCGGATGAGCAGGCCTAAGGACAGAGACGAGCTTTGGGACATTGATACTGCTGTGGCAGCCTCTAGTCGCCCTCTGTCATCCTGGAGGAAGTATGTGGCTTCGGCTTGGCCTACTGGGAGAGTTGGGAAGGCGTAATGGTCTTTTTCATTCCATCTGCGTTGAGCATACCCACCAAAGGGCAAGTTAGCAACTTCAAACAACACCTTGACAAACAGTGAGGTTACTACAGGCCATCTCTGGAGTCTGCACTGATGAAAACAAAGGCTTCTGGCTCAGAAGGGGGTCCTCCAAAGCAAATGAAAGACAGTTCCCAAATGGATAGCAAAACCCAGAAGGAGAAAGGGAGATGAAGGGTGGGAGATAAAGCTGTTGACTTGGAATTTGATTGTTCACACTCAGCCCAGCAACCCCTGTGGTCTTCAGCTTGCTTTCAAAACATAACTCTGTTAAAAAGATCAGGATTCGATGGGAACTTTCACACTTGAACATTTGCCCGGCTCTTCAGAGAAGTGCTGAAGTCAGTGGGAAGGGCCCCGCCCCTCCGTGATTGCAATCACAGCCAGGCTCAGGCTCTCTGTCCAAGCCCAAGCCTTCTACAACATTCCCAAGCTCAAGTACGCCAACTTGATTTGGTCAGTCCGAAGAAACCCAGGCGATTTAGGCCCATAATTGTGCACTCGAGCCATAATTTCTACAGAAAGTGAAGTGGTGGGAAGTATTTAAATTTAGTTGTTGGCTGAATCGTATGTACGCGATCTTTGCCCATGATCCCTACTTAGAAAGAACCTGATCTTTCCTCTGACAGGAGGGGATAGAAATACAGACCGATGACAAAAAGCCTGCTTTCACATCTCTGGGTTTTTATCTTCTGGGATTGAAAAAACACAGGATGGTAATGAAGTTGGAAGTCCCCTAAAGGTCGTCTCATTCAAACTTCTCATTTTTTTTTTTTTTTTTAATGATAGGGCAACTGAAGACCACAGGCCTTCTGCCTTCTTGTCCTGGGTTCTCTGTCTCGTGGACACATAGCACATGCATGAAAATCAGGACCTCGGCTAGCTAATATTTACTTCTGGGGAATGGAGTATCTTAACCACTGACCATTTTGGCAGCCTTCCTCCTTTCTAGGCCTCCAGCTGCTACCAACAGACATCTTAGGATCTTCACCCTTGCTGAATTTCTTCTCCTTGGCTGGCTATGGAAGCTCACTTTGCTCTCCTCAATGGCCTTACGGTCAAAATTCCACTCCTATCACGCCCTTGCACTGGTCCCTTTCTCTTCTGTGCATAGGAAGTAGAGGTTAGCTGGGAACCCATTGCACACTTTGTCCTAGCTATCTCAAGCTCGGCAAGTCTCCTTGCTTCTCATGCCCCTGGCCAATTTCTTGGAACTAATGCTTTTCCTCCTTTCATTCGACTCTTAATATCAGGTCCTCCATTTACCAAAACAAACAAACAAAAGCAAATAAAGGGCTGGTAAATACTTCTTAGGAACATTTTAAAGTCCAGTCCCTTGAAAATACAAGCAAGAATCTTATGCTTTTGTCTTGAAAGCTAAAACAAAACAAAACAAAACAGATGATATATTATGTTTAAGAGTAAGTTCCAAAAATAAACTACATCAAATATGGATCAGTAGAAAACAAACAAGCCTTAATCAAAGGAATTTCTGGACCCCTGTGGATGTTATTCAACTAAAAATAGATCTCTTAGTAGAAGAAACCAAAATATGTAGAAACCACAGTGAGCTGTTTTGTGTTCCATCTGTTCTTAAAGGCAGTGGCCGTATTGTATCGGGACCTAATTTATTTAATAAAATACGGACTCGTAAACTGCAAAGACATGAAAATAACTAGTCCTACTGAGCACCTACTATGTACCAGCTGCTGTGTCTAGGTGCTTGCAAATTTTACCCCTTTTCCTCTTCTGAATAACTCCCGAGTGTAGGTGGTGTCTTCCCGTTCTCACGGGAGAAGGCAGAGGCCACACCGAAAGTGGGTACTTAAGTGCTTACAGAGGAGACACTCACTCACAAAACAAACAGCTGCTCTTAGGAATTAAACGTGTTACACAGACTTGGGTAACTCCTGTTTGAATCACAATCCTAGCAGAGGAAACAAAGACTTCTTTTTAAGTGACCATCCAGTTAGTGTTTTATCAGCACTTACAGAAGCTGATCAGAATTTGTGATTTTAAGAGTCACAGTTGGAGGGGAGCCCCACTGTTGGCCACTGAAGGTCTGAACTCACCAAAAGCAACCCCATAGCTACCTCGTCGTTACCGTTTTGGAGACCACGTCCATTTGGGGGAAGCAGTTGAGAGCTCCGGCTTTGCACGTACAGGACCCACAACACGCCTGCAGTATCCTTATGTGTTCAGACAAGACTATCTGTAGGGTTTGGTTTTGATCTCCATTTTAAGGAACAATCATGGGTAATGCATAATCTTTCCAGAAGCTGGGTTGCACTCAAAGTGGCAGGAAACAGTTTGGCATCAATATTTAATGTAAGTTTATTGATTTTTTAAAAACCAGAAAATGCTATCACAAGCACTTTCAAACCACATGGAGTTCATATAGAGTGTTTATGTGCCCACGGTTCCCAGAGAAAAGTTCAGGCTGCTCCGACAAGCACCTTTGGGGATAGTTTGGATAGAGCAAAATAACGCGTGGAAAACCAAACTTCAGGATTTGCATGGCTTTCACCAAGGCAAGATGGACTCCGTTCCCTCTGGGGTAGTAGTAGTTGTGCTAGACTCTGAGCCCTCCATGGCCTTTCCCCCCACTCTCTTAATGGGTAACAATGGGCGTGTGTGTGTGCACACATTTCTCTCCCACTCCCATTTCTCACCTTCAATAGAGGCCACTGGAAACCTGGACCACTGTTCTCAATCATGTAATTGTTTGGTTTTGAGGTTGGCCCCTCCTTCCTGTGTCTCCCTTTTACATGGTTCTTCCAATTGCTTGCTAAACGGCTTTTCTGGGTTTTTCCTGACTGTGCCAATTTTAAGCATTCAGTTCCACTGTCTGTCCATGGTACTCGCCTGAGGCTCAAAGACTGTCAGCAGTTGATCCCATGGGATGATATTTGGGATCCTTCTTTAGGAGGATCTTTCTTTAGGAGGACTGTGCAGTAGCTGAAGCTATCCCAAAATGGGAGGGACTGCTTTGGTGGGCAGTGAGCAACCCATTACCGGAGGCATTCAAGCAGAAGCAAGAGGGAATTCCTACATTAAATGTGAACCTGAATTTAGAGAATATTAAAGTCCCTTCTGACGTTTTTCTTTTGGGATTTTGGTGCTTTAGGGACCTGCGTTAGGAAGTGATAGGAAGACCAGACTTGCCTGAAAAAGCATCGAGAAAGTGGGGGCTGGTGGGAAAGTTGAGAGGAGTGGCAGAGATCATGTAAAATGGGCTCCTGCTGTAGCTGCATCGTCCGTCAGAGCATCTGCCTGTGGGGGAAGGACACTTACGTGCAGCCTTTCACCTGAGCCAAAGACCTGCTTTGCCTAAAAGCTGGGACGGACATAGGATGGAAACTAACATTTGTTGAGTACTTCCTTTATGCCAGGCACCTTGCTAGGCCTGGTAAAAAGTTTTGTTTTTTTTGTTTTTAAAGATTTTATTTATTTATTTATTTATTTATTTATTTATTTATTTGACAGAGAGAGAGTACAAGTAGGTAGAGCGGCAGGCAGTGGGAGAGGGGGAAGCAGGCTCCCCACTGAGCAGGGAGCCCGATGCGGGGCTCAGTCCCAGGACCCCGGGATCATGACCTGAGCGGAAGGCAGATGCTTAATGACGGAGCCACCCAGGTGCCCCCTGGTAAAAGTTTTTTTAATGTATTGCCCACAGCAGGGCTAAGAAATAGAGCCACGTTCATGTTGCAGATGAGAAAAGTAGAACTCCAGAAGGATGTGACTCATCCAGTAGTTTCCTACAAGTAACAGGGTTGGAAATGCAAGCGGGCCTGGCTGACTCTGAGTCTGAGAGTTCAGCCCAGCACTGTACTTCCCCTTCAGCCCTCCCCGCCAGCTTCCCTTAGGAACTTCCTCCTGAGCAGAGTCAGAAAAGGAAGAAAGGGGTGGGGAAACTCCTTGTCATTTTCCTGGCAAGCCCTCTGGTTTCTCTACGCTGCAAGCTGAGCATGGCGCCGGTGACAGGTGTCTCTTCTCATCCACCCTCAGTGACAGATGAGATGAGCAGGGTGAAGCGGAGTTTTCGAGAGATCCTGTAATGAGCGCTCATCACAGCCACACCTCTGGCTGGCAGTCCTTAGAGCAGGCCTCCCTCTTGCCTCTGCCAGGGAGAGCCCCCTAGGAGATGTTGGCAGAGAGCGGCACATTGACTACCTTCAGCTGGCCGTGCCCGATGCATGACTTTGACTTCCCCGGAGACTGCTAGGCTCCAGGGTATTTTATGTAGGACATTGGTGTGGAGCTTTCCACGCTCCCTTTGCGTGACACCCACCCACAAGCTGTGAGCCAGGACAGCACCACTCCGTCCCCAAAGTAGCAGAAGCCCGAAGGCTCCTTGGAGGCAATAACTGGTCCGAAGGATTCCAAGTAGCCAAGGTGGTGGCCAAGCCCCACCCCATGCCACTAATGAATTCAGCCTTGACTGAAACTGTTGTAGTCCCGTCGGACTTTGGACAAACAAAGCACCGCGTGTTACTGGTACTAAAAGGTGGGGAAGGATACACTGATGAGATAGTCCCGGGTGGCAGAATGGCCCTTGAAATGAGAGCTGAGGGGAGAGGCTGATACCATAATACAACCTGTGAGGCTGTTGGAAGGCTTACTTGCTTCCCAGGATCTGCATTTCCCGGAGGGCCTGACCCCACCTTCAGCCATGCTTCTAGGGTGAGGAGGGGAAAATTTGCTACAACACCAGTCAATCCCACCATAGCGATGGATCCCCGCGATGGTCATCCAGGGCTTCACAAACACGTTGGAGGCATTCGCTGCCTGCCAGCAAGTGTGCTGTGTGCTGGGACCAGAACAATGAGCCCCAGGGGCATGTTACTGCCCTTGGGGATCTTGTCATCTAGCGGAGAAGACAAGTGTTAATTAACTAAGTGATTGGGAAAAATAAGTACCCAGTCGCCAAGAGGCCCAGAGTTGGAGAATGCAGGGGAGTCCTACCTGGACTGGGCATTCACGAGCAGACTGTGATCCCACTGAGATCCTAAGAAGGTATCAGCTGGGTGTAAGAGGAGAGGAAGCGTTTAGGCTGAGGAAGCGGCACCTGTAAGTGACCAGGGAGGGCTACTTTCTAAAACCATGACTATTCTACTTTTCAAAATCGAAATCCTAAATGAAACTCCACTGTACAAAATAGACAAATCAAAGCCGCTCCCGTGGAAACTGGCTCAGCCTGCCTACTCTCATCCCAGGCCCATGACCTTGGAGAGAACCCCATGAAACACATTTTAAAAACACCAGTGTGGGGGTGCCTGGATGGCTCTGTCAGTTAAATGTCTGTCTTCGGCTCAGGTCATGATCCCGGGGTCCTGGGATCAAGCCCCGCATTGGGCTCCCTACTCAGTGGGGAGCCTGCTTCTCCCTCTCCCTGCCGCTGCTTGCGCTGTCTCTCATTATCTCTCTCTCTCTCAAATAAATAAATAAAATCTTAAAAAAAAAAAAAAAAAAAAGCACCGGTATAAAGGAATGCCAGTATGTCTGGGTTCAAATCCTGACCTATTAAGTATGCTTACGAGCAGTTCATTTCCTATCCCTGACTTTTGGTTTCTTCTTACATAAAATGAGAATACTAATACCTATTTCACGGTCTCGACAAGGAAGGGGGAGAATTAACATTAGAGATTGGCAAGAGTTCATTCAGTTCAGCACCTGGTATCGAGTAGGACCCTGATCGATGTTCATTCTCTTTTCTTCCTCTTCCCCTTTTCAGGTACATCTTCCATTCTCTGCCCCAACACCCTTATCCCTCCACTGTGCCAGGCAGCGTTCTTGGTCACAAGCAGCAGAAACAAACTCTTTGACTCTTTTAAATCAGAAAGAAATTTGCGGGAAGTTTACTGGGTAATCCCCAGATTCACAGAGCCGGCCGGAGAGCCAGGTTTGGGATTAGCCAGGAGCAAGGACTGAAATTTCACTGCAGAGGTGATCAAGTGAGAATACTGTGTTTGCTCTTGCCCCCAAGCACACTGAAGAGTGCCACCATTGCCCTTGGACCTTGAGCTTCCCGTAACTGTCACCACTGCCAGGGAGAGTATGGCTCTCCATCCCATCGCTGTGGGACAGGAGTGTTTGATGTGTAGTGCCCAAACCACTTGCCCTCACTCTAGCTGCCAGGACAGGTGTAATCTGGGACAGTGGGAGGTGGCACTGCTTCCTACTGAGGCTTCCAAAGTGAGAGAAATTCTCTCAGACACTGCCCATTACATACTAAATCCTCATTCCTCCATTCCCCAGCCCTAAGCAACCACTTTTTTTACTCTCTGTATCTGTAAACTTGGCTAATCTATGAACCTCATATAGGTAGAATCATGCAATATTTGTCCTTTTGTATCTGGTGTATTTCACTTAGCTTAATATTTTCAAGTTTTACCCGTGCTGTAGCACATATCAGTACTTCATTCTTCTTAGGGTTGGATAATATTCCTGTTGTGTGCGCACACACACACACACACATGCACATATACACATGGGGTTTTTTTATACTTTCAAATGTCCATGGACAGTTGGGTAGTTTCCACTTTTTTATATTATATTCAGTTTATTTAATGCTGTTATAAACATTGCTGTATAAATATGTGTTTGAGGACTTGCTTTCAGTTACACTACATTTTTAAGTTATTTTCTCAGTGGTTGTCCTTGGGCATACAATTAACATGCTAATTTATAACAATCTCATTTGGATTTCTACCCACTTAATTTTAGTAGCATAAAACACTTTTCTCTGCATAGCTCAATTCATTCTCCCTGAATGAGTGACTTATCTTTAGGATTCATAATAAGGCAGTTTTGCTAGCAGTGAATTTTTCTAGATCTCTGTTAATATCTTAATTTCACCTTCATTCTTTTTAAATTAGTCTCCATACCCAATGTGGGGCTTGAACTCATGACCCTGAGGTAGGAGTCATACCCCTCTCCTTCATTTTTGAAGGACAGTCTTGCTGTATATAAGATTTTTGGTTGACAGTGAGTTTTTTTTCCCAGTGTTTTAATTATGTCACCCCTCTGTCCTTTGGGCTCCATATTTGTGGTGAATATCAGTCTTTAATCTTATTGAGGATCTCTTGTGGTGGGTTGCTTTTCTTGCTGCTTTCAGGTCGTTCACTCTGTCTTCAGGTTTTGACAATTTGATTTTGATGTGTCTGAATTTTTCTCATTTGGAGTTTGTTGATGGTCTTAGATGTACAGATTATATTTTATCAAATACAGGAAGATTTTAACCACTGTTTCTTCATACATTCTTTTTACCATTTAATATAATCTCAATTGACATATCTTTAATTTCTCTATTCTGTCTTCTGCTTGCTCTAATTTGCTCTTCAGCCCTGCTATGTTATGAATGTTTGTGTCCCCCTAAAATTCATATATTCAAATACTTACCCCCAAAGGTGACAATATTAGGAAGTGGGAGTTTTGAGAAGTACTTAAGTCATGAAGGTGGAGCTCTCATGAATGGGATCAGTGCTTTTTAAAAGAGGATCCAGAGGGATCCCTTGATCCTGGCACCAAGTGAAGAGACAAGGAGAAAGCCCTTGCCTGACCTTGATCCTGGACATCCAACCTCTAGAACTGTGAACAGTAAATTTCTGTTATTTATAAGCTACTGAATATTTTGTAATAACAGTTTCAATGGACTAAGACAGAAAATCGGCTCTCAAAGGTAGGGGTGGTGTTGTAACAAATACCTGAAAACGTGGAAGCAGCTTTGGAACTGGAAAATGGGTAGAGGCTATAAGAGTTTGAAGTTTCTTTGCTAGAAAAGCCCTACACTGCTCTATTTGGAGTATTAAAAGCAAGTCTGGTGAGGGCTCAGAAAGGGAAGAGGAGAGCTTATAGATAAAGCTTCAATCTTCTTAGAGAAAACCCAAGTGGTGGTGAATAAAATGTTCATAGAAATATGGATGGTAAAGGCCATTCTGATTAGGTCTCAGAAATGAGGACCATGTTATGGAAAATTGGAGGAAAAGAAATCTTTGTTATGATGTGGCAAGGAACTTGCCTGAATTGTGTTCATGTTCCAGCATTTTGTGGAAGGAAGAACTTGTGAGTGATGAAATTGAGTTTTTGGCTGAAGCTGTTTCTAAGCAAGGTGTTGAAGGTGAGGCTTACCTTCACTTGAATGCTTGTAGTAAAGTGCAAGAAGAGAGGAAAGACTTAAAGGTAGAATTGTTAATCAAAAGTGAAGCAGATATAAAACATTTGGAAAATTCTCAGCCTGATTGTATTGTAAAACATAAGAAAGCATGTTCAGAAGAGAACACTAAGCATGTGGCCAAGTGATGCTTTGATAAGAAAATTAGTATAAGTATGAACCATGAACTTAATCAGCCATCACAGTGGGAAAACAACCAATTTGAACTGAAGAGGAAGGAGACAGGAAGGAATGAAGAAAGGTTGTTAGACCTCTTAGGTTTGGTAGGATGGGACCATAAAACTATTCTTCAAGACAAAGGAAGAAGGACCCCAAAGGTGATTCAGAGATCGTTAAACTTGCCCACTCAGTTTCAAAAGGGGGCACCATTGCCGGGGTTTCAACAGTTCAGATGACCCCACCCAATGCTGCGGGGGCAAAGCCCTCCCCATTAAAGCTGTGAAAGTGGGACTGTCTGTGAGATATCAGACCAGTAGAGCCACAGGCACATGATTCCAGCTTGGGGGAGCTCCCTTGTAGGGGTATCTCCACCAAAGCCATGAGGGTGGGAATGCCCCAGTATGCCTGGAAGTTAAGGCCTCTCCCCTAGAGGAGAGAACATCAAGTTAAAGATTATACTCAAGCCTTAAGATATAATGTTATTAAAATGGTGACCTGCATACCAAAGACTGAACATTCTCTCAGGAAATGACTGAGAAAATCCTAAGATTTTACTTTTAACTAGCTATCAGATTCTGCACCAACAGGAAGTGAAGGCGAGGGCAGAGTTGTAAACAGCCTGACTGAGCGCTGGAGTGCCCTATAAAGAGTCAGTCTGCAGACTAGGAGAATACTTTTTCTTCTACTTTCCTTTGTGTGTGTGCGCGCGCGCGTGTGTGTGTGTGTGTGTTGGACTCTGAACACCTTCAGGTGTTTACGTTAACTTTCAAAACACAAACTGACCATTAAGCTCACAGAACACAGACCTGAGTGATAATACATGACAAAGAATACAGACTTTACATAGTGTAGAAAAGGTACTAAACAAGCAAACAGCAACAATCTGCAATAAGCAGCAACAACAAACTCTGGGAGAAACTGTCCATGATGAAGCCAAGATATTGGACTTAATAGACGAAGACTTTAAATCACCTGTCTTACATAACACGCTCAAAGAGCTAAAGAAATCACTGACAAAGAATGAAAGAAAACCAGAAGAATGATTTTTCATCAAATAAAGGTTATCAATAGAGATAGAAATTGTAAAAAGTAACCAGATAAAAATTTTGGAGCTGAAAAGTATAACTGAAATGATAAATTCACTAGACGGGTTGAACAGCCGGTCTGAGCAGGCAGAAGAATGAGTTAGTAGACTTAAAGACAGGTCATTTGAGGGGTGCTTGGGTGGCTCAGTTGGTTAAGTGCCTGCCTTTGGCTCCGGTCATGATCCCAGGTCCTGGGATCAAGCCCCACATCAGGCTCCCTGCTTAGCAGGAATCCTGCTTCTCCCTCTCCTTCTGCCATTTCCCCGACTTGTGCTCTCTGGTTCTCTCTATCTCTCTGTCAAATAAATAAATAAAATCTTAAAAAAAAGATAGGTCATTTGAAATTATCCAGTCTGAAGAACAGGAAGATAAAAGATTAAAGAAAAATTAACAAAGCCTAAGAGAACTGTGGAATATAGTCAAGCATAACAACATATGCATAATAAGTCACAGAGGAAGGGGGAACAGAAAGAATATTTGGAGAAATATAGCCAAACTTCCTGAATTTGATGAGAAACAAATCTACACATCCAAGAAGCTCAACAAAATCCAAACAGAATAAACTCAAAGATTCACACCAAGACACATTATAATCAAATTGTCAAAAGTCAAGGAAAGAATTTTTTAAAGCGGCAAGAGAAATGACTAATTATATACAAAGGATACTTAATAATATTAGCATTCAGTTTCTCATCAGAAGCCATGAAGGCCAGAAGAAATGAGATACAATGAGATTATATATTTAAAGTTCTGGGGAAAAAACTGTCAACAAATACATCTATATTTGGCAAAACTACCCTTCAAAAATAAAGGAGAAATGAAGACATTATCCTATAAAAACTGAGAGATTCATCACTAGGCCACTTGTAGGAAAAGCTAAAGGGAGTCCTTCAGGCTGAAATGAAAGGACACTAAACAGTAATATGAATCATACAGAGAAAAAAAATGGTTAAGTTAGATATGTAGGTGAATCCACATGCAAAAAAATGAAGTTAGATTTTTTTCTCACACCGTATACAAAAGTTAACTCAAAATACAGCAGTGAATGAAATGTAAGAGCTAAAACTACAAAACTCTTAGATGAAAGCAAACCTAATGATCTTAGATTTGGTAATGAGTTGTTATATATGACATCAAAAGCACAAACAATAAGAGAAAAAACAGATATATTAAAATTAAAAACTTTGTACAAAGGACATTATTAAGGAAGTGAAAAGACAACCTCAAAAATGGGAGGAAATATTTACAAATCATATATCTGATAAGGGTAGATCTTAATATCAATCCTAATATCAATAGAATATATAAAGAGCTCCTACAACTCAATGACAACAAGAAAAAAAAACTTAAATGAGTAAAGGACTTCAGTAGACCTTTCTCCAAAGAAGATATATAAGTGGCTAATAGGGACATGAAAGATGCTTAATATCATTAGTCATTAGGGAAATGTAAATCGAAATTACAATGAAATATCACTTCATACACAATTGAATGTTTATATATATATATTTTACGATTTATTTATTTGGGGAGAGGGGCAGGAGGAGAGAATCTTTCAAGCAGACTCCCTGCTGAGAGTGGAGCCTGATGCAGGGATCGATCCCATGACCCATATATATATATATGAATGGAAAATAACAATGGTTAGTGAGACTGGAGAAATTGGAACTCATTCATTCCTGGTGTGAATATAAAATGCTACAGCCACTTTGGAAGTTTTGTGCTTACTTAAAGTGTTAAATCTAGAGTTAAAATACAACTCAGCAATTCCTGTCCTAGGTATATACCCAGAATAACCAAAAAGAGGTATTCCAACATATCCTTGTACAGAAACATTTCTAGAAGCACTATTCATAGTAGCCAAAATGTGGAAACATTAGCCAAATGTCCATCACCGGATGAATGAAAAAACAAAATGTGATATATCCATACAATGAAATATTATTCAACCACAGAAGGGACTGAAGTACTGATACATTTTTGATGGTTAATTTTGTGTGGCTTCTTGAATGGGTTACGGGAATGCTGGGGTAGTTGGTTAAACATTATTTCTAGGTATCTGTGAAGGTGTTTCCATATGCCATTAGCATCTGAATCCATAGACTGAGTAAAGGAGATTGCTCTCCCCAATGTGAGTGGGCATTATCACTGAGGGCCTAAATAGAAAAAAACGTGGAGGGAGGGAGAATTTACTCTTCTCAGCCTGCTGTGAGAGCTGGGACATCAGTCTTCTCCTGTTCTTGGGCTAGGACTTAGACCATAGGCTTCCCTGATTCTCAGGCCTTTGGACTTGGACTGAATTATATCACCATCTTTCCTGGGTCTCCAGCTTACAGACAGCAGATCATGAGACTTCTCAGTCTCCAGAATTCCTTGAGCCAATTTCTCGTAATAAATCTATATAGAAGGATGGATAGATAAGAGACATAGATGTATATCTCCATTGTTTGTTTCTCTGGAGAAACCTAACACAACATTCTTTGACATTGATGTACCTCAATAAAATTATGCTAAGTGGAAAAAAACAGACGTGAGAGGTCACATATATAATTCCATTTATATGAAATATTTAGAATAGGTGAATCGAATCCATAGAGATAGAAAGCAGTATAGTAGTTGTCAAGGGCTCTGGGAGAGGGAAATGGAAAGCAACTGTTTAATGGGTGTGGGATTTCTTTCTGGAGTGACTACAATGCTTTGGAACTAGACAGAGCTGATGTTGTGCAATCTTGTGAATGTGCTAAATGCCACTAACTTGTGTATATTGAGTTAGTACAAGTAAGACTTACAATCTTACTTCAATTAAAATAAGTTCAAAACAGACAAATTTCACCTCAGACCAACCATTGTTAAGAAGAATCTCCTCTGTACCAGCCCTGTGTTGGGCACCTGAGAACCAATGATCAGTAGAAACAGACCCTGCTTTCAGAAGGTTCCCAGAAGAACACACACACACACACACCCCTGTAAGATATTATGAGGCAAACTAACGATGCCATCAGAATACACGGAAGGCCAGGAAAGTTAGAGTTGGGGAGTGAGTGGAAAAGGCTGCATGGAGGAGGTGACATTTGAAAGGCTTCTCATTATGGTAGAAAGAACAGGGGAATTAATGTTGGAATACTTAGATAAAGTATCTAAGCTGGCCGTTCCAGCTGCATGATTGTGGACAGGGCCGTTCACTTCTTGGAGACTTTGTGTCCTCATCTGTAAAATAGAGATATTAATTCTCCTTGCTTCCTAGGGTGTTTTTGAGGATCAGACAAGAAATGCTGTAAGTATTTGGCTTAGACAGGCACATGTGTCGCTCCTTTGCTGATCCAGCTCACTTCTGTTCAGTCCATTGCTCTGCAGCCTGTGGAAATAGACCTTTGCAGTCACTAAAGGTTTTGGGAGGGGATAAGAAGAAGCAAAATGATGATATTTAAGACACCTTCCTTTTCCAGACTCTCAGAGAGGAATCTTGGGAATCCCCACTAACTTCCTTTCCATCCTAGACTTGTGTGCGACTCCTAGGAGAATACTGCCCCCTACGAGTCTCAGACCCAGTGTACAGATGTTTTCAGGGGGGAGTTCAGCTTTGAGAAGCTTTTAAGCCCTGTAGGCACCGTCTGTGTGCTGCTCCTACTTGGTATTCTGTTAGCTGGTGGGTGAATTGGGCTCCAGTCCTTCTGGGGCACATGGTTGCTGTATCTGATTTCAGGGAAACCCCAAAGTGCAAATTATAGCAATTGCATAAATGGATTAAATGAACTGTTCAGCCATAACCTTGCATCTAATCATTTGACTTGCTTTGTAAGCGTTTTTCTGTCCAGAGAACTCAAAATGATGAAATAGCCCTGGCTAAAAACATGTGAGCCGGCTGAGTAACTCCTCATTTGCATACAGCTCCTCCTTTCTGCAGAAAAGAGCAGTCTGACAAGATGAGGGAGGCGGAGGCCTTTTGTTTTGTTTTGCTTTTTTATAGACTTTAACTCATTAGCTTCCCAAATAAGTTTAAATATTTTTATGCAATAACTTGCAATAAAAATATATCTTTAACCAAATGATTAAGTAACATCCCCACCCCTGTTGGCTGGGCTCTAAGTAGTTTGGGTGTTTTTCTACTTCTGCCTACCAAAGGACTAAAGTAATTTTTTCTTCAAAGACTGAACCCTGATGATTTAGGTAAATGTTCCTTTCACCTTTCCTCGTATACTTCTCCACTCAGTGTCCACTTGGTATGGCCCATACACAGCCATTGTATAAAATAACTGTTTTGTCACAGAGTGAATGAATATGATGTGGAAATGGCACCATTCCAAAAGTTAGGAATCTTAGACACTCTTTTCTATTAAATGGCTTCATGACTCTGAATGTGTTTCTTGACCTCTCGATGCCTCATGCACTAAAGGTCATATCTGATGATCCCTACAGTCTTCCTCAGGTATATCATTCATTGTCAAGTACATAATCACGCATTCCTTTGCCCAGCTTAGCTTGCCTTGAAGCATTGTTAGTTCCGTCCAGTCCTCCTTGTGAATTTATAGGTTACCAGCACTTAGCCTAACCTGTTGAGTCTTCTGTTCCTTTTGATTTTTTTCTGATCCTTTTATACCTGATGAAGCAAGGTCCTTGAAGTCTGAGTCCTAGGTTGTTTTTTGCTTCTTGTTTGAAGTATGAACTCTTCCTGAGAGGAGCCTGAAACTGGATTCTTGAGAGCAACCTGAAACTGGAATGAACCACGTCCCTGAAAACTATTCCAGAATTTCTTCGAATTATCATTGCAGTGACCTGACCGCACACAACCTGTTCTCCCAAGTCCTCTGCTTAAAGATTCTCGTCTTCATAATTCAAAAATAAAGCTTTCTTCATTTTGCCACCAAAGACTCCAACACATTTTCTTGGTCTTTCTCAAATAAGCAATAGTACTAACCATTATTTAACCTTAGGTTGTGGCGTGATCATCTGGATATGGTCTCTGGAAAAGTTTTATTTCTCATTATTGTTTCTGGTCAATTAGCATGTGTTTGCTTGGGGCCATCTCATTGAGTGTTTTGATAGGCTCGGTCTTTTGATCCATCAGATGGTGTCCAGGGCTTTGGATGAAGGAAATGAATGATCAGTTCAGTTCTAGGCAGATTGCATTTTACATTCCTACGGAAAAGTTAGGGAAAAAGCTTAGTGAATAGCTGAATACTCTGGATGTGCAGCCCCAAAGAAAGACTGTGGCTCAGTATATAGATCTGGGATAAAGAAAGACTGTGGCTCAGTATATAGATCTGGGATTCACAACTTATAGGTGGTAAGTGAAGCATGGGAGTGAGTAAGATCAATTATGACAACATAGTTGAGAACAGAGCCCTGGGAAATACTACAGTTTTAGAAGGAGGAAGAGGAGCTCAAGAAGGAAATAGAGGAAGAATTGTTCAAGAGATAGATGGGCAAATATGATAGTGTGGTGTAGTGGAAGGCAAAGGAGTAAGAGGTTTCCAAAAAGAGAGTTATTGACAGTAAAGATAATTGTAAAAGCATATATATTTTACTTGGTTAGGGTGAAAAGCCTCTCTGTAATAGTGCTATACCATCTTAACAAAAGTAATTGCAACGAGGTCATCATTTATTCATTATTATCTGAGTAAGTTACTAGTGAATGCAATCAAAATGATTATTCTGATAACTTCTTTAAAAATGACTTCTAGTTTCATACCATTGTGATCAGAAAAGATGCATGATGTGATTTCAATCTTCTTGTGTTTGAGACTCATTTTGTGGCCTAATGTGATCTATCCTGGAATGTGTTCCATGTGCACTTGAGATGAATGTATATTCCACTGTTTTTTATGGAATGTTCTATGTATACCTGTTAGGTCCATCTTGTCTAATGTGTGACCTTGAAAACCAATCCTGCAATCATGGTGAAAATCAAAAACCTGGCAGAAACTGGAGAGTTGGGAATAGTGGTGATGGTGGTGAGGTGGAAATCATCGAAAGCCCCCTTCCCAGAGAATTGTCATTTGGCAGCTCCCTGGAAGACCCCACTCATATGGTTTATCTTTTTTTGACTTGACTTACCCAGTGCAAATAGCCCTACTAAGGGCATTTGTCAAACACAATCAGCAGCTGCTCTACTAATCTATAAGTTGATACATTTGTCAGTAATATACTGCCTTGTTTACAGTTCCTTTGTGGTAATTCTTAAAATCTAGTAGTCCAGTTCCTCCAAGATTGTTCTTTCTCAGAATTGCTTTAACTGATCTAACTGAATTTTATTTCT
>CM053612.1:11813336-11855991 GCA_028646535.1 Procyon lotor | reverse complement strand
GGGAGATTCAAATCAAAACCACACTGAGATACCACCTTACAACAGTCAGAATGGCCAAAATCAACAGGACAGTAAACAACAAATGTTGGAGAGGGTGTGGAGAAAGGGGCACCCTCTTACACTGTTGGTGGGATTGCAAGCTGGTGCAGCCACTATGGAAAACAGTGTGGAGATTCCTCAAGAAGTTGAAAATAGAGCTACCCTATGACCCAGCCATTGCCCTACTGGGTATTTACCCCAAAGAAGCAGATGCATTACAAAGAAGGGCCACATGTACCCCAATGTTCATAGCAGCAATGCCCTACGAATTCTTAGCACACAGCCTGCCTTCCCCATTTTTAGAACCAGAGGGCTGGTGAAGATAACTTCATAAAATCGTGCAGATGAATGCCTCTACAAATCCCCGATGTCTTGCCTCAGTGGAATCTTTCATCCTGCATATCAATCCCTTTACTTATGATGAGTTTATCCCTGGTTCTCACCATAACTGTTCTAATTCTTTGTCTCTCAAGTTTTCTACCCAATTCCGAACTCCCCCACGCTCAGATTCTTATATCATCAATACTGGTTCCACTGGAATGAAATCCTTCATCTTCCCAGTATTCCACTTACAGAGTTTTCTCAGTATCGTCCATTCTTCTTCCCCATTGTATGAGCAGGGGTGTCTCTCTTCCTGTTGAAGGTCAGCCCCTTCACCTGTGCCACCTGTTGTTTCTTCCTGAAACTCGCTCCTCTGTATGTTTTCTCAGTACTTGATTTTCTATTTCTTTCTATTACCTTCTTACCTTCAGCGTATAAGTATGTTGAAATGCCTTCTAATCCCAAAGAAAACTCACTCAGTTGGTGCTGCGTCCAGCCTCACTGCCCAAGTTTCTTTCTTCCTTCTTCCCTTCTCAGCAAATCTTCTGTAAGAGTCGCCTACTTTGGATATTTATCTATCTCTCCTTCTTTCCTGAAATTAAGCCTCCAACAGTCCATTTAGCTTTTCCCATTTGCCTTCATAGTGTCCTACATATGGATACCATCTATCTTTTTTTATTATTCAAGCTTAATTGACATACTACACTATATTAGTTTCAGTTGTACAAAATATTGATTCGACAATTCTCTACAATGGCTACCATCTATCTTCACTTTGCCTGGCCAATGCTAGGTCATCTGGTTGTTATCTCTTTTTAAAACTCCTATAACCCTTAGTTTACATGACACCAGATTCTCCTGATTGTTTCCCCTTATCTCTGTTCATATCTTTTAGGTCTTTTTTCCTCATCTCTTCTTGGCCTTTCTGCCTCTTAATATTACTTTCCCCAAAGACTTTAACCTTGGTTCTCTTTCCTTTACTTCTCCTCACTTACGAAAGTACATAAAATGAGAGACCATCAACTTTCATAATTTTAATTTTCATCCATGTGCTATTTTCAGTTGATGACATTACCTTTTTCTTTAATGAAAAAATAGAATCTACCAGATGCAGAATTATTTATTTTCTCTCTCTCCCCCTGCAAAATCTGAAACCACAACTTATCCAATCTAAATACAGAATAAGACATTTCCACTTAAATATGCTACAGATCCTCAAAGTCAATGTGTCCTGAACTCAACTTGTCTTTCCACCAAACCAGCTTTTTGTACTCATAATTTCACTCAACAAATATCAATTCCATCCCTGCCATTCACTAACTACTGCAATAAAGACATAACAGGTAAATTCTTGCTCATACGAACTTACATTCTAGTGTGTGCTGGAGTGGGTTGGGGAGAGGCAGATCATAAACAGACAAATATATTATGTCAGGTGATAAGTGTCAAGAAAAATAAAGCCAGGTAAGGGCACAAAAGAACTAAATGAAGGGGTATTTTGTAAAGGATAGTCTAGAAAAGTTTCACTATTAAGGAAAACAGGAACCTAATAAAGAGCAACTGCGAGCCATGTGGACATCTGAGAGAAGAGTGATCCAAGCAACTAGAAAAGCAAATGCAAAGGAGGCAGGACTGTATTTGGCAAAGAGTACAGTTGTTCTTTGAACAGAGAAAGTGAGGGGCAGAGTGGTAGAAGGTGAGATCAGAGAGATAGTGAAGGTCAGATCATGGTAAAAAGATTGAATTTTGCTCTGAGTGGGATGGGAAGCGGCTGAGATTTTTTTAAGAAGAGTACCCAGAAATAACATACTTTTTTTGACTTATAAAATTTTTTAAATATACAGTAAAAGGAATAATACAATAATATAATAATTACCTATATACCTGTTACCTAGAATCAGCAAATATTATTAACATTATGCTATATTTACTTCATATATACTTTACTTGTCAAAGTATTTTTTTTTTTATAATTTTTTTTTTAAAGATTTTATTTATTTGATAGAAACACAGCGAGAGAGGGAACACAAGCAGAGGGATTGGTAGGGGGAGAAGCAGGCTTCCCGTGGAGCAGGGAGCCCGATGTGGGGCTCGATCCCAGGACTCTGGGATCATGACCTGGGCCAAAGGCAGACGCTTAACGACTGAGCCACCCAGGCGCTCCTGTCAAAGTATTTTAAAGTATAGACATCGTAACCTTTTATCCCAAAATACTTCAGTGCACATCTCTTTAAAGCCTGGTGGTGGGTATTGAGAAGGGCACGTATTGCATGGAGCACTGGGTGTGGTGCATGAACAATTAATCTTGTAACACTGAAAAAATAAAATAAAAGTATTTGAGGAGAAAAAAAACATTTTCCCAGATAATCACTATATGTATTATCATACCTACCCAAACTAGCAATTCTAATCCCCAGTTGATAATCATATTTCCCTAGCTGTCCCATAATTTCCTTTATAGTGGTTTTGTTTAAACCAGAGTAAGTCAAGGACCATGCATTGCATTTGATTGTTAGGCTGCTTACAGAACTTTTCATATAGAACAGCCCTCCAACCCCATCCTTTTTTCTGTGGCATTAATCTATTGAAGAACAAGACCCAATTATCCTGAAAAGCTTTGTCTGCTTGTTTTCTTGTGTCATTTAACTCATTCCTTCATCACCTGTATTTTTGTAAACTGGAAATTAGAATAATGGCTCAATTAGATTGGCATATACTTAAATGAACTACTCTGGATGACTTGTTGGAGAATATATTCTGGAGTAGGAGTAGAGACAAAAATATAGTCAAGAGGCTATTGTAATAGTCCAGCTAAGAGATGATGATGGCTTGGACTACAGTGGAAGCAGTGAGGTTAGTGAGAAATGGTCATATTCTGTATGTGTTTTGAAGGTAGAATCAATAAGTTTAACTGCCAGATGGGGTGTGGAGAATGAGAGAAGTCAAGGATGAGTTCATGCTTGTAATCTGAAGTAAACTAATCTTAGCTTGTAATCAAGCTAAGTAATCTGTAAGATGGCACTGCCATTTATAAGACAAAGTAGACTGAAGCAGGAACAGATGTGGGATAAGATAAAGAATTGATATTTGGACACAGTACCACTTACTGGGTTTCCTTGCTATTTTGACACTGTTCTCAGCCCCCCTATTTAATCATCAATATTTTCCGATTTTACCCACCAAGCACAACAAATCTGTTCTCCCTTGTTCATCTCTATTGCTACTGCCATTGTTCAAGTCCTCATCTCTCTACTGGATTATTACCGTAATCTCCAAACTCACTCTCTCTCGCATCTGTCATCCACAGGTCACCTGAGTGGTCTTTCTGCAAAGGAAAACCCAGCTTATGTCACTCTCCATATGGAAACCCCTTAGTGATGCCCCTTTGCATTAAAGCTTGAGGTCTGTGTGCCTCAGTGTAATCCATAAGTCTCTCCATGATCTGGCCCTAGACTCATCTTCTGTTACTCCTTCACCCCCTCCACACACACAATTATATTATACTCTATGATCTGCCCATGGTGAACTCTAGTATTTTTTTCTAAAGTAGGCTCCACACCCAGAGTGGAGCCAATACAGAGCTTGAACTCACAACCCTGAGATCAAAACCTGAGCTGAAAGCAAGAGTTGGACACCTAACTGACTGAGCCACCCAGGGGCCCTGAACTCTAGTATTTCATCAGACAGACCACAATGCTTCATATCTCTGGGCCTCTGTATCCACTCTTCTTTCTACCATGAATGTCTTTCCTCTCTCAAAAGCATGGGCAGTATCTTATACAAATATGAATCTACAGAATTTAGCACATGCGATGAATGACTAGGAGGTAGTTACTGCTGACTGTTGAACTAATGTACTCTTGAAAAACACACAAGTTATTTAACTTTTGTATCACAGTTCCATCTTATACAAATATGAATCTACAGAATTTAGCACATGCGATGAATGACTAGGAGGTAGTTACTGCTGACTGTTGAACTAATGTACCCTTGAAAAACACACAAGTTATTTAACTTTTGTATCACAGTTCACAAGGCTACACGTTACCATTTCTCAGCCAGCATCACCCCAAACAAATCATAGAAATTTCTGAATTCTGATCAATGTCATCTATACTGATTTAAACATCACTCTATGCTAGGCACTATAAAGTTGAAGATTTACTATCTCTTTGAATTTTCTTTGACTTGTCATTTTGGACCAATTTTTAAAAGTCCTACTCTTCTCTCTGGCCTTAAATTAAAATTATGAGTAGTAGACAGGAAGCACTTTACAGAGTAAAATTATAAGGTGTCACTTTTGTTATTATAATAGTATTTGCCTTCAAATGAAAAAGTCTATCAAAAGCAGAGTGTGAAAATTAATGATTGATTTTTTTATTTGTCTTCAGGGCCAATTTGCCATAAACAGAACAGGCTTTGTGATTCATGTCTCTGATTCATGTGGACTCTCAGCTTCTGGATCCTGTCTTTAATTTAGCACTAAACGTGTTACATTTCATTTTCCCTTGGCCAGTACTCACTTGGCCTTGGATTGCTAAATGAAGGCCTATTCACCTTCCAGGAAGCCAATTACCCAAAGAAGGAGCACTTAGTTGATGTTCCTCAGAATGAGTTATTTTATTTCTTCTTCATTGCTAGAAAACTTTGGAAAGTTGAAGGACTTGTTTTCCTGGCACCTAGAAGAGCACCGAGACTGTGTCTGGTTCTTTGGTTATCAGAGAAATGTCTAGAAATTTAGGATCAGATTTTCCTTGTGAACAACTGTGGCAAGAAAGATGGAGAACAGAAAATTTCTCAAGTGTTTCTACTTCCCCTATTCCTACATTTCCAGTTCCATACCCCAAAGAAAAAGGTTTCTCTTTCAAAGACTGATGATGGTTCTCTTTCCCTCTTCTCTAGCATGTGCCCATTTCAATGACTTCCTGACCTAGAACACAGTAAGCCAGTCATTCTGAAGGTAAAAATGACTACTGTTTGAGGACTTCTTAAATAATAAATAATATCCAGATGTGATAATTCACAGATGCATGGTCTCATTCTTCAACAAGTCAGAAGAGCTCCATACACTGGTCAGATTTATCTCAATTTTAGCACTGTGTGATGTTAAATAAAAGAGCACTTACTGGGGCACCTGGGTGGCTCAGTCGTTAAGCGTCTGCCTTCAGCTCAGGTCATGATCCCAGGGTCCTGGGATCGAGCCCTGCATCGGGCTCCCTGCTCAGCAGGAAGCCTGCTTCTCCCGCTTCCATTCCCTCTGCTTGTGTTCCCTCTCTCGCTGTGTTTCTCTCTGTCAAATAAATAAAATCTTTAAAAAAAAAAAAAAAGAACACTTACTGATCTGGACATCAGACATTCAGGTTCTGTCCAATTCTCTTACTGATTGCTGGTTTATTGCATGCAAGTGTTTTTCTCCCCTTGGATCTCACTTTTCCTAATTGTTCAACGAAGTCAGCAGAATGAGCTTTAAATGCCATTCCACATGCTAAGGTTCTCTACTCTTTTTCTAGTATGAATATATCCTAGTTCCTCTTTGCTCAACTCCAAACTCCAGTCCAGTGAGCTTCCCCTAGTAAGACAGAGACAGGGATCTGTTAGAATAATTATCTGTGGCCTCTTAATCCTCAGAAAACAAGTAGGAGTTATTAAAAGGAATAACTATTTCCAAAGTTAATTATACTTCTTTTCTGTCAAAAAGAATGGTGTTCTCTTTCTATTATCTATCTGAAAAACACAATAATAAATATAAGCCCAGATACTTCACTTAACTGATCACTGAAGGCACCAATAAGGAAAATTAACCTCTCTACCTGGTGGTGGGTATTGAGGAGGGCACGTATTACATGGAACACTGGGTGTGGTGCATGAACAATTAATCTTGTAACACTGAAAAATAAAATAAACATATTTGGGGAAAAAAATTAACCTCTCTAGCATGCGGTGCCTATCAGAGTACAGAACTCAAAAGTAGGCCCCAAATCAGCGTTTTTTAAGAGCACTTGGGGAAATACTCTTATTTCCATACATTAACTTCAGTATTTCAACACGAAAATTATACTTTCACAATAAACAAAATCACATGTAATAAAGCATATCAGCTCAAAACAAACCTCTCATTGGGATAGAATATTTATATATTTTTTAAGATTTTATTTATTTATTTATTTATTTATTTATTTTGAGAGAGAGAGAGCATGAGCAGAGGCAGAGGGAGAGAGAATCTTAAGCAGACTCTTGAGATCATGACCTGAACTGAAATCAAGAGTTGGACACTTAACCAACTGAGCCACCCAGGCACCCCTAGAATATTTATGTTTTGCATATATTTTCCAGAAATCATCAGAAACTTTAAGGTTGCTTTTATATCATGTAATCTGGTCAAAAGGCATTTTCCTGCTCCGTTTGGAATGTAAGAAAACAATCTAAAGAACCAGAAAATAAGTAGGCCATTTCTATATCAAACAGTTGACCTCCAGTCAGAATGTGTATGACCTTAAATCAGTTGGTTACATTTAGTTATTTCAAAAATAGCCTAACAGCTGATTGACTGAATCCAACTGGTGGCTTTCAAATCACCTTGCTTTTTGACAAGATTCAACCTTCTTGCTCTTCTTTCACATGGTTTAACTATATTCAAACAGGTGCTTAAAATTCCTCTCCCCACTAAAAAACCTGTATATAGAGAAACATTTAGAGATGTGCTTGGCATGTAATAGGTGCTCAATAAATGAGTGAACTATAAACCAGAGTTATCAGTTGGCCTAGCCCTTAAGATCAGATAAATATCTATATCCAGTTGCAATGACTGCCTATTATATTCTTGAAGATTTTGAAGCTATTCACTATTGCCATTAAGCTAAGACAATTATAATTAAGTTAACTGCTCACTGCCAAACTTGGTTTCAAATTCTCAACTTCAGGAAGATCAATGAATTAGAGAATTAAAAGGTGTCATGTAAGATAATTGGTTCTTACAGGAAGACTTACCTCATTGCTTCCACAATTAACACAAAAATAGGTATAATGAAGACTAAGTATTTTTGTGAACTTAAGTCATTAACAATGGATTACGAATAGAATCCAATTTCCTCCTCTATCCATGATATATTGGGCATCGCTATTATCCCTTCAGTAATGAGGAAGTGTGTTATACTTTGTTTCCTTCCTTGGTAACATCCTGATGACTAAGTGGATATTTCAATAGAGGACCAAGGCAAAATTTTAAGCTAGGAACACATTTAAAGGATACTCCTTTCCTAAGAAATGGAGGCCAGAACCAGCCCAGACTAATACTGACCATACAGCTAGGACAGAGATTTAATATTCGGTCCTTCCACCCTCCCCACCATGATGTTGAAATTCATATTTGGAATCCAGTGGTTGGTTAGTCCCATGTTCCACATAATCAACCCACATTCCACAGTGTCCCTCTGCTACACTTTGCCTATGCCACAAGTGTTGATTAACTCTATGGCAGCTCTTCACTACCCTATCCCTATCCCCACTGTTTGGAAACTAAATAACTGGCATTAGTCCTCTCTATCCAGAGGGGTTACCCTTAATTCAGTGGATAATGACCCAGAGAGCTCTAATCCTAGATTTGTGTACTAGCATAAGAATACAAGCCACTTCCTTGGCAGTGTTAGATGATGTTCTGAAGTGCTATGAACCAGTGACTTACTGCCAGGAGCTGTAATTATCATTCAGTAGATTTTAACACTCCGATGGCATGTATTGCCTGGAGCACTGGATGTTACATGTAATCAATGAATCTTGGAATACTACATTAAAAACTAATGATGTTATATGGCGACTGACATAACACAATTAAAAAAAAACTACTCTGATCAGAAATCAGATGGAAATGCAAATATGAAAAGAATTTTAAAGGCAAAATCAGCTCTTCAGAAAAATTCCATCATTTCTTCAAGAGAATTTTATGTTAATTTATTATTTTACTTCCTTAAAACTCTTTTACCCAAACTAAAAAAAGTTTGCTCTATAAAAACACCCATTCCATTGGTGAAGTCTTTCACTCTAAAGTCCTGATACGTGACATTAAAACATTAAAATCAGGTGCATTCCCTAGATAAGTTTATTCAATTTCTGCATCATTCTTGCTTCAAATAAGTCTAAAGATAGCAGGGCCAGAAAAATGATGAACTTTTCGTTTTGAATGGCATTCAGCAACTGGCTTGGTATTTCATAATGAAGGAAAGGTCTGAAAAATATATTCCAAAGAGGAAATGGCTAGCCAATGCTTTGTTTGGAATGTATTTCATCTTCAAGAATGTTTTTGGAAATGGCCCTCTGATGGGAAAGGTAATCTTTAAAATATAGGGAAAAATTAGGGGAACCTGGGTGGCTCAGTGGGTTAAGCATCTGCCTTCAGCTCAGGTCATGATCCCAGGATCCTGGGATTGAGCCCCACATCGGGCTCCCTACTCAGTGGGAAGCCTGCTTCTCTCTCTCCCACTCCTCCTGTTTATGTTCTGTCTCTCTCTGTCAAATAAATAAATAAAATCTTAAAAAAAAATAAAATATAGGGAAAAGCTGCAATTAACAAACATCTAAGTCCACAATTGTCAAATGCATCTGAGAGTAAGAATGTGTATATTAATTATGTTAATTTTCTTATTCTGTAAGCTGAGTCAGTGTGGTACAATGGGAAAATCAACTAGGAAGCAAAAAACTGGGTCCTTGTCTGGATCCTGCCACCAACTAGCTATATAGCCAAGAACAAGTGGCTTAACTTCTTGATCTGTACATCTGTGCCATACTTACTCCACTCAACTATTGTGGGAATCCAATGAGATATGGAACCAAACATGAAAGGGCTTCGTGAACTGTGAACTGCTATACAAATAAACAGTTACACCAAGACTTTTGCAAACTAGGGTGGGGGGAGGGGGTAACAGGGTGACGGGTATTAAGGAGGGCATGAGTTGTGATGTGCACTGGGTGTTATACATAACTAATGAATCACTGAACACTACATTAAAAGCTAATTAGGTACTATACAGTGGCTAACTGAACATAATTAAAAAAAAGACTTTTGCAAAGTACTATGCCCACAAAGACTTAGCAATTTCCTATGATCTTTCTTCCTTATCAATGGGCAGAATCAAGTTGGAGAAAAAGGGAGTCCTGAGACACTTCTTTAACTGTTTCCATTTTTGGGGTTCCATTTATATTAAAAAATAAGAACTGCCAAAATATATTTCTAAGAATTGAGGTGCTTTAAACATTTATAACACATATAATACACCTATATGTATAATCTCTTGGGGAAAGCCTACATTTGAGGCCATTTGTGAATTCCAGACCTGGGCCAAATTGTCTAGATCCCAGCTAGTAATATACCTGCCAATGAATTTATATAAGCATGCCTAGTGCTTTTATATTGATCACTTTCTCTATGTACAGTTCAGAATAGGAGAAATAGAAATCAGACTGAAGTTTTCCTTTTTGCCACCGAACAAATAGACCATGCACATATTCCAAGTTGGTGACAGGGATGAGAACTGTAGGGGGAAATGAAAAGAATGAGAGCATTTGGAGTGTCTAAGCAAATATCAAACTACCGTCTTGTTTCCCTTAGTCTGATTCTGCAGAAAGAAAGAAAGAAAGAAAGAAAGAAAGAAAGAAAGAAAGAAAGAAAGAAGAAAAGAAAAGAAAAAGTAATCCTAGAAACCACCCAGAGAGAGCCCAACTCTGTCTGGAGAGGCAAAATAAAATAAAATAAAAGTAAATATAAATACAATACAATAAAATAAAACAAATCACATTCAGAATTGTGATTCAGTCTTAGACTGGTGTCACATTCACAGAAATAGAACTCAGCAAACAATCTCATTTCAAAAAGTAATTCGGAATTTTACTCAAATATTTCAAAAAGCATTAAAATGTCTACAATTCATAACCAGCCCCCAACATCTTTAAAAGCTCCTGTCCTCTCCATTTCTCCCATGACCTTCAGCTTCTACAAGCACTCTTTACTCTTCAAGAAACCATGGCCCTGGGGCACCTGGGTGGTACAGTGGTTGAGCGTCTGGCTCGTGGTTTCAGCTCAGGTCATGATCTCAGGGCTGTGAGATGGACCCCCATGTTGGGCTCTGCAATCAGTGTGGAGTCTGCTTGAGTTTCTCCATCCCTCTCGCTCTGCACCTTCCCCAACTAAAATAGATACATAAATCTTTTTTTCCCCAAATATGTTTATTTTATTTTTTCAGTGTTACAAGATTAATTGTTCATGTGAAATCTTAAAAAAAAAAAAAAGAAAGAAAGAAAAAGAAAAGAAAAAAAAAGAAAAAATGGCCTGATGAATTCTTCTAGTTTTTTCTTCCCCTTTGCTAAATCCATCTGCCATCTGTCTTTGGCTTACAAGGTAAAATATATGACAGAGTCAAACTAGAATTTCAAATAAACAATGATTATCGATATATAATTATATATTGATATAATATATATTATATATAATTATATAATATATAATTATAATGTGTGCTCTACAAAATATTTGAGACAAATGTAGGCTAAAATAGTATTTGCTGTTTATCTGAAATTCAAATTTAATTAGATATCCTGTATTTTTATTTGCTATACCTAACAACCCTGGTCTACACCCCAGAATGGCCAGCTCCCCCCCCCAATGGCCCCACTGTATCAACAAATGTCCAGAGAATATGGTGGCTCCATGTCCCCTGGTTTGCTCTTGATTGCAGTGGGGGCAAAAGCACAAAGCCTCTTGGGCAGCATAATTCCTCTCTCACTCTGTTTTTTATTTCCATCACAAAGAATCCTCATGGAAAATTTCTGATGAATAAAACTTTCCACCTAATTCTATATCATTAGGGCTGAACTTATAAAGGTTACAGCAAATCCCCAAAGGGACCTGCAAGATAATGGAGGCCAAGGAAAAGCTCAATCCAGTTTGTCCAAATATGAACACTAACCGGTCCAAATATGAACACTAACCGGATAGTTGGTGATATGTAGGAATTATCATTACATTTTTTAGGTGTAATAATAGTCTTGTGATTATATTTTAGGAGAGGAATCCTTATCTTTTAGAGAGACATACTCAAGTAGTTATGGATAAAATGGTTCAGTGTTTAGGAATTTCCTTAAGATAACCCAGTAGAGGGGCACCTGCGTGGCTCAAGACTCAGTTCAGTGTCTGACTCTTGGTTTTGGCTCAGGTCATGACCTCAGGGTTGTGAGATCGAGCCCTGCATCAGGCTCTATGCTGGGCGTGGAGCCTGCTTGGGATTCTCTCTCTCCCACTGCCCCCTGACCCCACTCATGCTCTCTCTCTCTCTTAAAAAAAAAGGGTGGGGGGGAGGAAATGCTGATTTCGTGAAAGAGTTTCTTTCTTTAAAAAAAAGGGGGGGCGGTGCTTGGGTGGCTCAGTGAATTAAGGCCTCTGCCTTCGGCTCAGGTCATGATCTCAGGGTTCTGGGATCGAGCCCCACATGGGGCTCTCTGCTCAGTGCTCTATTTGTGATCTCTCTCTCTCTCAAATAAATAAATAAAATCTTAAAAAAAAAAAAAGATAATCCAGTAGAGTGGGAGAATGAGTATATGGGGGCTTATTACATTATTTTCTTTACTTAAGCATATGCTTGAATTAGCATATGCTTTGTAAAATTAAGTCTGTTTATTACCTGTATGGGATCTTCCTTTGAAGAGGATGCTGGAAATGAACCTACATCATCATTCCAGCACACTGGAGAAAAAATGCTGCCTTAAGGAAAACAATGAACACTAATCAGGTCCCAAATCAATTTATTTGAAACTTGAATCTTTGAAATAAACTCTGCAGTAGCCAGGCAGAGGCTTGTGTAAAGAAATCCCCCCCCCCCCCGACAAGTGCTCACATATAGAAAGTAAGATTTGGATGAAAAGCTTGGTGGGTAGAACTTGTAAATGCCAGGGCCCCTGGACGCACTGCATTTCTCTCAAAGTGTCTGTGTGGTGCTGTGTAGAAACACTTTCTCATCAAACGTGGTATTGGGCTGGAATTCTAAATTACATCGCTGCCACCTTAGTCCTCTATTTTTAGGAAGGAAATCTTTTTGCCATGATGAACATCCAAGGGGAAAAGCCAAATCCTGACAGCCGCAGAGACAATTGTTGTCCAGAATAAAATGTACCCAGAAATATTACATGAGCTGCATACAGAAACGTCTCTCTTCAACTGCATAGGCAAACTTTATTTTATCCAGCTGTAGCCCTCTCTCGTCAATTTGCTTAACCACCACCCTGCTGCCCATACAGTTTTGGCAGTTTTTACAAAATGAAAGAAGCACCAACTAAAGGAGGAAAAATTCATCAAACTGAGGTCCAGTGAACCAGGGTCTTTTTTTTTCCCCATTACCTATAGAATTGGAAAAAAAAAAGGCAAATAAACTCATAATAGTGTTGTGTAACAACATAGTACTAGTGGGTGGAATTGGTTTCCATTCAATTCATTGGCTATTTATTTATTGAATAATATTTATTGAAAAACACCTACATGCCAGGCACTGGTTCCAGAAATTTTTTGAAATGGGCTTTATATACATAAGAAGAAGATAGTCATTGGTGACTTACAAATGACCAAGCATCTTCTATAGATTGTGTGAAAAGTAAGGGTCCTTGGGTGTTAGCCCTGGAGTAGCTGAGCATCACCTGACTGGGACAGACATGGAAGCCCTGTTGGCAGCCGGGTTACGTCTGCCCAATTCTTAGCAAACTTGCCTTTGCTTATGGCTTCACAATGTCAAAACTGCTGTCTGAACATTGAAATGTTGGTATATTTGACTACTGGGTCCATCAACCAGATATTCTATCTGGAAGGCACACACTGTGATGACGAGGGCAAAGGTCTTGGAGCTTGCCATCTAAGCTGGAATTCCTGTTCCGCCAACTCACTAGATGCTCGACCTCTGAAGCCATTACGTAACCTTGAAGAATCTCAGTTCCTCCTCAGCACGTGAGGGATAATAACGCAGACGCCATGAGACTGCTGGGAGGGACTAAATGTTCTTACAAATGTTTCTTCTGTTTAGAATTCCTTTCTTTATCTCTTCTGTCTCTTACTAACAGCTATATACTGCCTCACCAGCTGTGAACCAAATGCTTTTACCTTTAAAAGTAAAAATAAAAGGGCGCCTGGGAGACCCCACTGGTTAGACATCTGCTTTTGGCTCAGGTCATGATCCTGGGGTCCTGAGATCGAGCCCTGTGGTGGACTCCCCCACTCAGTAGGGAATCTGCTTCTCCCTCTGTACCTCCCTTCACTCGTGCTCTCTCTCTCTCTCTCAAGTAAATAAATAAATAATCTTTAAAAAAAAAAAGTAAAAATAATGACTCTGAGCACTCATTTTGCCACCGTGAGAACCCCCTTCTCTCCACCACAGAGTTACTCCTACTGGCATATTCCCTCATATTCCCTCATTTCTGGTAACTCCCACTTGGCCTCTTGCAAATCTGCCACCTTGACACTGAGATTGCTACCACTGCCACCAGAACTTGCTTTAGAAAGGACTGCTGGGCCTTTGGTCATCACGCCAAAGACTATAATTCAGTACCGAGAAATTCCAAAAAGACTCAGCATCTTGACTACCACCAAAACATCCGTACTACTACCACCACCATGTTTTCCATGAGGCCAACCCCAGTTCCTCTAAGCACCAGAGAAAGCAAGCAAATGTGCTGTCATAGATACACTGGGAGAAGCAAATCATCCTACATACCAGTGTTTTTCCTTATTTGTCACTGTGGTGGCTTCACTGCTACTCTTGCAGTAACTCCCTGTGGATCAGACAAGAGTAGAAAAAGAAAGTCTCTCCCCTACAGTCATGATCAGCTGTGCTGTTTGACACCTCCACCCACTCTCAAATGGCCATTAATCCAAAAGAATGCCTACAGTGCACGGGAGGCCAGGCCAGGAGCACTTCAGTCTCCCGACACACTGTGTTATAAACATATTCTCCCCTCAAGAGTGTAGGCTCAAATGCTGAGCCTGATCACCAGTCCGGGTTCCATATTCTCCCAGGATGAATCAGTCAGTAAGCGGCTGCTGGCTTTGTTCCTGCCCACTGATCTCATCTGGGACCACCTCATCTCAAACATCAGTGATGCCCTAATAACATTTAATATCAAATGGGGGAAATATTAGGGTTTCCATTCTTGCTTTGTTCTTGGACTGTGGTAAGATATATGTAAGAGAAACGTTCACCATTTCACCAATTCAGCGGCTCTGAGCATACTCACACTGTCGTGCAACCACCACCACAACCCATCTCCACAATGGGTCTCCACAACTTTTCCATCTTCCCAAACTGAAACTCTGTACCTCCAAGAGCGGAATCACATAGCACATGTCTTCTTGTGTCTGGCTTCTTTTACTTAGCAGTATGTCTTTAAGGTTCATCTCACGTGTCAGAATTTCCTTCCTTTTTAAGGCTGAAAAATATTCCATTGTATGGATATTTTTATTTGTCCATTCACCTATCAATGGATATTTGGATTGCTTCTACCTTTTGGCTACTATAAATAATGATTCTGTGAACATGGATGTACAAATATCTGCTTGAGTCCTTCCTTGTAATTCTTTTGGGTGTATACCCAGAAGTGGGAATTCCGGGATTATACGATAATTCTATTTTTAATTATTTGAGGTCCATCCCTTCTTTGCCAGTGTAAATTAGCCTATACTTTCCCTAGCTATTTCTCCTTTAGAACTTAGTTGAAGGAATACTTTCTCCAGAAGACTTCTCTTTCCATTCCCAGCCTTGTTATGTACTCCTCCCTTGTATGTTCCTATAGAATGCTCAGAATGCCTCTATTTTATTATTTACCAGATTGCACTGCAGAATCGCTTACTTTCCTGTCTTCTCCTCCAAAATGAGCTCCACTATGAGCTCTATCAGGACAAAGATTTTCCCTATTTAGCACTGAATTCTCAGCATCTAGCATCTCACCCGGCACACAGTGGGTCCTCAAAAAAGGACAGGCCCTTCTCCACAACCCCAAACATTCATTTGGTTTGCTTTTATACCCACCCCCTCACAATGCATTTATCTGGTTGCTTTATCCAACTGTTTCCTGGAAGTGTTCCCTTTAAGAGATTTCTGCAATATTAATATCTTTCCTACCCTCACATCCTTCCTAGAATGTCAAGAAACATTTTCAGACAATTTGTCCCAGTCTTTAAAGGCTATGTCTAGACATTTCCAAAAACTGATCAATTTATGACTTACTTAGTCAAATGGCAACTTTAGTCATGTTAATGCAATATATTTTGAGTTTCTAATATCAAAAATCATAATTTGCTCAATTTTAATGAGATCCCAAATTTATCTCCTCTGTCTCTTGAGCTGTTAGCCTCACAGGTACAAGGTTAGGCTTGTTTTATTGTTTAGTGAAAATGAAAGTTGACAGTTCTATCCATATTAATCACATTAATGAGAAACTTTGGAACAAGCAGTAACAAGGCAACCTACTCTCTACATCGTATCGGCATAATAGGCCCAAGGGGCTTTGCCTATTCACTCTGCGCTTCCCCTCAGTATATAATTAAGAAACCAGCATCAGAAGAGGAATGGGATGACTCTGCATCATTCCTAAGCTAAAGTGCAAAATTCTAGGTGAGTTTCTTCATTAGGGAATTTTTTGGGGGGAAAACAACGGTCATAATTTTTCAGTCAGCTACTTTAACAGATACAGAGACCTAACTTCTCCCCACACACCTCCAGAGGGAAATGTAAATGTAAATTTATTAGAGCCATGAAGCCCCTCCGCTGAAGCAGGAGTCATACAGACTAAAGCCAGAGGACTTTTGAGCAGACAGGAGTGAGAAACCACAGGGTAGGGCACGGAGCTTCTCTAACTTTCCTAGCCAAGTTCCCCCTCAGAGGGGCAAACTTTGATATATTGCTTTTAGATCGCATATTTTTATCTTCTAAATGCATGCAAATCTTGCGTTCTACTCAATAACATCTTCATATTTGTTTTAAAATTTTTAAAGTTTCCTTCTTCCAAATCTTCATGTATAACTGGGAATAATAATACTCTGAGCCCACTAATAATAGCTAATATTTAATAAGTGTTCACTATGTGCCAGGCATTGCTTTAAGCCCTTTACTTGGATTAAGTCATATGTAAAACAACCCATTTTCCAGATGATAAGTTAAGACACAGAGACGTTAAGCAAGTTGCCTGAGGTCACAAAAGTCAGAGATGGTGGAGGTAGGTTGAGGTACCACCTCCACCATTTCTCTTTTCGTGGTTTCATGTATCTTCCAGGCGTAGGTGTTCCAGCTGGAGACACACTGTGTTACAGAAAGAGAAATGTACTAAGTAAAAGTCAGCAAGTTGAATGTCACTACGGCCTTTCTCTAAGATCTTTTTGAATATTAATTTCCACTTCTGGAAATTAAATATTTTGGAAATTAGAAATTTCCAATTAGAAATTAGAAATATATTCTGGAAGGCAAGTGATACCTCGAAGGCTTTTCTAGCCTTAATCTGTTTTATCACTTCAGAGCTTCTAAATTGCTTACTAATGATGGGAACTAGAAATGAAGGCACCACTTATGGTTTCACCATTGTTCCTTCACTCTTCAAAGAAGATACCTGAGGGCTTTTAGTGCTCTTACAATAATGATAAAAATCAAGATCTTAAACATGACTCATGGTCCCATTTTCTATAAAGATAGTAAATATTTTAGACTTTTTGACTGTCAGAACCCAATTCTAACACTACAGACAAAAGCAGCCAAAATGACAAATTAAGGAATGGGCATGGCTGTGATCCAATTAACCTTCAGAAAGGTTAGGCCAGATTTAACCCAAGTAGATCCCTGCTATAGACAAAGAATGATGCAAAACTGGGTCTTGTTCTCAGTCAGTTTAGATAAATCAAGTCATTGTGATATCCCATATGTTGTCAAGCATAATGTTAAACAGTAGACTTGCTATGGTGATTTTTTTTAAGATTTTTTTTTATTTATTAGAGAGAGAGAGAGAGAGTACAGAGGGAGAGGGAGTGGGAGAGGGAGAAGTAGACTCCCTGCTGAGCAGAGAGCCCGATGTGGGACTTGATCCCAGGACCCTGAGATCATGACCTGAGCTGAAGGCAGACGCTTAATGGACTGAGCCACCCAGGCATCCCTGCTATGGTGATTTATTTTAAAATATTCTGGTATAAAGAGGTTGATGCAGACAACTATGTAAGGTAGCATTAAATCTGTAAGTATGGGCAGTTAGCTACCAATAAAGTTTCCTGATCAGGAATCCACACTCCAGGATGGCTTAGCGAGCTTTTACCATTTGAAAGACCTTAAATCAGGCCTCTACAGTCCAAAGCGGGCTAGAGTGAGGGCTTTCAATAGTGTTATCTAAATCTATACCAGAGACTGCTAACTGGCATAAAAGGTATTAGAAACATATCATTGACAAAATAAATGTTGTTCAAAATATGTGACTGAATAGAAGGACTGTACAAGTTCACTCATCCTTGAACAAAGTCCAATAACCAATGAAGAGTAACATCCTAAGTCCTGAACCAACTCCATTTGGCCCGAAGTCCTGCTACGAAAGGAGGACTAGGTGTTGGCCGATGCGCCTGATGGGACTAGATGTTGGCTGTTCCCTGCTGTCGGAATATCATTGTGCTGGCCTTGAGAAGCCCGCTTAGATGAGGCATTTAATACAGTGTCTGAGGGTTCAGTCAGAAGAGAAAATTGACACTGGTAATTTGAAGATGGAAAATCATATGAAATAGTATTAACTAGGTAAATGGCAGTTAACTATTAAAAAGAGGAAAAGAAAATTCCAAGGTGTACAGAGGTAACAGATGCTGAGGGAAACGTGAATGAGAAAGGAACTTGGACCCGTCGAGGCAGAGCCCCTGCAAGGCTGAGTCTCAGATTTCTGAGGAGCGGTGGTGGCTGTCCCCGAGCCGTGCTGCACTTCTGTGGTAAGGAAGAAACTTTGGGGGTGGAGCTCTTGCTGGGGACCCTGAGAGCTGCTGCCACCATGGTGACAAACTTGCCAGAGGATGCCTGCCTCTGAGATGCAGGAGCAGCCTGCTGCTGCGGAGGTGAGGAAATCTGCCGCAGTGTGTGCACTGCTGAACCGTGACGGCTGAGGGGCCTCTCCAGCCATTGATGCGCTTGCTGCCGCAAGGCAAACAGCACACTGGAAGAACGGAGAGTCCCTTCTGGCTCCCGCCTTGTAGTCTCCGTCACCGTGCTCTGTTGGTAGAGCTTAACGAGGGGGGGGTGGGGGGCAAAGGAGAACCGCAGTCAGCGGGGTCAATCTCCGGTGTCACAAAGTAGGCAAAGAAGCATAGGTTTGGCACTGAGACACAATACGTTATGAACTGGCACCATGCCCGAGGACGCAGGGGGATTTCACCAAATCCTCAGAACAGGTGAACAGGTGGCAGGACTAATTGGGCCTTCCTAATTTATGCTTGTATATACCTGAGACTTGCTTCCTTTGTAATTTACCACCAGGTAGGAGGGTCATAGGACCAGCAATATTTTCCAAAACAACCTGACAGTTGTTGAACTAACAAATCGCTTATATGTGTCTGGAATACGTTGGCTCAGATCTCAGCAGCTGCCTACAACTTGCATGAATTTGGGCAGGATACTTAACCCCTCTGAACCTCAATGTTCACATGTGTGTAGTGACGATAAAAATTAGCTCCTATCATAAAAGTCCAACATGAAAATTACGTGATTTGAATTCCTGGTATATAGTAAGCATTCAATGAATGGTAGCTGTCATTACTCAATAAACATGCTCTTACCGAGTTAAAACTATGCTCAAGGCACTGATTCGAAAATTTATTTGGAAGGGCAAAGGTACTAGAATAGCTAAAACAGTGTCAAAAAAAATAAAGATGGAGGCATTACAGTGCCTGATTACAAGACATACTGAGAAGTTACAATAATTAGGATAGTGGCATTGGTGAAGGAAAAGACACCAATCAAGGGAAGAGAACACAGAGTCCAGTAATAGGTCCACACAGATGTATTCATCTAATTTTCGACAAAAGGTGCAAAGCCAACTCAGTGAAGAAAGGACAGTCTTTTCAACAAATGGTGTTGGAACAAGTGGACATCCATAAGTAAGTTAAGTAAATAAATAAATAAAATGTAGACACAGACTTCATATCTTAGATAAAAATTGAGTCAAAATGCATTTTAGATTAAATGTAAAACATAAAACTATAATAAAACCTGTAACTGCAAACAGAAAATCTCTGTGATTTTGGTAATGACATTTTAGATAGAACACCAAAAAGTATAATCCATTAAAAACTAGATTTTCTTCAAAATTAAAAATGTCAAACTAAATTTAAAAATCAAAAGGAAGGACTTTTGCTCTCCAGGGACACAAGACTGGTTCAATAATTAAAATCAGGGGTGCCTGGCTGGCTCAGTTGGTAGAGCATGCGACTTTTGATCTTGGGGTTGTAAGTTCAAGTCCCACATTGGGTGTAGAGATTACTTAAAAATATTAAAAAATCAATTAATGTAATTTATCATATTAATAGGCTAAAGAAAAAAATTGCATGACCATATTAATTGTAGTCAAAAAATCATTTGATAAAAATCAAAACCATTATTTAAAAAAGCATTTAGAAAAATAGAAATAGAGGGCAATTTTCTCAACTTCATAAAGAGACTATGGAAAAACTTAGCGCTAACTATATATTTAGTGATGACAGACTAAAAATATCCCCCTTGAGATGAACCATGAGAGACTGTGGACTCTGAGCAACAAACTGAGGGTTTAGGAGGGATGGGGGTGGGGGGTTGGGCGAGCCTGGTGGTGGGTATTAAAGAGGGCACATATTGCATGGAGCACTGGGTGTGGTGCATGAACAATAAATCTTGTAACACTGAAAAGATAAAATAAACATATTTGGGAAAAAATAAAAATATAAAATGTGTAATATCTAATTTTAAAGCAGAAGAAAAAAATTAAAAATAAAATGGTGACCAAAATGAAAAAATAAATAAATAAAATAAAATTAAAATATCCCCCCTTTAAAACCCTCTTACACTGTTGGTGGGAATGCAAACTGGTGCAGCCACTCTGGAAACCAGTATGGAGGTTCTTCAAAATGTTAAAAAATAGAACTACCTTACAATCCAGCAATTGCACTACTAGGTATTTACCCAAAGGATACAAAAATACTAATTCTAAGGGATACATGCACCCCAATTTTTACAGCAGCATTACCTACAATAGCCAGATTATGGAAAGAGCACAAGTGTCCATCAGCCAATGAGTGGACAAAGAAAGAGTGGTATATACATACAATGGACTATTACTCAGCCATAAAAAGAATGAAATCTTGCTATTTGCAAGGACAAAATAAGCCAGTCAGAGAAAGATAAACCCCATAGGATTTCACTCATATGTGGAATTTAAGAAACAAAACAAACGAACATGGGGGTGCAGAAGAGAAGAAAACCAAGAAACAGACTCTCAACTACAGAGAACAAACTGATGGTTACCAGAGGGGAGGCGGGTGGCGGGATGGGTTAAATAGGTGACAGGTAAAAAAGAGAGCACTTATGATGAGCCCTGGGTGTTGTATGTAAGTGTTGAATCACTGAATTCTACACCTGAAACAAATATTATACTATATGTTGACTAACTGGAATTTAAATAAAAACTTGAGGAAAAAAATACCCCCTCTCCCCATCAAGTCAGGAACAAGGCAAGATGTCCACTCTCACCACTCAGTAAACATAGTGCAAGAATTGATGGTCAGTGCGATTATAGCAAATAAAGGAAAGAAAAGACATATAGATCTGAAAGGAAGAAAGAAAACTGATCCATTTTCAGATGATATGGTTGTCTGCATAGAAAATTCCAAGTCTGCAAAAAAAAAAAAAAAATCCTGAAACTAATATGTGACTTCAGCAAGATCACAGAATATAAGATAAATATACAAAAATCAATTGTATATATACTAGCACTGAAAACATGGAAAATGAAATTAAAAACATAATATCAACATAACATAGGGAAGAAATATGGTAAACTCACAACTAATTTGTTGTTCTTCAAATTCGGATATTCTTTCCTGATCTGCCTACTACTGCAGGTGGAAATGAGGGGCAGTAGCACCATCCTTTGAAGAGGCTAACCAGACAGCTATTGACAAGCTCACTTTATTCAACCTGTTCCACCCTCAAAGGGGCAGCAATTCATCCTAACGGGTGACCTTCCTTTTGTAAGTTCGAGGAACACAGACTGATCAGAAACCTGGAGGAGCTTTTCCCGGAACATATACAGAAAGCGGATACAGTAGATTCAATAGATGAAATGAATGGCCAAACTGTGGAAAGAACCAAAATGCCCTTCAACAAATGAATGGATAAAGAAGATATGGTATCTTCTTATATCTTATATCTTATAACAATGGAATATTATGCCTCCATCAGAAAGGACGAATATCCAACTTTTGTATCAACATGGACGGGACTGAATGAGATTATGCAGAGTGAAATAAGTTAAGCAGACAGAGTCAATTATCTTACGGTCTCACCTGTGGAGCATAAGGAAAACATGGAGGGCATTGTGAGAAGGAAAGGAAGGGTGAATGGGGGGAAACCAGAGGGGGAGATGAACCATGAGAGATTGTGGACTCTGAGCAACAAACTGAGGGTTTTGGAGGAGAGAGGGTGGGAGGTTGGGCGAGCCTGGTGGTGGGTATTGAGGAGGGCACGTATTGCATGGAGCACTGGGTGTGGTGCATGAACAATTAATCTTGTAACACTGAAAAAATAAAATAAACACATTTGGGGAAAAAAAAACCAAAAAAACCATAATATCATTTACAATTGGCAAAAAAAAAAATACTTATATGCAAATATAACAACACAAAACATGCTAAAAACTACAAAGCATTGGTGAAAGGAATCAAAGGTCTAAATATCTGGAGACATATCATGTTTGTGGATTATAAGATTCAATATATTAAAAATGTTAATTCTTTTTTTTAAAAGCATCTTTTTTTCTTTAAGATTTTATTTATTTGTTTGTTTGTTTATTTGACAGAATGAGAGCACAAGTAGGCAGAGTGGTAGGCTGAAGGAGAGGGAGAAGCAGACTTCCCACTGAGCAAGGAGTCTGATGCGGAACTCGATCCCAGGACCCTGGGATCATCACCTGAGCCAAAGGCAGACACTTAACTGACTGAGCCACCCAGATGTCCTTAAAAATGTCAATTCTTCCCAAACTGATATACATGTTCAATGTAATTCCTATCAAAATCCAAGTAAGACTTTTTATAGATATAGAAAAGATTCTTCTAAAATGTATATAAAAAGACAAAGGAACTATAATATCTAGGACAATTTGGAAAAAGAACAAAGGGGGAAGAAACAATTTATCCAATTTCATAGTTCAATTTAATATATGGTTAGAGTAACTGAGACTATGGCATTGCAAGATAATAGACACATAAATCAACAGGATAGAATAGAGAACCTACAAATAGATTGACGCAAATATGCTCACCTGATTTTTTTTTTTTTTTTGAGAGAGAGAGAGCACACACATGCATCCAAGTCTGGGATGGTGCAGAAGGGGCAGAGGGAGAGAGAAAGAGAATCTTAAGCAGGCTCCATGCTCAGTGCAGAGCCTGACATGGGACTCGATCTCACAATCCTGAGATCATTACCTGAGCTGAAATCAAGAGCCAGACACTTAACTGACTGAGCCACCCAAGCACCACTGCTCAATTGTATTTTGAGAACAGTGCAATAGCAGTTCAATGGAGGAAGGATAAGCTTTTCTAAAACTTGCGCTGGAGCAACTGGAAAAAAAAAGAACCTTGACTTAGGCTCACACTTTATAAAAGTTAACTCTATAGCATGGACTTAAATATAAAACATAAAAACATATAAATTAAAAAAAAAAAACATCAGAGAATATCTTCAGGATCTAGGGCTAGGAAAACATTTCTTAAACTCAACACCAAAAGTACAATCCATAAAAGAAAAAATTGATAGGTTGAACCTCATCAAAATAAGATTTTTGCTCTATGAAAGACCCCGTTAAGACAAGAGAAGACAAGCTGCAGACTGGGAGAAAAAAATACGTACACCACATATCCATAAAGGACTGATATCTAGAATATATAAAGAAATTTCAAACTCAACAGTTTAAAAAAGCCAACAACAACAAACCAAACAACCCAATTGGAAAATGGGCAAAAGACAAGAACATATATTTTACTGAAGAGGATATACAGGTGGCAAATAAGCATATGAAAAGATGCTCAGCATTATTAGACATTAAAGAAATGCAAATTTGATCACACATTTCTGAATGGCTAAAGTAAAAAATAGTGACAATACCAAATGCTTGTGAAGATACAGAGAAACTGGATCACACACATTTCTGGTGGGAATGTAGTATGGTATAGACACTATAGAAAACAGTTTGGAAGTTTCTTTTCTTTTTTTTTCTTTCTTTTTTTCTTTTTTTTTGGGGGGGTGGGGCAAGAGGGAGAGAAAAAATCGCAAGCAGTCTCCACGCCCAGTATGGAGTCTGATATGGGGCCTAACCTTACTTATATCAAGACTCGGCTGCTTAACCAACTTAAACCCAATCACCACATGACATAGCAAATGCACTGTTAGGCATTTATCCCAGAGAAAAGAAAACTTATGTTCACACATAAACCTACACATAAAAGTTTGTAACAGCTTTCTTTATATTGAAAGCCAGATGTTCTGGAGTGGGTGAACTGTGAAACTGTGGTAATCCATACCATGGAATATTACTCAGCAATAAAAATGAATGGACTATTGGTACACACAATAACCTGAATGACTCTCCAGACAATTATGCTTTGGGACAAAAAGCAACCCCCAAGACTTACATATTGCATGATTCCAATTCTATAACATTCTTGAAATGACAAAATTATAGAAATGAAAAACAAAGGTTGCCAGAAGTGGGGTCTCAGGGAAGTAGGTTTGGCTATAAAAGGGCAACATGGGGGATCCTTATCATGGTTAGAATATTCTCTGAGTTGACTCTATCCATATCAATATCCTGGTTGTGATATTGTACTACAATTTTGTAATATATTGCCATTGGAGGAAACTGGATAAAGGATACATGAGATCTCTATTATTTCTTACAACTGCATGTGAATCTACAATGATATTAAAATAAAAAGTTCTAAGTTAAAAAAAATCTGTTCCTCTGCAAAAGACATTGTTAAGACAATGAAAAGATAAGTCATATACTGGAAGGAAATTATATATCAAAGGACTTGTATACAGAATATATAGAAGAAACATTAAAATTGAACAATAAGAAACTGACCCAATGAAAAGATGTTAAGAGATAATTCACCAAAGAAGATATATGAATGGAAAATAAATGAAAAGATGCTCAAAATCATTAGTCACTGGAGAAACACAAATTAAACCGCAATGAGAGATCCATACATACCTATTAAAATGGCCAAAATAAATGAACCTGCTAATATGAAACATTCCTGAGAATGCTGGGTAAGTGGAATGCTCATTTATTGCTGTTGGGAATGGAAAAATGGTATATCTACTCTGGAAAACAATTTTACAGTTTTTCTTTTTTTTTTTTTTAAGGTTTTTATTTATTTGACACACAGAGAGAGAGAGAGTACAAGTAGGCAGAGCAGCAGCAGAGGGAGAGGGAGAACCAGGCTCTCCACTGAGCAGGGAGCCCAACATGGGGCTCGATCCCAGGACCCCGGGATCATGACTTGAGCCAAAGGCAGTGGCTTAACCAACTGAGCTACTCAGACGCCCCAATTTTGCAGTTTCTTAATAGAGTTAAATATGCACTTACCAGATGACCCCACAGTTCTGCTCCTAGATACTTATCCAAGTGAACTGAAAACTAATGTTTACACAAAGATATGTATGCAGATGTGTATAGCAGCTTCATTCGCTACTGCCAAAACATGGAGATAACCAAGATGTCCTTCAGTGAGTGGACGCACAAACTGTGGCACACGCATAACATACAATAGAATATGATTTAGCAATTTGAAAAGAATGAACTATTGATTTACACAACATGGATACAATTTTAATGCATTTTGTTAAGTGAAAGAGGTTAGACTAAACTGACATTCCAGAAAAAGCCAATCTATGGGGAAAAAATAAATCAGGGTTGCCAGAGATTCTAAGAGGAGAGTAGGACTGAGTACAAAGCTGCCTGATAAAGTGATATTTAGGATGATGGAACTGTTCTGTATGGTGCGGTAGCGGTGTACAAACATAACTCCATGCATCTGTGAGAACCATGAGACTTGTCACACCACCAAGAATGAACTTAACTGTATGAATTTTTTTAAATAAAAAAATAACCTGGATGTCAGGGATCCCAGGAATGAATGCAAACTGACGAATGAGTTTAATACAAAACCTATGCTACAACTTGCCAAAAGGGGTGGGGAACATAAGGAGCTGACAGGATATTTTAGGAACAAAGAGGCAAGAGGAGCTATATATACATATCCTACTCTAGTTCATATGTTTTTCTCACAGGGTATAGGTTAGCAATCCTGAAACTTCTTCATGAATACATTGTGCATACTAGGAAACCGATGTCTCACCACTGGAGAACGAGGTTACAGATAAGCAAGGGAACAAGGACAGGATAAGCCCTTCAGTGATGAACTGTACTTGGAGATATCAACATGAACTGCATTTATTTTAAAATGTATTCAGGGTTTCTCCACCTCAGCATTACTGCCATGTTGGGTCAGATATTCTTTGCTGTGGGGAGGTGTCCTGTGTCTGGTAGAACGGTTAGCGGCATCCCTGGCCTCTACCCGCCTGATGCCAGTACTAGCCCCCCGGTTGGGACAAACAAAAATGTCTAACGGAACTGCCAAATATCCCTTGAGAGGACTGTAAAAGCAGCCACGGTTGAGAACCACTGAGACAGACAGAGGAATATAGATGTTTGCATAGACATGAGTTAGTACGCAAACATCTATGTCCAACCCCTGTCTACTGAGAGAGCAGGGAAGCAACGGCAGCCCAGAAGCAGCAAGTACAACAAGCCTATACTGTAGTTTCCGATACTGTCCCTACATGAAAGGAATCAAGGCTCCCCAGAGAAATGCCTGAATCTGGGACTACAACAGCAAAAAGAGATGAGCATGGGATAGCTTATAGTGTCAGAAAGTACACTTAAAGTTTACTTAAAATTTAAATTTAATTAAAAATTAAATTTTTAATTTAAAAATTAAAAAAAAAAAGATAAAGCATGTTAAAAGGACACAGGTGCCCATCTGAAAGAGTGCCCAATGATCAGAGCTTGATCAATTTGAGCAACAAAAATAAATAACCCAAATAATAAAATGAACGTTAAGGAGTCCAGATGGATATAAATAAATGACTGAATAAAAAAATAAATGGGAGGGAAGGGACTTTTTTTTTATAAAGAGAAATTCCAATAAATATAGAAGGAATGACAGAAATAGAAAAACATTATTAGAACACTATAGTAATAATTGCTGTAAGCATGATCCATGAGTGAATGTGAAAATTAGTGGGGGGAGGGGAAAAAAATAGTATATTTGCTCAGTTCAAAGGATATTGCCCCAAATTCACTAATTACTGTGATGGCTTTAACATATGTACACAAATTCTTTGATATTCTTCCTTCTAGGAGCTGGAGCTTAATTCCCCTCCCTTGAGTGTGGGCTGAACTTCACTATTCCCAAGGAACAGAGTATGGAAAAGGGAAAATAATACATTTACAATAAAGAAGCCAAGCAGACACTATCTTAACCAAATGAGTAATGCTAACATCACCAGTAATAAGGCAAGTTTATAGCCTGTGCCCTTCATATGATGCAATGAGAAGGACATATCACCTCTGTGATATTCTTTCCAAAAACCCATAACCTAGGTGTAATCATTAGAAAATATCAGCCAAGTCCAAATTGAGATATGCACCAAACTTCCTCATAACCACTCTTCAAAAGTGTCAAGGTCATGAAAGAAGAAAGACTGAGAATCTGTTGCAGATTGTAGGACATTAAGGAGACAGGATGGCTAGATGCAATGTGTGAGGCTGGACTGCATCCTGAAACAGAAAGAGGGCCATTAGTGGAAAAGCTGGTGAAATCCAAATAAAGTCTGTAGTTTAGTTAAGAGAATTGTATCAGTGTTCGTTTCTTTGTTTACACACACACACACACACACACACACACAATGGTTACAAAAGATGTTCACATTAGAGGAAGCTGAGAAGAAGGTTTAAAGAAACATTAATATATTTAAAACTTTCCTGTAAATCCAAAATTATCTCAAAATTTCTCTAAAATTCTATGGAAGCTAGAACAGGCAAGATAGAACTAAATATGGTTGAATAAGGAAGTCGATAGAAATAACAAAAAGTTAAGGTCATGTCAACATTCAATAAAAAGAAAGATAACTATTAGCAGTCTATTCACACTTCAACAACTTGAGGTGAAGAATAAATTGTTGAATTGTTAAAATGTGTCAAAGTCTTGACAGTAAAATGCTTCATCTCTGGAAATAATCAAGCACGTACATGTTCTTATTTTTAGGAGTAATTTGAGTTCAAATTATATCCATAGAAACTGCATGCTTTTGGCCAAAATGAATACTTTTGATACTTTTTTTCAAAAAAGAATGATACCTAAAAATTCCCATTTCAGCATTTGACTGAATTAATCTAAATAGCAGATAATGGCATAAGTGACCAAGTTTGCTAAGAATAAGTTCCAAATTTAGAGTGAATACACATTGGAGAGCTTCCCACAATTGAAAAAAAATTCTCAGTTGATCTGAGATCTATGTAAATCAGTAGGCAATTTGCAATAATTTTTTCCTAATGGATCCATTACAAAAGGCAATTTTCACTGAACACCTGTTATTCCTTACCCATCCCTTCACACACATATACACATCCCCATTCATCCCACCATATGATTCTCCATTAATTGTGCAGCATTATTCACAAAATGGATAGTGGCTTAGCCTCATGTCATCATTTATCCACGATACACAGGACAAAAAGAAATGCACTGTGATCCTTGCATGGAAAAAATTATAAATCATGAGAGAAGGACAACTGAAAATTCTAAAGATGGGATTGTTGCCTGGGTAAAGGAGAAGGAAACCAGATGTATAAACCACCAAGAAGTAATAACTGAAGTTGACACATTTCACAGAATAATATATTTGAAATATTCTTGCTCCGTAATTTGATAATAGCCCTATACTTTCGTCATCAGGATCCCCACAGTTATAGACATAGAATTGCACGTGCAATAACTATGAAGCCTCGTTTTACTCCCACCCATCCCTACCATGCCATGTCTAGTCCAGTCCAACAAAACTCCTTACCACCACCTGGACATACCAGGGTCTCTCACAAGTTCTTTGTTTTTACACATTCTAGTCCCTCCACTTAACATACCCACTCCACCTACTGTCTAACATTCTTAAAGAAACTAGCTATTCCTTTCTCTTTATTGACATTTTCCATACTTCACTGTAATCATCCATTTAACTGATTGTCTCACATATTAGATCGTGAGCTCACTGATGGCAGCAACATTGTGTCCTGATCACCTTTAATCCTCAGCACTTAGCACAACCCTGGCACAGAGCAGGCTTTGATAGAAATTTTTTCTAATAGTTGAACCATTGCCAAAAGAGAGATATGGCCAGTGTGTGCCCTTTAGGTTCTAGCACAACAGAAAGTTCTACTATGGAAATGGGGAATTTTGAATGGTGATAGGTTGGACATGAAAGAGTTGCAATCTGAATAAAGCCACGAGTGTATTTTCCTACTATGAAATGAGATGGCTACAGATTACCAAAATGTAATGCACCATTATTCATCCATTCAACATCTAGTTATAGATAAGTGCTATGGGCCAAGCATTGTTTGGGGCACTTGAATTATATGGCATAAGCCATATGCCATGAAATCCTTGCTGTCTTGGAGATGACAATCTAGTCAGGAGAGTCTAATGAACAGGAAAAAACATACTAAATAAATTGTTTTCCATATTAGAAGGTATGCATCGAGGAAAAAGTAAAGAATGGCAAAAAACCCTAACACTCTCAGTTAGATGTATTATGGGAAAACTGTAGAACTTTAATGACAAAGTAAATTATAAAATGTCTAGAGGGAAAAAGTAGATAATCTACCAAGGAATATGAATCACATTGACATCAGACTTAATAATAGTATATGTAAGAAAACAATGAAGTAATATTTTTAAAAATCAAAGAGAAAGAATTTTGAAGCTAGGATTTTATTTCCAACCCAACTGTCATTTATTTTTTTTTTTAAGATTTTATTTATTTGTCAGAGAGAGAGAGAGAGAGCAAGCACAAGCAAGGGGAGCGGCAGGCAGAAGGAGAAGCAGGCTCCCCGCTATGCAAGGAGCCCAGTGTGGGACTCAATCCCAGGACCCTGGGATCATGACCTGAGCCGAAAGTAGACACTTGATCGACTGAGCCACCCAGCTATCCCTCAGCTGGATACCAATGTGAGGTGGAAATAAAGATTCTCAGGGCTGAACAGCTTCATAAAGGATACTGTACAGTGACCCTCTTTGAAAGCACCATTGGAGGACATACTCTAGAATAATGAAAAAATATCAATTTAAGAGGCAACAAAGAGAATCTAAAAGTAATGCTGAGTAATTAACTTAGTGAAGTTCGTAACCTAAAAGAGCAATTATACCCACCAAATAAGAAAATAATTCATAAGAATACAAAAAACAGCAGATAGCATTATAATGTGTAGCCAGGGTTACACATTATAATGTTCCAGAGATCTTTAGGAAATATCCCAATGCCCAAGTACTTCTCTTAGGATCCTTGTTTAATTGGTCTGGTGTAAATATGGCATCAGTAGTTTTCAAGTTCCCACAGGTGATTCTAATTGTAGCCAGGGCTGAAAAGCACTGTGGTGGTCATCCTTGACTGTTGTCTTTTTTTTCTCACTCCCCTGCCCACCATCCAATCTGTCAGGAGCTCCTGTTGGCTCTACCTCCAAAATTCATCTACAAACTAGAGGCCCTAGCTACTTCATAAAGGCAAAAAACTTAAAAACTAAAGAGATACAGATGGGAAAGAAATAATTAAAATTCTACATCATCGATGTAGATCATAAGGAATCTGCAAAAAGCTTCTAGAATAATTGAATTTAGTATGGGCAAAGATCAATATTAAAAAATAAATTATACTTCTTTTTTTTTTAATTTTTATTAACATATAATGTATTATTTGCCCCAGGGTACATGTCTGTGAATCGTCGGGCTTACACATTTCACAGCACTTAACAGCACATACCCTCCCCAATGTCCACAACCCAGCCACCCTATCCCTACCCACCCCCCCCTCCCCCCACCGGAGAGAAATGAAACAGGAAGGGATGGGGAGGGAGACAAACCATAAGAGACTCCTAGACTCAAGAAAAAATAAATTATACTTCTATGTACACCACAAACCATTGGAAATTAAAATAAAAATTTAAAATAGCATCAAAATAAAAGATATGTTTTGAGATAAATTTAACAACATATGTGCATTACCTATACGCTAAAAGCTACAAAGATTACTGAGAAAAATTAAAGATGATCCAAATACAGCATGCCTGGGTGGCTTAGTCAGTTAAGCATCTGCCTTCAGCCCGGTCATGATCCCAGGGTCCTGGGATTGAGCCCCTCATCAGGCTTCCTGCTCAGCGGGGAGCCTGCTTCTCCCTCTCCATCTGCCTGCTGCTCCTCCTGTTTGTGCTCTCTCTCTCTGTCAAATAAATAAATAAAATCTTTAAAAAAAAAAAAAGAGATGATCCAAATAAATGAAGAGATATATTAAGTTAATGTATCAGAAAATGTTAAGATGTCATTTCTCCCTAAACTGATTCATAAATTCAACACAATTGTAATGAAAATCCCAGCCGGCTTTTGTTTGTTTGTTTGTAGAAGTTGACATGTAGACTCTAAAAGGTACGCAAAATGTAAAATACCTGGAGTAGCCTGAACAATTTTGCAAAAGTAGAACAAAGAAAGAAAATACACACTAATTGATTTCTAGACTAACTATGAAGCTACAATGTACATTCTCAGGGAGCAAGTTTATGGAAATCCTAAAAGCTAGAAATAAATTAGGATTTAAACAAGTTATTGAAGACTCTGAGTAGAATTACAATAAAATGAAAAGTGGTATTTTGGACAGCCATGGAAGTGTGCTGCCCAGATCTTCCTTCAAGAGCTTGCCAACCGGCTACAAGGAGTGCAGTTAGCTGCCCGCCTCCTGCTGTTAGCACTTTCAGAGACCTCTTCAACTTTCAATCTGAGGCATGCCTTCCCCAGGCAGCTCCATTCAGTGACTTAGCATGGTGTGGGTGCCAGGGCCTGGCTACTTCCACTCAATGTAGGATTCCTCTAATGGGCAGTATTTGCTCCATAGTTCATGCTGGTTTGACCGAGATCATCAGGCCCGAGGATTCCACTGCCTAATCCTGCTTCTCCCTCTTCCTTTCCCAAGTATCAGGTCTGCATTATTATCTGAATGTGCTGCATGCCCAATCCTGCTTCTTTCCCCTTTTATCTCTCAGGTATTACCCCTCCCAACTCACAATAAAGCTCTTAAACTCCAACTGTTGTCTACTTCACAGAGGAATCAACAGACATGGCAAAGAGGGTAGAGACCTGGCTCAGAGACACAGGCTCATTGATTTCACAGCCATATACACATGATATGAGTGTGAAAATGAAGGAGAAAGGATGAAGGGAGGAACTATGATACCATTTTGAGAGAGATTCTAGTGGTACCATAATGGAATAAGTTAAAAGGGGGCTCTGATTTGGGCTACAGGTTGACTTGATGTTAGGTTTTGAAAATACTGAGTTTGTAGTTATGTGGAATTATATAATATCCAATAGATGGCTGAAGATATGGAGTGAATCCTAAATGTGCAGAAAGACCTTTTGAGAATATTAGCAGATTACTGGCATGGGAGTAGTAGCAGTTAAGGGATTAGCTCTCAGAGGGTGGCAGTGGAGAGTAAGACATTACCTCTTACCTCTTACTGAAATGCCCCTGAGTGAAGACGTTTTCCTCTAAGGCTCTGGTTGCCCTCTGAGCTAGGTGTTCTGTTACCATCTTGCCAACCAAATACATTAAGTTAGTGACTAGTGCATCAGTATTTTGTTACTGTTCTTACATCTACAGAGATTAAAGAAGTAAAGTAGGATGCAAAGAATGGAAAGCTTCTTAACTTACATGAGCAGAAACCTGGCATTCTGACTGCTGGGAAGTATAAATGTGAATATTAATGCCAGTACATCGACTGTGCACACCAGTGGCAATGGAGTCTGAAATTAAAGTGGAAACAACTCCAAAGGGGTGTGTGCCCTTCACAGAATGCTTTAGAAATAGAGTAGCATAAGTTTTTATTTCTTTTTGATGAGGGACACATCTGGCTAGGTGGACACTCAAATCCAAATGGAAATAGTGGCCAGATATTCTCTTGCTCCCCAAACCCTCATGGAGATAGCTTTGGATTTATTCCAAGACTACAGTGCTTCTGCTGGTCTTATGCTAGTCCTATAAATATCTTACCAAACTGAAATGAAAACAGAGTGAGGCTAACTTCTTTTCTTGTATGTTCTATACCTTCAACACAATGCTGAAAGGCCATTCTAGCTCTGGACCTTTCCATAGCATCAGGTGAGGTTCTTGGACTTCATTGCATCTTGACCTCTCCCTCTGGCTATCCTTAGTCCCTTCACCTCTATTTCACAATGTTTACCCTAAAGGTACCCCTTAACAAACACTCTACATACTGAACTCTATCTTAAGAGTTTGCTAACCCTGGGGAAGCCAACTTACAATAATAATCAACTTGAACTCAGTGATATAAAAAAAGGAGAATATAACATTTCCAAGTAGGGTTTATTCCAGAAATGCAGTGGTAGTTTAACATTCAAAGATAAATCAATGCAATTCATACCAGAAGAAGAGGAAAATCATGGGATTTCTTAATAGATACTGAAAAAGCATTTATTTAAAATTTAGTATCCATTCAAAATTAAGGGGAAGGGACGCCTGGGTGACTCAGTGGGTTAAAGCCTCTGCCTTTGGCTCAGGTCATGATCTCAGGGTCTTGGGATCGAGCCTCACATCGGGCTCAGTTATATAATCTACATTATTATAACATATATATAATATCCATATAATCTATTATATAGATATATAATCTACAGAGTGAGGACTATTAGGGTAAACACTAACAAGCAGAAGCCATTAAAACTGCCTCTACCTACCACACCCCAACCAAAGCAACTGTTAGCTTGTACAGAAGGCAGAGAGCCCCATTCAGTGGAGAATGAATGGCACTGTTACCCTAAACTTAATCCCGTCATACCTCCAGTTACAGCTGTTCTTCCACACACGGTTTCATCTTAGAACAAATCAGTATATTCTTTGCTGACAGAGGCACGATGCTCACTGGGCCTCCTTGGATTTTCAAGGCATTTGGGTTTTCATTCTGGTCCCCACTTGGGTCCAATCCATCCACGGAGTAACCAAAAGCTGCCAGTTTTCTGTGGGCTCAGAATAAGAGAAGGCTCCCCATCAGGTTCACAGGCCGATGCAAGCTGCTCAACCACTTGGGCTGTATTACCCAACAAAGCCAATGGTGCTCAAAGTGTCCGTAGCAAACAGAGAAGCTGCATGGAGCTTCTGTCACCCTGGTGGTGAATCACAGCATATGCCTTCATGATTTGGGAGTAGAGGAAGGCCATCTTCTGCAGGCATTCTCCTCTTGACAAACAGCTTACTACTGTGCCTCAGTGGAGACCTCCAAGTTACCATGAGACCTAAGTAGCCCCTCATAGATTGGGTGTTATTTGACTCACTGGGACACAAATTTGGTCCTGCACAGCAGCAGTCTGTCATCAGGTGGAAGGTATATATTAGTTCACATTCAAACAAGTCCTGGAAGTACAAGTGAGCTGCGTGAGCAAGTGGCCCAGATGCCCATCACTCTCGTTACTGCTACTTTATCTTCTCTCTCCCAACCCATACCTATGATCACCTGGGGAGTTACCTCTGACCTTATCTGAAGAGGAACAGACTCGAGCTCAGTTTACACTGTGTAGACAACACCCAGAAGTTGACAGATGTACCACTCTAGTCTCGCTCTGGATGCCCCTGGAAAAAAGTTGTGAAGAGAAATCCTTCCAGGAGGCAAAATTTTGATCGGTGTGCCTGCTTGTTCATTGTGCCTAAAAGGAGAGATGGCTGGAAGCACAGATCTCCACTGATTCATGAGCTTGGCTAATGGTTCGGCTGGAAGTTGAGGGACTTGGAAAAATACTCAGAAAAATGGTGACAAGGAGATCTGGAAAGAAATACATGGATGGTCCTTTTCTGAACGGGCAGTGTGAAGATACATGTGTTCCACATGAATGTCGCAGAGGGACCTCAGCACAGGAGTATCTTAATAATCAGATGGGTAAGTTCGCCTGTTCTGTAGAAGTCAGAGAGCCAGCCTATTTTCCCAGCAACTCCTGTCATCGCCCAGTGTATTCATGAACAAAGTAGCCAGTGACATGGCTGGAGATTATGCACTGGCTCAGCAACATGGACTGCTACCCATCAAGGTCTACCAGCTACAGATGCTGCTGAGGCCCGGCCTGTCAAAAGCAGAGATCAACAGTGAGCTCCTAATATGGCACCATTCCCCAGAGGTATCAGCAGCTTCCAGAACTGGTGGTAGAACAATTGCACTGGACAATGTGCATCGATGGAAAAGACATACTCTCACTGGAATAGACACTTGCTCCGTACGTGGATTTCCCATTCCTGTCTGCAGCGCTTCTGCCAAAACCACTATCGGTATCTTCTTCTCCCTCATGATTTTCCACGCAGCACTGCTTCTGACCGAGGGCTTCATTTTACAGATGATGAAGTGTGATGATAGGTTCATGTGATGAAGATCCTGTAGGTCCTCCACATCACTGAAGTTGGTGATGTTGAGAGCAAAACGGTTCCCCGACTGTCCTCAGGCATTCCAGTCTGTCTTCACAAGTTTACTTGCTTTTGTAGCTTGGGGATTGCTCTTGGTGGCTCTCCTTCATTCTCATACATTCCAGTCCATCCTCATGGGTTCTGGGTTGTCCCTGCCCTGCTTCGAGCCCATCCTTTCTCCCTGGTTGCCAGCCCTGATGACTTCATACTGAACAACAGATTGTTCCACAAGCAGCAGCCTTCATAGACGCTTAATGAGATTCTACAGTAGCCTAATGCCAAATTCCTACAGTAAATCCCTTCTCTTCTATCACTCAAAATGGTTCTGCCTCGGGGCGCCTGGGCGGCTCAGTGGGTTGAGGCCTCTGCCTTCGGCTCGGGTCATGATCTCGGGGTCCTGGGATCGAGCCCCGCATTGGGCTCTCTGCTCAGCGGGGAGCCCGCTTTCCCACCCCGCCCCCCGCCTGCCTCTCTGCCTACTTGTGGTCTCTCTCTCTGTGTCAAATAAATAAATAAAATCTTTAAAAAAAAAAAAGTGGTTCTGCCCCTCTGACCAAACCCTGACCGGCGTATACAAGCTATGAGTTACCGATACAGGTTCCAGTGTTTGAGGTACTAGTTACTTCAAATGACAGGATTTGTCCTTTTTCCTTCGTTTTGTTTACTTCTAAAAGGCCAAAAAAAGAAAAAGTTCATCTTCGTTAGTGGCAATCTTCCTTCATCTTTGATCCTGTAATGTGCTCCTTCTGAGCGTGATTTAGCATTTCAGGTTCTAATTAATATGGCAATGCATTTCAAAATGCTGAAAATAGAGGTAAACCTAGGTCCCTTTGACCTCAGACTTCATGTGGGTCAGGCAATTCTCCATTTCTGTCCTCACTCAAACTGCTATCCTCTATGTGCTGATTTATGAAAGATTTTTTACTTGTAACGAATATGAAAATGACTATCAGAAGGAGCACAGTGGACCCTGCTTAATTACGGCTGGCAGAATATGCAATATACTCAATGCAAAATCAATCTGGTAAAAGATTTCCTGCACGGGTTCTGTCTTCCTCTTGAGCTCAGTTCAACTACCCCTTGGAGACTGCAGTCAGCAGGAGCAGCCACAGCAATTCCACACATCATTTGGTCAGATGTTTTCTTCTAACACTGTTTTTGTTTTTCATTTAAAGAGGAAAGAAATAAAACTTTGGGGTCTCAGGGGATGGTGATGGCATTACCTACCGCTACAGGATGTGGGAGGACCTCAGGGGCTTTATCAGATCCCTGGCTCTAGAGGGACAGAACACTGAGACTAGCTCAACCCCAACTATCCATCCACCTGCATTCTCAGAGCAAGCACATAGGTTGCTGGTCTCAATATTCCAACCCGCAGTTTTATCTACCTAGTGTTTAACAGGTGCCTCAAGGCCAGGTCCTCATATTGCACTGGGAAGGCCAGGTATAGAATAATGAATCTCCTCCCCAGAGAGGTCTATTTCCCAATCCCCAGAACTTGTGAATATGTTAGGTTACATGGCAAAGGGGAATGAAGGTTGAAGATGGAATTAAGGTTGCTAGTCAGCTAACCATGAGATAGATTATCCAGATGGGCCCAACATAACCTGAGAGGTCCTTATAACTGGAAGAGGGTGGTAGGAGAGAGGGGACCAGGAAGATGACAACATGAGAAGGATTTGGCCCAATATTGCTGACTTTGAAACTGGAGGAAGAGGGCCATGCATCAAGGAATACAGACAGCTGCTAGAAGCTCGAAAGGCAAGAAAATGCCTGGAAAGGGAAGAAAATGGATTCTTTCCTAGAACTTCCAGAAGGAACACAAGCCTGCCAACCCCTCAGTTTTAACCCAGTGAGATCAATTTTGGCCTTTTGATATCTCAAAGTTTAAGTGTAAATAATAACTTGTAATGTTTTAGGAACCATTAAAAAGTTGGGACGCCTGGGTGGCTCAGTGGGTTAAAGCCTCTGCCTTCGGTTCAGGTCATGATCCCAGAGTCCTGGGATCGAGCCCCGCATCGGGCTCTCTGCTTGGCGGGGAGCCTGCTTCCCCCCCTCTCTCTGCCTGCCTCTCTGCCTACATGTGATCTTTCTCTCTCTGTCAAATAAATAAAAAATAAAATCTTAAAAAAAAAAAGAACCACTATGTTGTTGGTTATTTGTTTTCTCCTTCTTCCTCTTGCCTGCTCTGTTTTGTACAGTTTGAATTTTGAAAGACTTTACATTTCCCCTGTTAAGTATGTTTGCTCAATCTAACTTAGACTTAAGTTCATAACTCTGCTTATAATTTATTTTCATGCACCATTATCTCCCTCTCAGTCTTCTCTCCCTTTATTCAATCTTCCTATGCTTTTATATGCCCTCTTGCTCTACCCAGAGACCACTGAGATATTCATGCCTTGGTTCCCATGCCAAGATTCAACATGTAGCACTGGTCTCTCTCTTCTCCTGTATTAAAAATCATATTTCCTCAGTGCAGCTTGCTTACTTAATGTTAGAAAAGCAAATTGATTAACCTAATTCACAGCAAGTCCCTTTCCTTGAGCTATCTGAGAAGTGCTTACCACCAAGGAACAAAGAAATGGGATGTGTATGTATGGAGGGGAGGGATGGCATTACAATGTAAAGGTTACTTCCTTTTAATCCATCAGCATTGTAAGACTGATGAAACAGATTACTTGTCAGATTCCAGAATGATCTCTTTACCTTAGTGTCCTCTCCAAAACTCTCTCAGACCAGAGGAATTATTTCCCGTAGTCTCACAGACTTCCCAAATGCCACATTTATTATCCTCCAAATCATTTTCTCCTTTTGTCTTTATATGATACCTAGACTGAAATACCACCTGTGTTTATTCAGACACTTATTCACTGAACAAAAGTCATTGAGCATCTGCACCATACTAGGCATTGTTAGTGGTTAACCAGTCTGAGGAGGTATTTTTCTTGGGGACAAGGGGTAAGGGAAATAACTTTAAGCAGAAAAAGCTGTATAGGAAAAACCACAGTGGCATGAAATAAATTCATATGATAAGGGAATTTAAAACATTTTTGGTATGAATGGGGTGTAGACGTGTGTGAGTGTATGGAGGGGGATAGCAAGAGATGAAGCTGGAGAAGTATAAAAGGGGCATCTTTGAAAGCCAGAGTAAGGTATTTGTTCTTTTCCCTATAAGAAATTACAAACTATCAAACAGTATTAAGCAAAGAAATGACATGGTTAAATCCGTGAGGAGGAAGTTAGTCTAGCTACAGTGTAGGTGATACATAGGAGGGGGAAATTGTACAAGCAAGAAAATATCAAGTCCAGAAGTAAGGCAGTAGCAGTAGTGATGGAAGGGAAAAAAACAGAGGAGAGATATACTAGACATTGGTGAATGGTTAGATGTGGAAGGATTAATAAGATGGAGTATTTAAGAGGTCTGTCAAGTGATTAATACGATTAAATCGTTTACAAATATTTCCTGAATGCTTACTATGTGCCAAACATAAAACTGCAAAGATAAAAAAGATGCAAGCCCAGTCCATATGGAATGTATCATCCAATAGAGAACACAATTAAACAGAAAATTTCAGTAAAATATGACATACACTATGCTAAAAGTATGCATAAATGAAGGGAGGCACATAGCCTAGCCTGATGTCTCCTACAGGAAATTATTGCTGACAGTATGTTATAATTTTCTAGATGAAGAAAGGTGGGAAAGAAAAGTACAGTAGGTCTAAGTCAGCATAGTATTTACAGAGAGTGATGTGTAGTTTAATAGTAGTAGACTGTACAGAAGTGAGAAATGGTAGGAAATAATGCTCAAGAGTCACATAGGGACCAAATCATGAAGAACCTTATAAATTACAGTAAGAACTGACCTTTGTTCTGCAGATGATAACTAAGCATCAGAAATTTTAAATATGGAGGTCTAATGGTCAATTTGTTTTAGAAAGATCATCCTGAGCACTAAAAGTGAGAAGAGCTATTTAGAAGAAGTTGCAGTAGTTCAAACAAGAGATACTGGGTGCCTGAACTAGGGCAGAGAAAAGTTTGGATAGATGAAAAAAAGCCTTGAAAAATGTTCAATAGGTAAAATCAGGAGTACGTAGTGATTGATGAAGGGTGGAGAAGGAAAGGGCAGTCAAGAGAAGGAAGGAGTGTAGAATCATTGTCAGGTTGCATTATTAGGTGCCTAGATAGGTGATACAATTTACTGAAATGAGTAGTAGATAATGAGTTCAGTTAGGGTCACGTTGGACTAAGATCTTGGAGATAAGCAACAGGCAGTTATAAATTTGGATCTGGAGCTCAGGAGAGGGGAATATCCTATTTTAGACGTCATTGCCAACCAAGTTGTAGTTGAAACTATGTGATATGAAGATAGGAGTCAAGAAAAGAACTTAAAAAGAGAAAAACATTGGGCCAAGGAGGAACACTTGAATCCCACCAATGTTTAAGGAAAGAGAAAAGAAACTAGTAAAGAAGATTTAAAAAGAGTGGCCAGAGAGACGGGGGATGGGGGGTTGTGTGGGGGGAGACTAGTATCATGGAAGCCCAGGAAATAGTTTTTTTTTTGTATTTTTTAAAAGATTTTATTTATTTTACAGAGAGAGAGAGAGAACGAGCAGGGGGAGGAGCAGGAGAGGGAGAAGCAGGCTCTCCACTGAGCAATGAGCCCAATGCAGGGCTCCATCCCAGGAACCTGGGACCATGACCTGAGCTGAAAGCAGATGCTTAACCAACCAAGGCACCCCTGAAATAAAGTATTTAAAAAAAAAAAGAGGGAGTGGGAACCAATTTCAAATATAGCAGAGAGATCCAATGAGTTAGAAATAAAGAGTAATCTGTTGTATTTTTCAACTTTGAGATGACTGGCCACCTTGGTAAAAAGACTTTTGACTTGGTGATTGGGGGGAGGTGGTAGTGAAGAGAAGAGCAACCATATTACATTGCAATGAGATTTTAATGGAAAACGAAGTGGAGAAAGGAAGTATAGAATATTCTTCCAAGAAGTATGGCTTTAAAAGGAAAGGGGAAAGTAGGTGATTATTACAAGAAAATGTAAGTTCATGGGAATTTTTGTTTACTTTTAAAAGAGAATTATTTGAATATAGGTGCATATGTGTGTAGACAGAGATAGATGAATAGGGTAGACAGATATAGATAGATAGATAGATAGATAGATAGATAGATAGATAGATAGATAGACAGACTGACTGTAGGGAAATTAGAGAGAGGGAGCATGAAGACATAGAATAAAGAGTAGCTAACTGGTCCCAGAAGAGGAGCCAATTCACAGTGGGACCAAGAATCAGGATAATGGAACGGACTTGAATGGGAGAAAAAAAAATACAACTTCCACTGAAAATATAAGGAAGATGAAAGATCGGGTGTAGGTGAAATGTAGTATAGGCGGAAGAAGAGTAAGCTGGGTAAACTCACATCTGATGACTTTAACTCCTGATGAACATTATCTACTGGTGGCTGACTAAGGAACTTCCAGAGACTAAGAAGATTTTGGTAGAATCACTGAAAGAAATTATAAGCAAAAATGATGGCCAAAAAGTATGAGGGACCTGGGCTGAGATTAAGGGCTATGAATTTGCCTCAAGATTTTCTCTTGTGGTACAAACAGGTTCTAGGGCAAGAGCAGATATGCAGATTATGGGATGATTTCAGATAGTGTTTAGCCAGGAAGATTCAGTGAAAGAAAGAGGCAGTAAGTGGTGGTGCCCCTCACTTAGATAGGAGATACATTTTCTCTTGACTTGTTCTTTCTCCAAGGAGATGACTTTGGGTAGTAGAAATGATAACAGATTGAGGTGTCAGAGACCAGGATTCAAGATGTAGCAAGTAATATCTCTAAGACCTTGGATAAATCCTTTCCCCTTTCTTCTTCTCAGCTTCTCCATCCAGCCATGATGAGTTTGGATAGTCCTTTCCAGCTATGACATGCTATGACTGTGAAGTATATTGTGATTTCCAGAGTTGACATCCAGAAAATCTGGTAGAATGCAAGTATGTGTGGACATACTGTACTGCCAGATTCAGACACTGCAATTTGGCCAAATCCTCTCCTGTCTGCCCTCCTCACTGATCCAGACCATCCTTAATCTCTTAAATCTTGAGCGCAAAGATATAGGTACAGGAGAGGGGTATGTGTGCAGGTAGTGATTGATGAAGGGTAGAAAGCAACTACAAAGCAACATTCAAAGCACCTAAGGTATTTCTAGCTAGCATCAATTTCATGGCTCAAATCTCACCATGTTTGACAGATTCAGCAAGTTAAAAGCACATACCCTTTACTCAGGGGAGGAGGGAGGCCAAACGTACCCTTCTCCTTATAAATGTCAATGCATTTGTACTGCCCCCAGGCTTCTTAATCCTATGCTTTCATAGACATTAAATACATCTTAAAATTTAAAGTTAGAATAGTAATACCCTCAACATTTAGGCCATAAGAAACAGAATGCTTTTCAGGGTTTCTGTCCCCCCCCCCCGGATATGTTAAGGCACTTCAAATTTAGTTGACTTGAAATTCTAAACCAAGAGGATGAGGATTAACTTTGAGGTCACATTTCTCTTAAATCACACAAACCCTGTGGCAGATTTGAAATATGAAATTTATCTTCCTCAAATGGTAAAGGACCAGACGTTTTCTTTCACCCCTAAAGGGCTGAGGTAAAATTCTGAATGTAAGACTAACACTAGAGCAAGTCTTGTGGTCTGGGCTGATTTCAGAATTTACGAATCTTGGATGAAGTATCCGACCGGACTTTTTCAGTGTTCTGCCATACAGGCTGGTGTTCTGTAATCTTCCTCAGCCCCAGACCTACATCTGCTCCAAGCCACACCTGTCTGCCACACACATTTACTCATCTATTTAGTCAGCCAACATTATTATTATTATAAGTGTATAACATTATGACTGCCTACCACGTGCTAGGTACCATGCTCAGGTGTTAAAAATGTAGAAATAATAAGATACAGTGCTCGTGTTGAAGGCGCACACAGGCTGGTGGTAAAGAGAGGCATAGAAATATACCATTATATTAAGAGAGGAAATCAATAATAAGCATATACAGTTAAGACTCAGACCAACCTGGGTTTGAACTATAGCTCAGCTATTTTTAGTTGTCAGACTTGGGCAAGTTACATATCTTCTTTCACTATACATTTTCAAAAAGGATAATGTCAGGATTTACATTAGAGTGCTGTAGTCAGGATTAGAGGTTGGC
>CM053612.1:11783828-11812836 GCA_028646535.1 Procyon lotor | reverse complement strand
AAAAAAAAACACCTGCCAGTGTAGACTGATTTTTTTTCCCCATGCAAACAAACTGAGGGAATTGATTACAAGAAGTATTCTTTGGGCCAAATGAACACAACACCTATGCAAACTCAGATCTACATAAAGAAATAAAGAGAATGCTTGAAATTGTAAAACTTCTCATTATTAAAAAAAATACATGAATGTTTAAAAAAATTAAATAGCAGTGTGTTGTGATTTAAGTAACTTGTGTAGAAGTAAAATGTATGAAAACAATGGCATAAAGTTAGGGAAAGATCTTCCAAAGTTCCTACATTATGCATGAAGTGATATATTAATATTCAAAGTAGACCGTAGCAAAGATGCATATTGCAAATCCCAGAGCAACAATTGAAAAGAGAAACAAGAAATAAAATTAATAAGCCACACGGGAGAAAAAAATATATCCTAAAACAAAACAAAAAAAACCAGACAACAACCAAAAAAAAATGACCCCAAAATACAAAAACAAAACTTTCAATTCCAAAAGAAAGCAAGAAAAGAAGGAAAGAGAGGGAATGAACCGGTAAGGTAAATAGAAAAAAATATTGATATGGTAAATTTAAACCCAACCATACAGATAATTACATCAAATTTAAGTAGTCTAGGGGCGCCTGGGTGGCTCAGCTGTTAAGCGTCTGCCTTCGGCTCAGGTCATGATCCCAGAGTCCTGAGATCGAGCCCTGCAACAAGCTCCTTGCTCGGCAGGAAGCCTGCTTCTCCCGCTACCATTCCCTCTGCTTGTGTTCCCTCTCTCACTGTGTTTCTCTCCGTCAAAGGAATAAAATCTTAAAAAAAAAAAAAAGAAAAAATTTAAATAGTCTAAACATACAATTAAAAAGCAAACTTTGTCAAACTAATAAAAAAGGGCAGACTCAATCATAATGTTCTCTATAAGAGACACACAATGATATGCCCACACAGATTAAAAGTTAAAAAAAAAATGGAAAAAGACATGCCATGTAAATATTAATCACTTAAGAAAACTCAAGTAGCTATTTATCATCCAAAAAAGTTGACTTCAGAACAAGGAACATTGCCAGTGATAAACAGGGACATTTTGTAATGATAAAAGGATCAAGTTTTCAGGAAGCTGTAACAATCATAAATGTTCATGCATCTAGTTACATAGCAAACTTCATAGAACTGAAATGAGAATTAGACAAGAACATAATCTTAGTTGGAGATTTTAACATTGCTCTCTCAATAACTGGCTAAACAAGTAGAAAGAAATCAATGAGAATATAGAAAACATGAACACCATCAAACAACTTGAACTTGCTGAAAGGTATAGGCTACTATATCCATTAGCAGCAGCATACACATCCTTCCAAGGCAGATGGGACATTCATTAGTAGACCATATTCTAGGTCACGAAACAAGTATAAATAACTTTGAAAATTTGAGGGCATCTGGGTGGCTCAGTCGTTAAGTGTCTGCCTTTGGCTCAGGTCATGATCGAGCCCCACATCAGGCTCCTTGTTAATTAATCAATAATTAAAACACAAATAACTTTAAAAAATTAGCAAAAGGGGCACCTGGGTGGCTCAGTCATTAAGCGTCTGCCTGCAGCTCAGGTCATGATCCCAGGGTCTTGGAATTGAGCCCCAAATCGGGCTCCCTGCTCGGCGTGAAGCCTGCTTCTCCCTCTTCCACTCCCCCTGCTTGTGTTCTCTCTCTCACTGTCTCTCTCTCTATGTCAAATTAAATAAATAAATAAATAAATAAATAAATAATAACTTTTAAAAGTTGAAACAATATAGGGTATGTTTTCTGCCCATAACAATATTAAATTAGAAATCAATAAAAACTTATTGAAAATTACTGTACTGTAATATTCAAATATTTGGAAACAACGCACTTCTAAACAACCATGAGTCAAAGAAATCACAGGGGGAATTAAAAAATATTTGAACTGAATGAAAATAAAGACACAATATATCATTACTTTTGGGAAGCAAAGTAGTGCCTCGAAGGAAATTTACAGCATTGAATGCATACATTAGAAAACAATAAAGTTTCAAAATCAGTGATCAGCTTCCATCTTAAGAAACTAAAAAAGAAGTTACTAAAGTAAGTAGTAGGAAGGAAATAATAAAGACAAGGGAGAAGGCAATGAAATAGAAAGACAAATAATGGAGAAAATTAATGAAACTAGTATGGTGACTAACATAACATAATAAAACAAAAGAAAATTAATGAAACCAAAAGTTATTTCTTTGAAGAGATCAATAAAAGCGATAAGCCTCTAGTCAGACTGATTTATTTTTTTATTCTTTCTTTTTGTCAGACTGATTTAGAAAAAAAGGAGAGAGACCACAAATTCCCAGTATCAGGAATGAATGTAGAGACTCACTAGAAACCCTACACATAATAAAAGGAAAATAAGAGTATAATAGGGATGAATATACACCAGTAATTTTAACTCAAATGAAATGGATAAATGCTCTAAAAGATACACATTACCAAATCTGACACAAGAAGGAATAGAAAATCTGAATATCATTATATCCATTAAAGAAACTGAAGTTTTCATTTAAAACCTTCCAACAAAGAAACCATATCCCACTTGGTTTCACTGATGAATTACATCAAATGTCTAAGGAAGATATAATACCAATTGCACAAAGTCTTTCAGAAAATATAGGAGAGAACACTTCCCAACTCGTTTTATGAGGCCAGAATCACCCTGATAACAAAACCAGATAAAGACATTATAAGAAAAGGAAACTACAGACCAGTATCTCCTTTATGTAGATGGCACCAGCCCTTCTCTTAAGAGGCTTCAATACAGGGATAGGAGTTAAAAAATGTACCCAAGTGAGCATATCATAAGGCAGAATATGATTAGCAGTGTAGAACGCTCTCTGAGCAAGGTCAAATTATCTGATGGTGTTCACTAACCTCAAACAGGCACATGGAGAAGGAGGCTAGGAGATCTTCTTAAGGTCTGGATAACTGGGCAGTTATCCCAGAGTAAGGAAAGAAAATGTCTCCTTCATCTCTGTCTACCCAGTGCCCATCATAAGGCTGACACACAGTAGGCACCCTAATAAATTAATACTTCAAAGTGGGAATCAGTAAACTTTTTCTGTGAAAGGACCAGATAGTAATTATTTTAGGTTCTCGCTGACCACATGGCTTCTGTTTTAATTACTCAACTCTGCCACCACAGCAAGAAGCCATAGATGATGCATAAATGAATGAGCCTACATGTGCTCCAGTAAAACTTTACTTTATTTCAGGTCATGATCTCAGGCTCATGATATTGAGCCCTGTCTCAGGCCCTACACTGGAAATGGAGTCTGCTTAAGATTCCCTCTCTTCCTCTCCTTCTGCCCCTCCACCTCCCCAACTCACTCTCTCTCTTTCTAAAAAACAAAACAAAACAAAACTTTGTTTACAAAAACAACTGGGGGACCAGATTGGGCCTGCAAGCCATAGTTTGCCAACCACTGATATAAGGCATGCTACAGAATATGCCCAAGACTGATCCTATGTGGTGAAGCTAGTAGCACATGTCAGAATAATATCACCCAATTATTGATGTTACTGGTGTTCATTCTATTATAATAGCAAAATATTGGAAATAGCCCATACATCCAACAATAGAGAAATAATTGACTAAATTTTCTTATAGACATACAGTAGAATGCTGCACCCTCATTCAAAATGGTAAAGATTTGTAGCGTTTGACATGAGAAGGTATTCTGTACACATTGGGTGGAAAAGCAGAATATTAAAGTCTTGCCTGCATTATCGCCATACAGTACTAATGGGTCTCCTTATTCCAAACCACCATACGTCAACCAGAAGCTAGAGTGATAGTTTAAAAGTGAAAATCAAGTATGTCACCCTCCCTCAAACCCTTACATGGCTTTCTGTCATATTTGCTTACAAAGTTTTTTATGATCTGCCCTTCACCTCCCTGTTTGATCTCATCTCTTACTGCTCTTTCCACCAGACGCCTATACTCTAGCTAGCTCTATCAACTTCATTTATGTTCCTTGATACCTTTTTCCATCTCAAGAGTTTTGTGTTTGCAGTTTTCTCTGCCTAGAATATCCTCATTCTCATTTTTCAGATCTCAGTTGAAATGGCATCTTCTTATAGGCAACTTGCCTACCCATTCTTTATCAAGTTAACATCTCCCAATTACTTGTTCATTTACTTTTAATTTTTTTCTAAAGTTCTTTAATTATTCTGTTTATTCATTTGTTTATTATCTGTCTTCCCAACTAGTATGTAATGTAAACTCCAAGAGAACAGAGGCTGTATCCTAGCCAGGCACATTGTAGCCACTGATTATATATTTGTTGGATGGCTGAAGGAATGAAACACATTCATGGTAGAGAGTATAGCATGAAAAAGCAGATTCAAGAAGTGTTAGGACATGAAAATACCTCCAGACTTCCTTCCCTCTCCTTCTCTCCCTTCTTTTCTCTTCCCCTCCCCCCCAATCACATTCACACACACATGTAAGTGCACATTGTGTTGTCAAATTACATGTTGGTTAAACCCCAGTAAACTTGCACTTCATTTTTCAGTGCTTAAAATGTCTTTCTTTTTAAAAGACTTTAAGTAATCTCTATACCCAATGTGGGGCTGGAACTTACAATCCCGAGATCAAGAGTGGCACACGCCATCCACTGAGTCAGCCAGGTGCCCCTTAAAATTTCTTTCAGAATTTCTTAATTGAGCCATCTATTTTCCCTTCCTTTTCATGAAAGGTACCAGTTATTTCCTACTGGGAAACAGTAATAACACAAGCTTTTCATTAAATTTTCAGTTTTTTTTTCTTACCACTGATGAAAACCTCTTTCCTGGAAGTGTAGCTTGTGGTATTTTGAATGGTTTTGCAATCTGTGTGTGTATATGTAAACATATCTCCTTCATGTAGCTAGAAACAGCTCTTAAACCTGAAGACTTCTTTAAAACATATACCTGTACACACAAAATTCTGTATTTGTTTACCCAGACAATTAAAAAAATTGACCAGATATCTGTCACCAACAGGAAAGAAGTGGTCTCTAAAACATGGTGACATTTTGTCATAAAACACACAAAACTACGCATTAAAAGGATAGAGTGATGAGAGAGAGGGCTTTATCCATGGTCAGGAAATCAGCTTAGAGATAGGAAGTAAAGGGTATAGTTAAATAGAGACTACTTTGTATGCAGAGATTTTTCTCATTGTCCTTTTTTCACATGGCCAGCTTTTACCTGCCCTTAATTTCCCAGCTTAATCATCACTTTTTAGGGAAGTCTTCCCTGACATTGACCCTATTAGGTCAAGCCATATGAAATTGGTCAAGCATTGGCAACATAATATGTCCAACCTAATACTTCCCCCATCATACCACTTACCATATTGGATTACAAAGGACCTGTTTACTTGTGAATTTCCTGTCTTTGACTGTCATCTCTGCGACTTGTCATTGTATATCTAGCTAGTGATCTTTCCTAGGTATTTGTTGAATGAATGAACAAACAGTAGACTCTCTTTGAGTAAACTCTGATACCAGTATTTTTATTAAAATATTAATTTGGAGATAAGAGTACCTAGAAAAATGTCCAAGTTTGCAATGATATCAAATCATTTTGGGTAATAAAACTCTTAGCCAATAGGAAGCAACAGTATTAAACTCACTTGAGGTTCTTGAATGGGCAGTATTGACTTTAACTGGGTAAGAGAGAAACAAAGAATTTGGATAGAAATTAGTCAGGCTTAGTGATGGATAGCCTATAAGATATATTTACTTTTCAGAAAGGGGGTCTGATAATGATAGTAGTCTGTTTTCTATAAAGTACAGAGGCCATCAAAATACTAGATGTGATCAGTATGAGTTAGGTCCCTATATAGACATTTCTTGGGCTGGATCAGAGTAGCTATTTTTAATTTGTTTTCTTTTAGTTGCATTTAATTAAGTCTAGATCAGTGCTTCTCAAATGTTAATGTGTATATTAATCACCTGTGAAAATGTTCATGTTAAAATATAGATACTGGGGGCGCCTGGGTGGCTCAGTCGTTAAGCGTCTGCCTTCGGCTCAGGTCATGATCCCAGGGTCCTGGGATGGAGCCCCGCATCAGGCTCTCTGCTCAGCAGGAAGCCTGCTTCTCCCGCTACCATTCCCTCTGCTTGTGTTCCCTCTCTCGCTGTGTTTCTCTCTGTCAAATAAATAAAAAATCTTAAAAAAAAAAATACAGATACTAATTTTGTATTGTTAGTTAGTAGTTAGTACTGTTAAAATTATGCATACTTAACAAGTTCTCAGATGACGCCCATGGGGCTGGTCCCTGGACCACACTATAAGAAAAAGGTAGAGAATACACATTTGGAAGCAGAAGAAAATGACTCCTTTGTTCCTATTTCCCTAATATCTAAGTTGTTCAGATTTAAGTGTAATAAACTTTCTTAGGCACCTGTTATGGATAGGGCACTGTACTAAGAACTTTCATTTGCGTATTATAACCAACACATGTCTGGAATGCTTATTATTATCATGCTTTCCCTTTGAAAGTGCCATTGCAGTCTAAGCTGCATATTGTTAAACTTTCTCCTCACTCATTTGCTTGGTACATTAATAGTCTTAATATGTTATATGTTATATGTACTACATCAAACCCTGATTTGAAATTAAATCCAGACCCATGAGTTCATGATGGGTAGACACTGAAACCATGGAGATGATTTGTAAATACGGATACTGAGCTTGGGCTTTGTATTTCCTTAGTTCATCAAAATTGGGGTAGGTGGAGTTGGTCAAAAGGCCCTGCTACACAAGGAACAAAGTGCAGACTGAGCACAGGTACATAGTGTGTTGGCAATCAATGGAACTTATATCAGAATTAATTGGTCACATACGTAATGACATATACAATTGTTATTGTGCTGAGTGTTAATTAGGCCTCACTGATAAAGCCATTTACCCTAATGACAGCAGTGATCCTTGCCAGGGTCAGTCTAGATGATGAGTAGTGTGAGGGACACATCCGGTACCCTGTGCCACAAGCAGTGAGCTGACTTCGTAGCTAGTATTTGGCAAGACCCTTGACCAATTCTATTTAGCCATTAAAAACCATTCCAGTGAAAAATACTGACACGTGAAACTTTTCAAAATTGAAAAACAATGATAATAAGTTTCAGATAAGTCTTAAAATTTATAAGTGTGAACAGAAAACATTTTTGGAAGGACATATACCAAAACATTGATAGGGGCTTTCTATGGAAAAAATGATTAATTTATTTCCTTCTTTCTGCTTTTCAGTATTTTCTTATATTAACAACATGACTTTGAAATTAGAAATTAGAGGGAAAATGTTCACTAAAAATGGAGAATATGTGTATCAGTATTATCACTGATTCTACTTGGAAGGAAAGGGCTATAGAACTTCATTATTTCAATCATCATTTGTGAAAATTATTAAAAGCTTTTGTGAACCGTTCTGAAGTAAAATGGGTTTTTAAAATTGAGGTATAATTTCCATAAAATGCAAAGATATTAAGTACACGGCTTGATGAATTTTACAATTGTATACATCCAAGTGACTACCAGCCAGTCAAGATATACAAATTCCCTTGTACGCCTCCCCAGTCAATTCTCACCATTCAGTAGTAACCAGTTTTTGATATCTGTCACAGCAAATTAAGTTTATTTTTGAGATTCCATAGACATGGAAATCTAAAGTAGTCACTCTTGTGTTTGACTTCTTCCATTTTTCATAATGGTGTTCAGATTTGTCCATGTTGTTGCATATATTAGCAGTTCTTCCCTTTTTATTACTGAGTAGTAGTTTACTGGATTAATGTAACACAAATCATTTCCCATCCTCCTGCTGATGGATTTTTGTATTGGTGTCATCCTTTGTATTATTATGAATAAGGCTGCTATTGAAGGCTCTTGTCCAAGTCTTTGTAGACATGTTTTTCATCTCTTGAATAAACACCAAAGAGTGGAATTGCTGGCTCAAAGGGAAGATCAATGTCTCACTTTGCAAGAAATTGCCAGTTTTTTTGAAGTGGTTATAAGTCTTTACACCTCCACCATCAGTGTCTGAGCATTCCAATTATTCTATGTTCTTGCTAGCATTTGTTGTCTCTCTCACATGAGAGATGATATCTCATTGTGGTTGCCTCTCGATTATTGGCATTGAACACATTTTCAAGTGCTTATTGGCCATTCATGTATCTTCTTTTGTCAAGAGTCTAGTCAGGTCTTCCGCTCATTTTTATTGGGTTGTTTTCTTATTATTGTGTTGTAGGTGTTCGTTATACATTCTTCATACATGTCCTTTATCAGATATACTTATCTCAAATACTTTCTCTGACCCTGAGGCTCGTCATTTTCTTCATGGTATCTTTTGGTGGACAAAAAATTTTTGATTTTGATGAAGTCCATATCATCAACTTTAAAAATCATGTCCAGGTTTTGCATTCAACACTAATATACAGTAATGTCCTCCCCCAACATAGGTGGTTCCCTCAGTCAACTAGCAGCCCAGCTAGCTTACTCCTAAGAAGGTATACTGACCCTTGCTACCAGCATAACATGGGGATATGTTAAAAATGCATAATTTCAAGCTCTCCCCCCCCTTCCCGCCCGACTAACTGGATCAAAATCTACATTTTAACAAAATCCCTTGTGACTGGTAAGCGCATTAAAGTTTGAAGAGTACTAATCTATGCAAAAGTCCAACATCTCAACAATTAGCCTCTAATTCCATCATGAGTTTCTTTCCCATTGATGCCATAAAGAGATTCAACTGAATACAGAGTATTCAAGTAACTTTTCAATCTCTAACATTTTTAACGTTAGAGCAAAAGAATTTGTCAGTGTGTGGCTGGATAGGTTTTCAGATGCAGTATTTAGTTCAACTCCAGATCCTCTACTACAGCCGGAGAGCCTAAATAGAACAGCTGGGTTAGTTTATATATTTCAGAAAACCTGTTTCCTTACCTCTCCTGAGAGACCACTGAGTCAAGCAGTGCCTTTTTCCCACCATCTGGTTAGCTCCTGTACTAATTCATTTTATCCCTGCTCTGAAAAAGCTCCATTTAAAACTCATAATCTGGTTGGGCAATTGCTTTCTTTCCCCCCGTGTTCTTGGTTATTCTCAAAGAAACTTACTGAAAAATATACACTTTTTTTGCCCATTAATTTGCCCATCTGTCTTTAAGCCACATCAGTGTAGGTGAATAACTAATTTATGCCATAGCACAGTCTGCATAGAAAAGTATTCTAATGACACTGTATTAAAGTACATTGACATCTGCAATTGAAGACATCAAATGGATATAGTGCTATGTGAGGCAACTGTTCTACTAGAGTGTTTGTTGATCACTGCATGAGACCTGCGCTTGCATTCATTTGTTCCACAATGGGAGTTGGTAGAGCCTTGAGAAACCCTCCAAATCTTGAACAGGGTTGCCATATTTTCTGTAGGCAGTGAAATCAATGACTGAAGAATCTGCACAGTGGGTCAGGGAAATCTGGGCTACTGGCCAAGTTTTTTGGCTTACTAGCTGTGTGAACTTGGGCAAATTACTTGGAGTCTCTGAGTCTCAATTTCCCTCATATATGAAATAGTGATAAATAAAATGTGAGGATCAAATCCAATAAAGTTAGGGAAACATTTTCACAGTTTGCCTGGCCCATAGTATGTGTTCAAGAAATGCAATGTTCTAGTCATTTATTTCATAGAGCACAGTTAGCCTAGTCTGATGCTTAGAATTCATCTTTTCCAAGCATGGAAGTGAAGGTTGTGTTCATATGGTATGTATGTATGTACGTACGCATGCATACATGTGTGTATTTGTAATTTGGGCCATCAGGGAGAGACTTGAAAAGCCATAGATGAACGGTGAGGATTAGAAGAGACACTTGAAAAGCCATAGATGAACGGTGAGGATTAGAAGAGACAAACAGATGCTCCTTAATCATTGCACATTCAATTTCTGTTTTAAGTATCTGTGCAGAGACTGGGTACACATGCTCAGGGATAAGAAAGTTGTTTCAAATTATCTTATGGTCTCACTTATGTGCTGAGCATAAAGAAAAACATGGAGGCCATTGTGAGAAGGAAGGGAAGGGGGAATGGGGGGAAATCAGAGGGGGAGATGAACCATGAGAGACTGGACTCTGAGCAACACACTGAGGGTTTTTGGAGGGGAGGGGGTGGGGGTTGGCTGAGCCTGGTGGTGGGTATTGAGGAGGGCACGTACTGCATGGAGCACTGGGTGTGGTACATGAACAATTTAATCTTGTAACACTGAAAAAATAAAATAAACATATTTGGGGGAAAAAAAAGAAATAATTCTCCAAATCCAAAAACAAAAAACAAAAAAAACAAATGCCCCTGCTCATTAGGCCAGCTGAACGACCAAGGATGGATTCAGGACTTGCCATCTCTGCCTCCTAAAAGAAAATGCCACATCATTTTTTTGTTTCTGTTTGGCTTTACTGAAGTATAGTTGACATACAGTATTATATTAGCTTCCAGTGTACACCACGGTGATTGGACATTCATATATATTATGAAATGCTCACCACCATAAGTCTAGTTACCATATGCCAGGATACAAAGTTATTGCAGTATTACTGGCTATATTCCCTATGCTGTACTTTTCATCCTCCTGACTTATTTTATAACTGGAAGTTTGTGTCTCTTAATCTCCTTCACCTATTTCACCCATCCCCCTACCCCCTCACATCATTTTCTGAATGTGCTGTATCAGAAATCCTGGGAGATCTCTGGACATGGGCCAGAAAGGTGAAAATTAAGCATGTGAAGAATTTTCTCCTTGCTAGGAAAAGATTTTTTAAAAAAATGAGAGTAGCTGTTGGGTCAGATAATATTCTGCGTGAAGAATTGATTGAAAAAGGCACAGAAAGTTTTCATTTTCTGATACCAACTCCCTGAGTGGGGCTTATTTGTAAGGTTCCTTAAATTCAGCTGGTTCCTGGTGGGGACTGAAAGGTCTGCTGCAGACTGCTTCATTTGGAATAACGGGCAAGCACATATGTGCACACACACACGGAAAAGCAACAGACATTTTACTGCTGCTTATTGAGACAGTGGAAAGTCGGAGACTGAAGTCCTTTATGGTGTGCTTCCTGAGTTAAGGTGGCTGCAGACCCTTCCTACCTATACCACCCTCCTTCCCTTGGCAGTAGGTTTAGGGTTATGTGATGTACCTGCCCGTTGGGATTTTATGGGAGTGTAAATTAGTGAGCTTCTATTGCAAAGGTAACAGCTTGATAGGCAATCAGCTTAATAGCTAGAGGTTACTCTTAAATATTACATTGCACATTTATTTTTATGTCCACCTTGCAAAAGTGCTTACCAAGGAGGTGTATGCCAGAAAGCACTATTGATTCAAGAGCCCTCTGCTGCATTGTGGCACGTACTCTCATTAGGCCAGCATCTGCGATGCGAAGGACTCTCTTCCTGCAGCAGGAACTGTGTGAAAATGGCCAGGAAGATAGTGTGCTAATGACATCACACCCTTGCTCCTGCTCTTCCAGTATTGAGTGCAAATTCTCTTGGCCTTCCCCTGTGTTGTTCCTGGGAATCTGGAGGCCCCCGGGGAGTGAGGGATGTTTTCAGCCTGACTTCTCTCCTCACCCTGCCACCTTCTTTATCCCACCTCTCTCCTCCTGCCCATGCTTTGCCTCTCGCTCTCCTGGCGGTCAGTATGGGCCTCTGGGTGGAAAGATGTATGCTTCAGCACTTTTAGCTCCCTTTTCTTAAAGGCAGCTGATACAGTGGAAAGAACTATAAAGTGAAGCCGACTTGGGTTGCACTCCTGGACTTGGCAGCTCACGAGCCATGTGCCCTTGGGCCAGTGACTTCATGACCCTGAGCCTCATTTTTCTGATCCACAAAATCAAGCCAATGAGAGCTCACTCATAGAGCTAACAGGAGAATTCACTGAATGAGTGTGTCTAATGTTTGGCACAGTGCCTGGTACCTAGTAGTCACTTTGAAAATATTACTCTTTACCTGTCATTCCTCTAAGCAGGAAGCAGTCCCCACACCTCTCCGGGATCCCGCGGATGCCCCAGTCCTCCCTGGCCCCCGACCCACACAAGGACTGCCGTGTGTTCATGCCATCTGTCTGCTCTTCCTAACTCTGTTTGGGAACCTGCTGCTGAGATTTCCCCTCTCAGTCATGACCCCCTTGCTCCTTCTCTATCAGGAATCCAAGGATTTACAGAAAATAAAAGTAGCCCCTGTTCTCACAGTTGTTGAGGACTCTTGGCCTATATCATCTAGAGATTAATCTCTTCTTTTACCTGGAGTCCTCTTTAATGGGACTGATGCCTTTGGTATCTTGGCAACTGGGTTAGCCCTGGATTTTTCTGGCACCAGCAGATCCTGGATTCTGGTTGAGTTGGTAAGGGAGGGGGAGGCATATCAGAACTGATGGCTTCCACCAAATCTCTAACCAAGTGCCACAAGGACTGGCCATGGCCAAGGCCCAGCCTCAAGGAAGCAGAGAGAGGCGCTGGGCTTTGTTTCCTTCACTCCACAGCTTTATGAGCTTTAACTTGGCTTAAAGTTAAAGTTAAATATTTAACTTTATTATTAAAGTTAAAGTTATTATTAAAAACAAAAAATCAAATGCCCCTGCTCATTAGGCCAGCTGAACGACCAAGGATGGATTCAGGACTTGCCATCTCTGCCTCCTAAAAGAAAATGCCACATCATTTTTTTGTTTCTGTTTGGCTTTACTGAAGTATAGTTGACATACAATATTATATTAGCTTCCAGTGTAATGGAAGCAGTCCCCAATGACCTTCCATGCTTGAGGGTCATTGTTAGCCTAATGGGGGCCTCATGGGGGGAAGAGCAGAGCTCCTAGGAGCAGCTGCCAGCTTCCTGATGCCTAAGCTCCTGGGGCCCTGTGTTTGGACTGCAGTCTGGGCCCCTTGTGCCTGAACACCCTGAAGGCCTCCAAGCTTCACAGAGCTTCGAGAGCTTCGCAGAGCTAGGAGTGGGTAACAGCATTCATTTACCTTTACTGAATTTCCTGGCAGTGTCTCCACCAGCCTAAATCAGGTGATAGGAAGAAACTCAATCCTGTCAAACTGGCTCTTTGGAAGTCAGTCCAGATGGATTAGATATAGAATAGGGGGACTTCCTTAGAGGTGGCCTTGTCAAAGTAATAGGCCCAAAATATCACATATTCTTCCAAAGCAGAGTGGTGCTTTGGAAGACATGTGGGTGGGGTGTGGAACTAACCACCGGATCCTTGGACGTGGTGATGAACTGCCCAATCCCAAGTCATGTTCTCTTCTTACTTGGTATGCCTGCAGAACCCCTCCCTGGGCAGATCTGACTTCTTTTGCCTTTCTCCCTACAGTCTTAGAATGTTATCACTTTCAGGAGATGAGGAAAGAAGCTGCTTTACCCTTCTTCTCCCCCGTGGGGTATACTTTTGGCATTATCTCAGCAGAGAATGGGGCAAACAAGAAAAGGCGCTAGCTCTGTGCCCACCAGCAAGTCCCCCACCTCCCAGGCTCCGTTTCCTCATCTAACAAGGTATGTTAGCTGAATGGATGAATCCAGGACTGTAAAGGGATAACAATTACACTGAGTTTATAGCAGTCTCAGGAGGAGCAAATGAGAAGATACCTGCACTGAGCACTGCTCCTGGCACACACAGCAGCAAGAGTTTCGGTTAATGTTAGCCCCCCCACCCCCGCTCCACAGCACACACGTAGCCCCACCACCTTCTGGGCAGCCCTGTTCAGACTGCCGCAGCACACATTTCATTCCGGGCTGTCTTCCCCCAGCACCTCTAGAGACTGCCTCCCACGCAGCTGGTGTGCGCATGCAGACATCAGGTGACAGGGACAGTGTCAACAGGGTGATGGAAACTGCAGTCAGACGACAAGGTAGTCTGGAGGCAGAAAGAACTCTGTGAGCCCAAGTGCCCAGTGGCTCAGTGCTCTCAGCCAGCCGGAAAGGTGCACTTTGGGTGATGGGAGGCCTTACAGACACTGAATTTGTTAGCATAGCTCAAGATTCCGACTCATTTAGACACTTTGCCAAATCAGAGCCATCCCAACAGAAGCAAACCTGATCATTTGCACTCGGTACCAGAGGTCACGAGCTAGGTTTCAGATTTTCTTGAAAGCTGGCATGTGCTCAGTGATGTACTAAGAAAATGGGGGCCGTGGGACTATCTGTTGTCCCTGAAAACCCTCAAGGCCCGCCCTGTGTCCATGAAACGTGGCCCTCTTTTTGGTCTTATGCTGCTTGTCTTAGTGGCTTCTTCATGACATGCTTCTTCCCCACGTTTTTCTTGCCTTTCTGACCCTCTCTGCATCCTATCTGATACTTCTTCCTCCCTTTCCCTTTTGTGAACTCACTTCTTTGAGGCTTTTTGATTTTCCCAAGCACATTTCTCAAACACATTGTTTATTCTCAACACATTTCTCAAACACATTACTTAGTGTCCAGTGGAGCCCCCGTTCGATCTGCCAGATTACCCCACTCATCTCATCCAGTGTCAAAGGTCTGCAGCCAGAAAGGACATCATTTGAGAAAAGAAGACTGCCCACCAATTAAAGTTGCATGAAAAGTAAATGGGCTTCTTCAACAGGTTGTGAGGTGCCGTTCACAGGAGGTATATAAGCAGCAGCTCAGTGGCCCATTGATGTCGATGTTGGAGGGAAGGTTTTAATGTTTCCGGGGGTCTCTTAAGAATTCTGAGATTCTATAAACTTAAGCAACACCGACCCTCTCACTTGTCAAATGACAAAATTAAGGCTCGGATTTTACAGAGATGCAGGTCAGTCCATGAACAGGGACAAGAGTCTAGGTATCCTGGCTTCTAGTCAAGAATTTTTCTCACTATAGCACTTTGGTGCCCTAATCCCACCATCAGTCTCACTCCTTCTGGAAAGCTGTCTTTGATTAAATGCATTTCAGCCTAAGTTGCGTTCTACGTGAAGCGTAACACCTTATCTTCCAAAAAATTCCACCACTGCCATGAATGATCCCTATTCACGTGCCCATAAGGGGGTAGCATTAACTTTTTATCAGGAAATGTCTTTGTGCCAAGCTGCTGATATACCATTGCCAATGAAAATAATCAAACTTGGAAGGAGGTACCCAGGGAGTTTGGCTAATACTTTTAACCTTTCAGGTGCTACCCCTGCCTCCCTTCTTGATGACTTATGGTTACTTAGGCAAGAAGCTTCAGCTGAATCTCTGGGCTGGCCCTGCCAAGTCCAATATTATGCAAGATGAAGAAAAACCAGAGAAAGCAGTCAGTTTTGCCTTTGGGGAGCTGCAGTTCTGGTTGGGAAGGTAGCATGCCTCTACCTTCCCAAGAAAATGAGAACAAGCTACAGGTAACACAGTAGCAAGAACACAGATGTACGCTTTAAACTGACACTAGCGGTAACAGCTGGGGCACACCAAGTGAAAAGGTTAGGGCGCTTTTCCCGTCAGTTTTTCCCCCAATAATCGCTCCACCACCATCGTCAACAAACACTGATGTGTGCTTGCCCTGCTGGGGGAGGAAAAGAGGAAACATCCGTGTCAGGACGGAGATCAGGGTCACACAGCAGGCAGCAAGTGCTCAGGGCCAAGAATATTCAGGTATGTGGGTGTGCAGAGGACGTGGCAAAAGCAGAGATTCCCGAGGGCCTGAGGAGAAAGGGGCGGCTTTCCTGCAGAATGCTTGTCCCAGGCTATTCCTTGCATAACTGGGAGGCTGAGAAGTAGAAGGTATGTCAGGTGGGGGAAACGAGGGAGAAAGGAGGTTTACTTGACTATGACATCATAGGAGTTAACAGCGGAAAGCCCACCTGTGAAAGACCATGAATGACACATCAAAATAAGGTTTGTACATTATCCTGGAGCCACTTGGGTACCACTGAGGATTTTTGTGGGGTTTTGCTTTGTTTTGTTCTCTATTTTTAAAATTATTATGATCAATTAGCCGACATATAGTACGTCATTGGTTTTCGATGTAGAGTTCAGTGATTTGTTAGTTGTGTAGAACACCCAGTGCTCATCACAACACGTGCCCTCCTTAATGCCCATCACCTGGTGACCCCATCTCCCCACCCCCTCCCTTCTGTCACCCTCAGTTTGGTTCCCGGAGTCCAGAGTGTCTCATGGTGTGTCTCCCTCTCTGATTTCTTCCCATTCAGTTTTCCCTCCCTTCCCCCGTGGTCCTCATGCTATTCCCTGTGTTCCACATATGAGTGAAACCATATGATAATTGTCTTTCTCTGCTTGACTTATTTCGCTCAGCATAATCCCCTTCAGTTCCATCCATGCCCTTGTAAATGGTAGGTATTCATACCACTGAGGATTTTTGAAAGGAAAAGAGAGGGTATGAACTCTGCAAAAAGTTTTTGGAAGTATTCATTTGACTTCCAGGTGTGATTTGTTAATGGTAGGTGGTAGGAGAAATGATGACATAAATACACATATGGGGTCAAAACCTGGAGATGTGGATCTCGGGGGAAAAAAGTGGGTAAAATTGGAGCCCTTGTTTCAGCCTGGATATTTAGGGAAAACAATACACTACATGTTAAACAAGATCCAAGAATGTTGTTTACTTGAAATCAATAGGCAATTCTTCAGTGATTTGGGTATATTTGACCTCTTCTTCAGTTTCGTGTTTTAAAGGAAATATAAGAATAATGGATATTGATTTCTTCTTTTAATTATGCATGAGTAAAAGTGTCTTATATTCCTGTGACTATTGTAGCTTCTTTAAACCTAAATACAGGTAAAACACTACTTCCTGTTAAATTAACAGTTCTACAACATGCAAGTGAATTTTCAATTTTTATTTATTTTTGGGGGGTTGGTGCCTCGGTGGCACAGTTAAGCGTCTGACTCTTGGTTTCAGCTCAGGTCATGATCTCAGAGTCACAGGATCAAGCCCCATATAGGGTTCCATGCTGAGTGGGGAGTGTGCTTGGGTGTCTCTCCCTCACCCTCTGCCCCATCCACCCACGCATTCTCTCTCTCTCTCTCTCTCGTAAGTAGATAAATAAAAAAAAGTGAATTTTAAGAAATAAGCTCTTGTCCCTGACAGAAAAACCCTTTTTATTTTCCATCTTCCCCTCCAGACTTAATCCCTGTATATAATTTATTTGACATGATTGTCATTGCAGTTATTTATGTAACTATCATTTAAGCCTACATACTAAATAAATGTATTTTCATTGAAAACTCACAAAAATGAACAACAGTATTGCAAAACAGAGTTTTAAAATAAAATGCTATATTGACACAATTTTGTAATGCTCCCCAGACTCTCTCTAAACTACCCCTAAAGTCACGCGAGCTGTTAGAAGATCCACTCACATTTCACAAGCCTAAAACGTGACATCCAAAGAACATACAACATTGATTTTTTTTTTTTTTAGGATCATTTTACTCCTGAGATCAAATGGGCTTTAAGGGAGGTGGGTTGGGGGGATGGGCGAAACAGGTGACACGGATGACGGAGCCCACTTGTGATGAACACAGGCTGGTGTATGGAAGTGTTGAATGCCTATATTGTACACCTGAAACTAATATTAGTTATGTATGTTAACTCACTGGAATTTAAACAAAAACTTGAAAAAGTGGGCTTTAAGACGCTGCCCTGACAGTAGCAACGCTTGTTTATTCCTCCCAAGAATAATAGCCGTTGCAGCTACTATATGCTTACCAAGTGCCAGGCGCCGGGCTGAGCAATTTGCGTGCATTAATGATCTCATGAGTTTCTTACAACACCCTAATGGGATAGGAGTTAGCCCCCTTCTATACAGAAGGAAGCCGATGCTGGAAAGAGTGGTGACTTAGCCAAGACCACAGAGTTCCTAAGTAGCAGAGGGGCATTTCAAGTTTAGGTTGGCCTCATTCCTGTGTCTGAACTCTTAACTGACTCTCAAGATACTATTTTCAACTTTAACAGGAAAGGAGCTATTTTTGTTCCTGTTTAGTGTCTCGCTCCCAGCTCCCAGGTAACTTTTCCTTTCAGTAGCAGCAACCCTACAGAATCCTTGATCAGAGCCGTCAGTGCGGTGACCCGCCCTGGGGCTGACTTCAAATGCGTAAATCCCAGGGAAGGCGGGACCTGCCCCAGCCAAGCCTTCGGAGGATTCTACCTAACAGAAAATTCCTTCTACCTCCAGTGATGTTGACCCCAGGTTCTAGCTGCTGAGATCACTTACTCGCGTAATCCGTGTCTCCTCATATTTCCGTATCACAGAAGCTGCTGGGCTTAGGAGGTGGGGGCGGGGATGTGACAAAGCACAGCTTCTATCCTGTTAGTCCTGTGACAAATACTCTTTGAGTAACTTGTCTGTGTCTCGCATCATATTCGATCAGCCCTTGTCACTGTCATTTGTGTTTGCACAGATGTCTTGTTTCTTTCATTGGAATTTCAATTCCTTTTTTTCTTTTTTTTTTTTTAAATCTTGTTGCTTGCTTTCCTCTGCTGTGTATTTGGAAAAACAGAAACTTCCACAGCAGTTTCTCTTGGGCACCCTGGGCCAGTCGCGTCAGGCACTGGTCACTTTCCTGATGGGCTAGTGCCTGAGAAGATGTCATTTCGACTCACGCTCCGCGCTCCGGGTGGGGACAGGGCCAGCTTCCTGGACACGCAGGCTGTGTTGTCATACGGGGCCTGTGCTTTGGGGGGCCGGGACTTGGTTAGCTTCTCTGCTGTTGCTGTCTTGAAATTCTTAACGACTTTTAAACAAGGAGCCTTGCATTTGCATTTTACACTTGGCCTCACAAATCACAGAGATGGTCCCAGATGGGGCCATGGCCCACTGCAGCCAGGGGGAGCTGTGCCCACACAAACCACCCTTCCCGGACGCACGTCAAGTCCCTCACGGGGGACTGAAGGCCAGTGAGAGATGCATGGCCCATTCGCCTCGCTCAGTGGAAGTCCGCTCTCCCTCCAGTATCCAGCGGTAAACACCTTTGAGCTGTCTTAGACTTGGCAATATGCTCTGCAGTCAGGCATCTTCCAGGTATAGAGCAATTGAGTTCCAAAGGTGTGGCTTTCACTTTAGCTCTGCCCCCTGCTCACAAGATAATCTGAGGAAGTCACTTCATGTCTTGGGGCCTCAGTGTTCTATCTGGAAGATGGAACTAACGCGTCTGCTCTACTTACCTGAGGGACGTGCGTCAGACTCCGGTGAGATCGTGTATTTGAATACCACTAAACGCCATTCAAGCTTTTGGGACCAGGATAATTGTTTATTCTTTCTAAGGTTTATGTATAATAGCTTAAAAGTCATCCTATTTAACAGAAGACGCAGTAATGATTATTAAACTGTAAGAGTTAGGAAATGCACAAAGAAAAAGATCAAAAGAAATAGGAAAACTTGCAGAGAATGCCTGACATTTCTTGTGTTGGAAGCTATCAAAGTGACTAGCAGTCATGATATTTTCAAGCTCCTGTTTCAGGTCTCACTATTTTAAAATAACAATTAAGATCTCAGGAGCAAGTCTATTGTGTTTCTGCACATTAGCCTAACACTTCAGAAAGTAGGAATGGAAATATTTGGGAGGAATTTGTGCCTACCTGTCTAACTTCCACATGCCTTGTACTCCTCTTTCTCCTGTCCTTCTGTTTATCGACAACTGATATTAAATCCTTGTCTTTAAAGAAAGAAATATTTAAAATAGTATTTCTCCTGTATGTCAGAAGTCACTGTCAATCTCCCACACGCCTCCCCTCCGTTTCCAGCCAGGGATGGACAGTTACCTGGTATCACTTTTACTGAAAGTTTAAAAAAAAAAAACAAAAACAAAAAACGAGAACCAAAAGCACAGAGGAGCCGGTACCCACTGAACCACCAGTCTCCTGTGCTCTTAGCTGGTATGAGGTGAGGAGCCTCACCATTTTTGAAGGCTTTACTCTTCAATAAGCTTCCTTTTCTCTTCCAAGGCTGTTCTGATAGTTTTCTGGAAAGTTGGCTCATCCCTTGATTTATATAGTGAGTTCATTTTTGGGCTCATTTGCCACCTTTCCAGAGCAAAACGCATAATGTGCATTCATGATTTATAAGCCGGGCTTTGTATCTATTTCTTCTAAGTCTAGAATTTGCTTCTTGGTTAAAAACATCATATTTCCAAGTCAGTAGACAACTAGAAGGGCCATATGCCGCTCCAAAAACATAGGGAGGGGATGGCTCGCCGTCACTGCTACGGCTGCTTTATCCCCAGGCAGCTCATTTTGGATGTGGCAGCCTCGCCTAATCTGCACATAAATCATTCTAGCATCCGAGCAGTCCATACAGTCTGGCCATTAAGATGGTCAAAAACACTGATCAGCCATTTGTAGTCCTGTTTGGCTTATCCTATACACGTGGCTACACAGTGTAAAATTTAAAATTAGAAAGCAATTTTACAGTTCCTTATACTTCATTTCATTTTGTCATATCACCGAGGGCCACTCATAAAGGAATCTTCATATCCCTATAGCTTAGCCTCCGGCCTTATCACAGATCCTGCCTTAGCACTTTGGCTATTTTTTTTTTTTTAAAGGCAATAACCCTCCTGGATTAGTGTCCTCTGACGTGTTTCACTAGATCTGTCAAACTTGCTTTCCCCCTAATACTCCAAGGCTGGTATATTATGGTATTTTGAAAGGCACATATGTGTGCAGCTTTCAGCCAAATAGACCTCCATTCTCAACATCATTGACATAAGAGAAACAAAATGGAATGATTCCATTTGCCTTCAAACCGGCAAAGGGACCCTGTTCCGGACCAGCCGTACTCAAGGCCCTGACGGAAAGGCTGCTCCTGGTAGCCGGGCCAGAATCGTGTGTGGCACTCGTGGTGTAGATGCTTCTCCCCGGGAGACTGGCCGCCCGACATCAAGGAAGGAGCAGAGCGCATGTGAACAACGGTGACCACTGGGGCCCGAGGCCAGCTGCCTCTGCTCTCCTTCCATCTCCTCATCTGTAATAGGAGAGGGTTGGGGTGGTCAGAACAGTGGGCTCTGATAAGGAGGTGATGGATAAGAGACGAGAGAAGAGCGACTGAGAGCAGAGCCTATGTAGCCAGGTTGCCTGCGTTCAGATCCTGGCTCTGCCGTCTACTAGCGGGGTAGCCTTGGTGGAGTTACCTAAACACTCTGGGCTTCCGTTTCCTCGCCCACAGAGACTGGACAGTAATAGTGCCTATGTCCCAACGTCGCTGTAAGAATCAAATTAACTCATACCTGGAAAGAGTTTAGCGCAGTAACTGGTACAAGGGGAATGCTCGGTAAATTCTAGCTGTTATTGTCATCCGTGGTCTGCAAGCTAAGAAAGGTCCAAAATTTCTGATTAGGTTGATGCGTGGCTCTAGAGTCCCAGAAACCCCAAATATCAGCTGCCTCAGGGCCCCTCAGCCATCGCACTGCTGGACATGAAGTCACCACCCTCGTCACCTGGCTGAGCCACTGGTGAGTGGCATGCTCCCCACACCAGACACACCGCACACCCCCTCTGACTCCTACCCCTTCGTGGTGCTTCACCCAAACCACAGAGGACATCCACAGACACACAACGCACGCAGGCCACAACATCACACTTGCACACATCATTCAGAGCACGCTCTCGCACGTACCTCCCGCACCGCTCACACATACGCTCGGGCTCTCTCTCTTGCCAGCTCCAGGACCATGAAATGCAATAATGACACTTACGACAGGTAGGTTGAGGATAGTGCCCCAGGCCCACGCTGTCCCCCGAGAGGCCACCTCCTCCACCACATTATGTGCCCATCCTCTCTTACTGGAAGCAATGTGCCCTGGCTGGCCTTGCACGGCCCCCGTCCAGCTGGCTACTGAGCCAACGAGAATGCCTCACATTAACTGACGGAGTGAGACCTTCATTACCTGAAGTTCAAAGCTCTTCTCTTTCCAGCTCTGTATGGGTGCCAAATAACAGGAAGAGTCCCTCCCTGCATCAAATCGCAGCCATAATTGCTGCCTCAGAGGTCAATGCAACATTACAGCAGGAAACAGGAGCGATCTGGATTCCCTTTCCTGAGCCTCTCTGTTGCTTCTGTGGCCTGTGGGAACCGAGCTGTTCTAAGAAATGGCCCACGTTCGTCCGTCGTTCGAGGGCCAGGTGCTAGTTACTGGGCCAGAAGAACACAGTGTAGTTGGGGTGCTAACTTATTTGGATATCTTCAATTCTGCACAGTCCTGATTCAGGTCTCAGGCTGGTCAGTGAGAACAGTGGGAAGCAGACAAAGCTACTATTTGATGGAAATTTGGTTTAAGAAAATGAGTACCCCCTCTTCCAGCTGTCACCTTAGAGAATGACTGTCCCTTTGGGGTTACTGAGCCTGTGCAGGGCACCCTCGAGACTCAAATTTTCTTTGACTCTTTAAAAACTCTTTCTTCCCACTGCCCTGTCAGTTGACGAACAATGATACTGGTATCCATTTGCTGCAGGAAAAGCACTAGCCTCCAAAGGACGACAGTCCTGCTGGGAAACTTCGTGCGAGACACTCCTTCCCTTCTCTCTGGGTGACAGTTTCTCCACTGGCTAGGTAAAGGGTACAGGCCAGGTTCTTCAGCCACCCCTTTGGTGAACTGCCTGAGATTGTCATTTGAGGCGCACCCGTTCATTTCTCACTCTGGAAGAGATGATACCCTAAACCCGAAAAGTACAAGTGGCCCAGAAGCTACCCCTGTACCTGAATGACCGTTTCCCGAAACCAGCAGGGTTCACTGATCAGGGCACGGGGCAGGGGTGTGGCCTGAAAGCCTTCACCTCCGCTGGTGGGAAGGCACCTCTGAAGGAATCAGATCTCAGCTTTTACAAGTGAGGATGCCTGAGGGCTGCAGCCAGGCCCGCAGAGGCCCGGGCGAGCACGCCCGAGTGGAAGGGGACGGCCTTGCGGTTGGAGGACCGGGCTTCTGGCCCTGCTCCGCCCCCCATTTGCGGGGTGGCCTGTTCATGTCTACTCTGAGGACTCCTGTTTTTTCCATTTTTCGAAACAGAGAGTTGGATGAGATGTTCTCTAAGGTCTCTTCCAGTTTTGATATTTGGGTTTTCTCCCCAAAGCTTTTACCTAGACTATAATACAACCCGTTCTAGGGTCACATACTCTAGCCTCCGTCCTGGGCCGGTGTTTGGCTGCCAGGGCACACAGGGCGAGCAGAAGGGTATGATAATCCTTACTGCCCTCACCCATTGCCAAGTAGATATCTATCCTGCTGACGGTGTCAGCGGGTCCCCTTTGTGTCCGGACAACAGCATATTCGTATCATTGCTTGACTGAATTAGAGCGCCATTGACTACCTGACAGACAAAAAGGCAGCGGGTCCTTCACGAGGGCCTTGGGTGCTCCCACGGTCAAGGAAACGGCCTCTCTGATCACGTGAGCCGACAGACGTGGGGTGGGGGAAGGCTGGGTAAAATAGAAGTAAGGTAGAAACAAGAGCTGTTATTAAGAGTATAAAGCATTTACCCAGATGGCAGCACGAATGTAGCACTGTGGCTAGGTCTTGGCCTGTTCGTTGAAATAGGGGACTGATCTTAGCATCCACCGAACCACAGGAAGATAACCCAGTGGGCTGCCCTCAGAAGCCCCTCCTTACCTGAGTGAGAGAAAAAAAAATTAGTCATCTAGCCTTTATGTTCCTGGGGCACTTTCAGGCAAGGTTTTAGACCTTCCTTAATAAGAAAATACCAGCTTTCCTAGCCTGTAATCTGGTTATCTAATACCTTGCTAAAGTGATTAAAATTGATTAAAACGAGGAGGGAATGCTCTTTTGAAAACAGAAAGAAAAAAGAAAATGATTGGATTTCTATGCTTTAGGTTATACTTAGGCGCAGATTAAATTAACTTGATCTTGATTGAATAAAGGACATTCTAAACTTATTCCAAGTCTGAACATTGTTTTCTGGAATGCTTCAGCACAAAATGTCACTGTCACTTTTGTTTCATAAGCACAGATATCTTTTAATGCATAGATAATGTACTTTATATTATAGAGGCTCTGAAAGCATCCACACACGCATAGATATTTTTTTTACAACCATTTTCGCTAAAGCAAAAGAGAAAAGGCTTGGCTGACTTTTAAGCACTTGCATTTTCCAATTTGAACACAGAGAATTATTACTGTGGAACACCTCATTTACATAACCAAGAGGTGGCAGTGTTACATCCGTGATGGATTCACTGCACCATGTATCATTTGACAATAAAAAAGTGAAATGTGTAAATAAAGATAAGTAACAAATATTTCTGTCCTTCCTAAATGGCCGTATCAGTGATAGCCACTAAAAAGCATTCATTAAAGTGTGATGTTTCCTTGTAAACAACAATCACCCCTCCACTGCCCCCCCCCCCCAAAAAAAAATCAAAGCTAGGAACCACAATTTATTACCACCAGTGAGTTTATTGCAGCTCTGGGAATCCATACAGATCCCCTTCAGTAATCATTTGTTTTCTGGTAAAGCATTCCCCTCCTTCATAAATATAGATAAAAATCAATTAAAAAAACAATCATGAGATTCACCAAAGTAAGCACCTCTATTTCTACATGAAAAGCAATTTAGAACAAAAAAAGACAACGAGTTGACTAGAGGTAAATAGTGCTCCTACAAATTGATTATGAATTACTAAAAAATGACTATCTGAAATCAAACCCTTTTGGTTATCTTTCAAGATTGTTTTGAGCCTCCGCTAAGTTATGACTTGTGACTTGTGACTTGGGTTATTGTCCAGTTAAATTTTACCTAAGCTACCTGAACCCGTTCTGTCTTATTTTTGGTTTTCTATTTCTGACCAGTTGCGGAGATCAAAAACCAGTAACAGCAGAGGCAAAAACCACTTAAAAATGTGAGTCTGTTGGGTCACCAGTTTCCTATAAAACTACTCTTAGTAAAAATCAATACCATAAATACATTTGAGCACTTAGGAGTAGGTACTTGGAATAGAAGTTCTTAGAAAAATATTTTAAGTAGGAATTGAGTACTTTACATTTGGCTTTATAGAAACTTAGGTAGATCAAATTTTCCATCACTCATAGGAAAATATGTTATTTTAAACCATGAACTACATCATGCAAGATTTCTAAAGGTCCACCAGCCCTAGAACTCAGCCATTTGGGAATTTGGAAATATTTTTACGTTATTTGGGTATTTATGATACTGATCAGAATCAGCACACTGTCTAGAATGTTTGTTGTATAGCTTCTGTTTTTACTGTTGTTGTACAGGTTCTAAATGTCATCTAAACACAATTAAAGGGCATTTAGAGCATTAATAAATGACACATACTGAAATGTTATCCAGCTCTCAATTTCTAAGAGTATTCAATTGATTAGACTTGACTCTTTTAGATCTATCCTTTTTATTTCTTGTGTATTTCATCTTAAGTCAGAAATTGCAGGTGTGATCGAGAGTACTGAATTTTTCTTTTTCATATACGGCACAAATAGCAAACACTTTCTCAGTGTGTCTAGACTGAGTTTGGGAAAACTGATCTATGGACAGGATTCAAAGAGTACATGTGAAGATCATGTAGTGGGATGACTGAGAACAACAGGGTTGTGCCAGTGGGCACATAAGTAGATCAAATATTCCCAGTAACTCCAAAGCAGACAAGAGTTTCAGTTCCCAAAAAGGGATGGGGGAGTTAATTTAATTATTATAACAAGTTTTCCAGTTTTATCACTTTGTAGAATAATTTCTAGTCTTGATCTCATTCTTAATCAAGTTTGATGCATTATGTTGTCATTTCCTACAATGTGAAAATAAAACTGTATTTTAGTGTTTAATTCAATTTCTGTTCTCTCCCTTTGTATGAATTCTGTGGTTGTGTCATGATATTTGATGCTTCATCAATCCCTCACCTTCCTCTGTATACAGACACCACGTACTCAGGTTCTCTCCCCTAGTATCCCTCTATTTTCCCTAATAAGAGATTTCTTATTTCAGACAAAAGATGCAGGTTGGCCAAAAAAAGCAACAAGTGGGCGCCTGGGTGGCTCAGTTGGTTAGGCAGCTGCCTTTGGCTGGGGTCATGATCCCAGGGTCCTGGGATTGAGTCCCTTATCAGGCTCCCTGCGCGGCAGGGAGTTTGGCTTCTCCCTCTCCTTCTGCTACTCCCCCTGCTTGTGCTCTCCCTCCCCCCCCCACTGCCGACAAATAAATACAATAAGATCTTTTTTAAAAACAAAAGAAGAGCAACAAGAATAGTATCAATATATATCTGTCTATTTACAACATGCCAGATACTTTGCTAAGAGCTTTCCATGGATTATTCTTTTTTTTTTTTTAATCTTTTATTTATTTGACAGTGAGAAACACAGTGAGAGAGGGAACACAAGCAGAGGGAATGGTAGCAGGAGAAGCAGGCTTCTTGCTGAGCAGGGAGCCCGATGCGGGGCTCGATCCCAGGACACCGGGATCATGACCTGAGCCGAAGGCAGACACCTAACGACTGAGCCACCCAGGCGCCCCTCCATGGATTATTCTATATAAACCTCACAACAACCATTTCTGATAGGTGCTATTATTACTAACCCTATTTGAACAGTGAGGAAATGGAGACCCAGAGATGTGAACTGACGTGTCTGAAGTTCCATAACTGGTAAGTGCCGAAGAGACAACCCAACACCACTTAAGGGAGGCTCCACCACCACCACCAAGAGCTCCCGTTTACTGAGTTGCATTATGTGTCAGGTGCTACCCTCAGCACTTTACAAGCATCAGTTCATTTAATCCTCAAAAACCCTATGAGGCAGGAGCTAATATTATCTCCATTTTACAGGTAAGCAAATGGAGACACAAAGATTACATAACCTGTCTCCAGGCAAATAGCTAGTAACCTGGGATTTAAACTCAGGTCTCTCTTGACTCCAAAACTCTTAACAGTCCTGTTCTAAAATAGAAGACAAAACTCAAGGTGGGCTCCAAGGATGACTCAGTTTGTGAAAGCTTGTTCAAATAATCTTATTGTTGACCAAAGATCTAAATCTTTGTTGACCAAAGATCTAAAATTTGACATTATGCTTCCGGTTGGTAGCTTTCCTTCCAAAGTCAAGCCCGAGACTCTCTCCACACACAAACTTACATGTTTCCCCTTCACTCAATATAATGTTTGGTTCTGTCCCGTAAATAGGGGTCAATCCAGGAGGAAACATGCTAATGCCAACCTTCTAACTCCAAAAAATTCTTAACTGACTAATTTCATCAAAAGAGTTGAAGATCTTGCCCATACATATACCACTTACAGATACAAATGATTCCTTGCCAACACTCATACCATCAAAGCACCATGGATAAAATAGATCCCTTTGGATTTCACAGACTCTTTAAAGCCTGGTGCTGGTTGGGGGGTGTGGGGGGGACTCTGGCCCTGGATATTTGCATTCAAAGGGACAAACAATTGAAGACTGATACCTAGGAGATCCAAAAATGAATCAGATATAAGAGACTTTTATACACACTGAAAGACATTTTATGGCTATGGTGCAGACCTAGGACTGCAGAGCATTCTTTTTCTTAGGGAAAAAAAAAAAAGTTTTTTGTCACTAATGCACCATGAAGCAGAGCTATCTACAAAAAACTGAAATTAAAGAAAACTTTCTTTTACTTTGTACCAAAGAAATGATTTTTATCCTAGTCCCCAAAGATTAAAAAAGCTCATGTGCAAAGATAGAGACATCTATGCATTGAATTATTAAAGTTGCCAGTCCCTATTTTTAAAAAGTCAAATTAATGTGCAGTCCTGGACGTCTGAGCCTCACTTCCATTTATGGGAGACAGCAGCAAGGATGCTGGCTTTGTCTCTCAGTTTCTTTAATGAACAATCCAAAAAGATGAGTTATTTGTAATTAGCCCATCCATTAAAAACAGGGCATGTCTAAGGAGAAATCCAATCATCATCAGTTGAAGTTTGGGTTTGGTGACAGGCTTGTCTTTGGAAAGCTGTCCTAAATCTCATCTGTTGGTGTGTGCATTAGAAATTTATTGCTAGCTCTTCTGCTGGGCTTTGCTTTGTGCTTGGCATTACATTGCTGGCATTTATAATGAAAGATCTTGGTGTATGAGTAATTTCAAACAGGGTAAATGCCATGGAGATATGACTTCAAGATAAAACTCTGTCTCCGTGACCTCAAACAAGATTACTTAACCTCTCATGCCTTAGTTTTCTCTTGTGTAAAATAGGATGTCTGATTTATTCATCCCACAGGTGTTCCTGAGTACCTATTACATGCTCAGCCCTAAGGTTGTCATGGTGAACAAGACAAGTCCTTGGCTTCATGTTGCTTATAGTCTAAGTGGAGGGTCAGCCAATAAATATATAAGCAAATAATATAATGTAGTATTTCAGAGGATAGTTTCTTCTATGAAAAAAATAAAGCAGAATAAGGGAATAGAGAGGGATGGATAGAACAGATGGACTGTCTTTTTGATAGAATGTTCTGTGAAGCCTTCTTTGAGGCAGGGGGTTCTGAGCAGAGACCTGAATAAAATAAGGAATCCAACCATGCAAAGATTAAGGGGATGAGCTTTCCATATAGAAGAAAACAGCACAAAGACTCTAAGATGAGTATGTTTAAAATGTTGGAGATAATAGGCTGGAACACAGTAAGGAAAACTGAAAGCGGTAGGAGATAGGGCAAGGTCATAGATGGCCTTCTAGGCCATGATTTTGGGTTTTATTCTAAGTGTGATGGGAAGCTATTGGGAGTTTAAGCAAGGAAGTTATTTGATCTGACTTACGGTTTTGAAAGGATTACTCTGCTTGACTTATTTCACTCAGCATAATCTCCTCCAGTCCCATCCCTATTGATGCAAAAGTTGGGTAGTCATCCTTTCTGATGGAGGCATAATATTCCATTGTATATATGGACCACATCTTCTTTATCCATTCATCTGTTGAAGGGCATCTCGGCTCTTTCCACAGTTTGGCTATCGTGGACATTGCCACTATGAACATTGGGGTGCATATGGCCCTTCTTTTCACTACATCTGTATCTTTGGGT
>CM053612.1:11759055-11783328 GCA_028646535.1 Procyon lotor | reverse complement strand
ATTTTAAAATGTATCATATTGAAAAATAAAATATATTAGGTGGCATTATCTCTCCTCTCATTAAACTTGTATAAATTCTAAAAAAAATAATAAAATAAACTTGTATAAATTCTGAAGTATATAAAAATTAACTTGTTTAAGAAAAACTACCAGACATAGTGCTTCATGGTCTTTTGGTATATTCACTTTCTTTGTCGCTTTTGATTTTCACACAGACCTTCTAAGAAAGGCAGAGCTAATGGCCTTATTCCCTTTTTGTAACCGAATAAACCTAGGATCAAAAAAGTTGGGAAACTTGGCTGTGGTCGTGCACATAGGTTCAGATACAATATGAGAACCCAGGTTCCCAGGGTCCAAGGCCAACACTAGTCATTCATACCAACTGGCCTCCGTGACTACCCTGCCTATTGTAATCTCACTGCTAAATTAGTTTGAGAAATACCATAGCTGAAAATTCCTATATTAACTTTCAGTAATCATCACGCAGAAATCATATTATGTAGAGTTCATTGTTAAGACAGTTTCTTCAACTGGAAAAAAATTACTAAGTGTCAGTCCCATTAGACTAATGAAGCTGACTGAATTGGAGGAGGCACCATTTCTCTGGCATTCTTTCCAGCATCCGGGCCTTTGGCTCCTGTATTCATTGTTGGGTGTTGCATAAGCAAATTACGCCAAACCTTAGTGACTTGAAACAACAAATAATCATTTATTATCTCTCATGGTTTTGTGGGTCAAGAATTTGGACAGGGTACAATGAGAATAACTTATCTCTGCTCCACAGTGCCTCGGGCCTCAGCTAGAAGACTGGGGACTAGAATTATCTGAGGCTTTGCTTGCTCACCACATGGCTGGTGGTTGATGCCGACTGTAAGTTGATGGCCAAGCTGGTGTGCTCAACCAGAACCCAACCAGGTAGCCTCGGTTTCCCTATAACCTGGTGGCTGAGCTCCAGAGAGACAGATAGGCAGGCAGGGGGGCAGAGGTAGAGAGAGATATATGAGATACATAGGCAGAGGGAGGGATAGCAGAGAGAGAAAGAGTAAAAAATTATATTGTTTTATAATCTCAGCAAAGAAGTCACATATCATCACTTCTGCCATAGTCTGTTGGTTGTGGCAATGACAAATCCCCGCCGATATTCAGGAGAAGGAAACCCTCTTGGTGGGAAGAGTGTCCGTCACATTGTGAGAAGACCACGTGGAATGGGGTAAGTATCTTGATGCTGGAATATCTTGGAAAATACAATCTGCTACCATCCTTTATGCCATTTTTCCTCCCACCTTTCTGTGTACCAAGGATCAAGTAGTTAACATACTAGAGTCAAAGTCTTTAGTGGTCTATCAGCTGGCATCATGGGACTATATCAAGAGATGATTTGGGTCACTGATGTTGAAAAGCTCAGCCTTGATTTCCAGAATTTGCTGCAACAGTGTCAGTTCTACTAGTAAAACAGGCTGTGCAAATACATATGCCTCCTTCAATTTTCCAAAAATCCCAAAGGCCATCTCGAAGCCTATGCCAGACCAAAGCATTATTTTTTTTCCCCAAATACTTTTATTTTTTCAGTGTTACAAGACTAATTGTTCATGCACCACACCCAGTGCTCCGTGCAATACGTGCCCTCCAGACCAAAGCATTATATGCAAGTTTCATTTTGCTCTGTCCTGAAACAATATGTGAGAATGGCCTTGAGGCCTAAGCCGACTGTATTTATGACGGCATCAGTTGACTTTTACCTGCTTCGTGATCCAGACTGCTTAAGGCCCCACCTTAAGCATGGTGAACGGCAACTACTCAAAAAACAGCTCTTGGCTTGTTGTCTTATTGCACGTATCCTCCTCCTCGTAAAAGCAAGACAAAATTTAACAAGTGCACACAGCTGGATGACCAACAGCTTGTAACAGTCTGTATCACCTTCTAAGTTGAGAGCCCTCTGACACAGGGTTATAAGTCATCCAGATGATGATGGTATTAATAACAGTAAAAACACCTTACACTTACACACATGGTCTAATTCATCTTAATCGCCATAGTATCTGGCACAAGCCATGGCATTTAGTAGGTATATTAGCTAGGGTTCTGTAGATAAATAGAACCAAGAGGAAATTTTATGTATTTTATGTATGTATGTGTGTATACATATATACATATGAAATTTATTATAAATATATATTTATGTGAGTAAGAGATTTATTATAAGAAATTGGATTACACAATTATGGAGGCTGACAAGTCCTAAGATGTGCAGTCAGCAAGCTGGAGACCCAGGAGGGCTGATTATACAGTTCCAGTCTAAGTTTGAAAGCCCAAGAACCAGGAGAGCTGATGGTGTAAGTTCCAGTCCAAAAACCCATGGCTCAATACCCAAGAAGAATTAATGTTTCAGTTCAAGTCCAAAGGCAGAAAAAGACTGATGTCCCAGCTCTGCAGTCAGGCAGGAGGAGTTCCTTTTTACTCATGAGAGGGTCAAGGTTTTTTTTGTTCTAATCAGGCTTTCAACTAACTAAATAAGACCCACCCACATAATGGAGGAGACTCTGCCTTACTCAGTTTACTCATTCAAATGTTAATCTCATCCATAAATACCCTTACAGACACACCCAGAATAATGTTCAACCAAATATCTGGGAATCCCATGCCCCACTTAAGTTGATACACAAAATTAACTATCACAATAGGTATGCCACAAATAATGATGAAATAAATGAATGGATTCAACAAATAATCCTCACTATCTACTGTGTGCCAAGCTCTATACTAGCTGCTGGGGTAGTGTAAGAAACAGTTCCTGCCCTTATGGGTCTCCCAATTTAGTGGGAAAGGCAAACAAGCCTATTAGAATAATGGACTACGATGAGGGTTTTGGTAGGGGTAAGCCCAGAGTGCTCTGGAAGTACAAAGAATGTGAGCTCCTACCTCAAAGTCTGTGGTGAGGGGAGAACGAAGAAAGTTGTCACAGAGGAGGTGATGTAACATAATCTTGTAGTAGAAATTAATAAGCCAATGGGAACAAGGGTAGGGGTGGAAACAGCACTCCTAGTGGCCAGAAGAGGAAGTGCAAAGTCTTATAACCGGGTTGCTGTATTAGGATTGTGAGGATTCTGAGAAAAACAGAATAGTGTGTGTGTGTGTGTGTGTGTGTGTGTGTGTGTGTATGGGGGGGCAGAGAGGGAAAGAGATTTTTAGGAACTGGCTCATGCAGTTGCAGAGTCTGGTAAGTTTACATCTTCAGGGTACAACCTCAGGCTCGAGAGCCAGGGAAGAGTTGGTGTCACAGTTCAAGTCTGAAAGCAGTCTGCTAGCACCAAGCTACTAAAAGTGGGTTTGAGGTCTAAGCAGAACCAGGCCACCTCTGCCACAAAGAAGGCTGACTTCATCCTTCTTCTGCTATTCCCATCCACCAGACTGCTGTATCCCAGGAGACCTTTTGTTAAATAACATTCATTTCTGCCAAGTAACACTCTTTTCAGAGAGAAATGACTGAATCTGCCTGCTTGTCTTCCTTTTCTAGCTCACTGTGCTTCCTTAATACTGGCTTCTCCTGTTGGACTGGCAAGTCTGCAGGTCTGCCTCTAGCTCCGTACTGACTGCAGGCCTTCGGAAGCAAGGACACCTGACCTGGTTAGATGAGTGGCGAGTGGTGTTGTCGCGGCTGTCGGGGCCACGGAACCTCCAGTTCCTCTTCTTTCTCCCTGAGGCCTAGAGCCTTAGCTCTTTCCTCTGTACTGCAACAATCACGTTTCTGTCCATTTGTACATCTTCAAACAGAGGAGGACATAAGCTATCCTGCAGGGGCGGTGCCTGGAATCTCCCTGGAATGATGAATGGAACAGGAGAGGGTACCATCTCTGACTCGGCTCTGTCGCTCAGCATCTTGGGAGGCTACGTCTTATTTCCTATTTGAGCCTCTGGAAATAAATATTCTACTCTCTCGACTCCTAGAGAATATGGTTCTGTTCTTTAGCTGACATTTATGCTCCCTGCCAACAACTGATTAGATATGCTCGGGAAAGAAAAACAGGGGGTGGGGTGGGAGGCAGAGGTCCGAGGGGGGTAGGCCAAAAGGATGGGATATCCTGGAACATTTCATTTGCTTTAGGCTCTATTCTCATCATGTATCTTCCCCCATTGTATCCCCAGCCCCATTATGGTCCTCGCAACATCAGTCTAAGGAACATACCATTCTAATGGAGGAGCTTTTTACAATTGTTTGAAGGCATTAGGAGCTGGCTTAACAACTTGGCTATTACATTCAACAGACCCTATTCAAATTATAAATAATGCTTCATTGCTAGCTCTTTCCATTTTAATTTCTCGCACGGGTACAGTATCTCTGCTTGCCAGAATGACAACTCGCTATCAGTGAGCAAACACAGGTAGAAGAAGAAAATACCCAGAAGAGAAAATGAAACCAGCCAAGAAGTTCAACATACATGCCTCCATGCAGTCTGATCTTGGGAGAGAGAACACTTTTAGTTAGAGTTGGAAATCTAGGACAACGTATCTCTAAGAAATGCAAATTCCAAATTCCAAATCCTACAGCTAGTTTGTTTCCCCAAACTAGTTAGCCAATTTATACCTCTACAGATTTCCCAAAGGACTCCCTGTACCTAGAGTGTCCTCTCTGGAGTAGCCTTCCTTTTGTTGTCTACTGTTCTTTCAAGACTCAAGTCCTATCTCCTCTGGAAAACCCTCCAGTAATACTTAACAACTGGCCTTATTTTCATGCACTTGTGACATTTTAAAGCTTTTTATTTTGAAATGCTTTTATATTTACAGAAGAGTTGCAAAGATAGAAGTTCCCATAAACCCTTACTCAACTTCCTCTAATGTTAACATCTTACAAAGTCACTATACATTCATCAAAACTAAGAAATTTACATTGTTACAATACTACGAACTCAACTGCAGAGATATTCAGATTTCACCAGTTTACCCACCCATACTCTTTTTCTGTTCCAAGATCCAATCTGAGATCCCACATTACATTTAGCTGTCATGTTTGCTTAGCTTCCTCCAATCTATGACAGCTCCTTGTTTTTTATAACCTTGACACTTCTGAAGAGTACTGGTCAGATATTTTTCAAAATGTCATGTTTCTCCACTGTAAAGTTATTATCTTTCCCTTTCCATATTCTATTCATAAGCACTGAGTCACTAAGTCCAGCCCACACTCAAGAAGAGAGAAATGAAGTTACTCTTCCTGGAGGTAGGAGCATCAAATAATTTGTGGACATTGCTTAAAACTGCCACAGTAACTACTAAATATCTGGAGAGATACTTTGACACTATGCAGATAACCCATTTTACCTATTAACTTTAGCATCCATCATATCTTGCCTGCAGCCCGGATCGCTAGAGTGTTCTAATAGCAATCTTCTATCTCTCCCATTCCTTTCACATTTTTAATTGGAATTTTTCTGTAAGGAAGATGTGTGCCTTCTCCTCATTCATTTATTCAAACATTTATTTGTATCCATGTAGTCTTATGGGTATTTGTTTTATACTTTGGGTTATAATCCAATACTATTGCAATTTATTTCATTGCTCAAATTTTCATATGTTAGACATAGAAGCTATTTTAGTTTGGTTGTTGCATTATTTTAACATCATCTGTAACATCTTGATTACATTTGCCTGGGTATGTGTTCATCTCATCCAATTACACTGTAAGTCTTTGAAGACAGAAATACTGTCTTATTTATCTTTGTGTCCCTAGTGCTGGATACCGTGCCTGACATGTGGTAGGTCCTTGATAAAAGCCTGTTGAGTGCATTAGAAGAGCAGTGAAATGGGAATGGAAATTTTTCTAACTAATGAAAGAACCTATCGATCATTTCAGTCCCACACAAATCCATGTGAAGCCATAGGAAACTTGGATCCACAATTGTTTGTAGAGTTCCTCATGTTTAATTGGATATCATCTAACACAATCGCTGACCAATTCGTGAACAGAATTGCTGCAAACAAGAGAAGTGTTTTTGTTGAATGGGTGAGCAGAGAGAGAATCTCTGAAATAGTAAAAGTGCTCTCACGATCATGGCCTTCCAGGTTCCATATGTGCTTGGTGAATAGCACCTGGGAGCAGTCTGTATAGCTTCCATGAACACAGGGCTCTTGCAAGCTCCTTCTGACTGGGCAGTTGCACTCCAGACAGAACCAGGAGAGTGGTATAGATTTTAAAGTAAGGCTATTCAGCCAGTCAGAATGTTTGGCCAAGCAACTCAACACTCTGAGGTAATATCCCCTGTATCTCAGCATTTCTGAGGAGTATATGAGGGAATACTTGAAGGAATATTTTCCTTTTCAGTTTACATTATTCTGGGAGGAAAAGCCAGCAAGTGGTAGAATTTTAGAAAATCTCTGATTCTCGTCCATTTTTGTCTTTGGTGAGGACCACTGATCCAGCATTTCTGACAGAAAGCTTAAAGCTCTTGAAGGCAAAGCTGTGTGAAACCGGGCTGTGGTGTTCTTGATCTCTACCCAGGTATTAAAGAGCTAGAAGCTGTACTTGGGACAACCCACAGGTACTCTAGTCTTTCAGTGTCCAGAAGAGGAAGATAACCAATGATCTTTAGTGCGGTGTGAAAACTTTTCCATAGCAGCAGCAGAGTAGATGAGTCGGTCAGAGTTGAGTCGGAATCTTCTTGACCTTTTGCTTGCTGGATATAACCTTGAGCAAATCACCTACCTCTCCAAGCCACAGTTTCTTCATTTGTAGAACAGTGATGACAATAGTGCCAGCCTGATCAGTGGTTATAACGAGATCATGGATATAAAGCTCCTAATGGAGTGTTTGACTCGTAGTAGGTGCTCAAGGATGACAACTCTCATGAATGCGTCCCAGAGGTTCTGCACACATTCCCTAAGTGCTTCCTATTATGATTTCAGGTTCTTATCTAGTCCTCAATAAATACCTCATGCTGCTCTACTCCATCCCAAATGTAGAAACAATTAGCAAACCTCCCTTCATATACTCTCCAAGTTCCCTGGCCTGCAACCTTTCTTTCTAGTCTCTGATCATGTTTGTAGCTCTCCTCAAAATGACTCCAAAATATTTCCAAATTGTTACCAGCAGCCAAAAGCCTCCAAAATCAACCTCCTGCTTGCTTTTATTACCCTCTCTCCAGACCTTCCTGTGGCTTTTTTGACAATACACCATGTTCCCACAGCTTGTTCTAGTACAGTGCAATGAAGTCTCTTGTGTTTATCCTTAGGTAGCCATGTTGCTTCCTGATCAAGTGTTACAAGATTCTTTTTTCAGTAAAAGGAGAGGTGGGGAAAAATGCACTCCTCATCAGCCAGAATTCCAAGAGGAAAAATCCCCCCCACAGGAATTTATCACCACCTGGAAGCCCTGATTCAATGATTAGTCTGGATTGTTGCTCGATTTCCGAGTAGTATGTACCTAAAATCACAGGGCTCTAGTATTTCAGCTTCCTCTACATCCAGTCCTCTGCCCAGTCAGGCTGATGGAGAGGAATCTTTGAGAACAAGCCTTTAGGTCAGACTAGCTGGCTAGCACAGCACTGAAGATCCCATAAGCTGACAATAAATAATAAAAACATATCATAAGCAACTATAAAAGTTATATGGCCTGACCTCATGTAGTGCAAGATATGACTTCTATAACCTAATTGGTCATTTTTAGGATACGAGCTCCCTGCCATCAATCCTGCCTCCACAACTGCGGTTTGATCTGGGCAGCTGAGAAGAAAGTTGGTAAATGACAGGATATTTGTCTCTAAATATCGGAGAAGAAACCATAAAAGGAAGAGCTGGAAATTATTCAGTGTGGTCAGTGGGGCAAGAAATAGATTACAGAGCTTAAATTGTGTTTTTCCAAGCATCGGGCTCACTGCATCATTAATGAAAACAGCATGTTACAAAAGGTGAAACAGAGGGCATTCCCGAGCCTCATCATTAAAATAATTTCACTACCTTTTATTCCGAAGGCAAGTTAGTCAGGGACAGAGGCTACAAGCTGCCTTATAAGATGAGTCCCCGGAATTGGGGGACAAGGTCAGGCAGTGTCACTCTGATTGGGATAATAAGAATTGAAAACAGAATAGATGGGGTTAGCCATCTGTGGAAATCTTTTCAGAAGCAACCAACCCTAAGAGATGACTTGAAAATCTGTTGCTAATGAAATGAAAGCAAGTCCCTAAAATTTCCTCAGGAAGATGCCAATCAAAATGTCACACATTTAGGATCTGCTGTGATCTCAGAATTGTTAATTAGACCGGGAGTCAATTTGTGCTGGAATCCTACACTTACTGGCTGAGTGACCTTGGGCAAGTTCTCTGACCTCTCTAAGACTCAGTTTCTTCATCTGCATTATAGTAAAGGCCAACGCCTACCTGATAGAACTGCTGCGTTATATGAAAACATTCATTTAAAAATGATTTGTAAATTACAAGGGCCCTAAAAACTAGTCTGAGATGATGATGATGATGATGATGATGATGATGATGAAGGAAGTGACAAAATGGTGAATGGGCATGGGCTACAGACAAAGGAGAACCACAGTACACATTCCTTTCCACCAGTTGTAACCAGGCCTCCCTCCATGGTTCAGGAATATCTCAGGACACCTCTGTCCCCTGCCTATCTCCTTTAAACCCTCTCAGCCACAATTACCAGTTACTTATTGTCCCCACTCATTCCAGAGTCATTCTTTCCCCCTAGGGACAAGTATTTTCCTTGACTTTGCCAAGGCCTCCCCTCTTCTACTTTCTTTCTCCTCTTTCCATTCTTACCATTTTCCTTTTGCTTATTACTCCCCTAAAATACATATGGATGTAAAATAAGTCAAGTCAAGGGGCACTTGGGTGGCTCAGTGATATTTTTGAGAGAATGAGCACATGAATGAAGGAGGTAATGACTGTGAAAGTGCTCTGTGAATATAAAAACATATTCAAAATTATTTCGAAATATTCTAGCGAGGCAAGTATTCTAGGCATTTGCATACCCTGGGCCATGTGGGATGAGGCAGTGGTAATGCCCGATCTGGCCTGGGCCTCTCAGAGACACTATCGAGTATAAAAAGGAGTTGGTAGTATATAAGTCCCATTCTGTAGCTTTCTAAAAAATCAGTTTGATCATAAAGGAATCCATTAGGCCAGGAAAGTTAGCACAAGAGGACACAATTTTTGAGCAGAGTCCAGCTCAGTAAGAAACTGATTCCAAATCACTCAGGTTAAAAATATTTGCAGGAGAGACTATCTGCAGATAATAAGACAATTGACAGGAAGCCAGGCTCTTCCAAAGCTCTTTAAACCACTTTTTCCCCCCTCAGGAAACCAAGTAACTTGCCTTTATTTTATTAAGAAACTGTTACCCTTGGATTTTTTTTTTTTTAATCTTACAGCCAGAATGGATACTAAAGGAGCAGCAATCACCTTTATGAAACAAGTGTAGGACAGCTTTCAGGAGCCCTGCAATTGCAATGTGGTGTCTCAATCAATTACATTGAAATAGCAGCAGCTGCAGAGGCGTTGTTACCATAGAAACACAATAAGCGTAGCCTATGGAAGTGGACATCAGGACCTAAGCGCCCCACGCACTTCTCTGTGAAGATGGTTCAGAGCATAATTATGCCAACTCATGCCACACAGAAATACCCATTTTAATACAGAGCGCAATCCCCGAAACCGTCTGTCACGTTCCTCTTGGGGACTGTTCTATAGCAAATATACTGAGTGCCCAAACCTACGTGTGTTGGATTCAGTTCCATAGTTGAAGAGGTCAGCTTTTCCGAGGCATTGTCCTCGTCCTGCCCTGAGGAGGCCCTCATCTTTTCTTAACCAGGCTCTCACAATAGCCCCTTAGGCGGTCCCTCTGCTCCATTTTTGGATCACCTACAACTCTTCCTTTCCACTGTTCCCAGAGTGATCTACAAATCCAATACCTGACCATGTTACTATCCTAGGAATAGACTTTCCAGTGGTTCCCCGTAACCTCAGCTGTGGTTCCAAAAACGTGTTCTGGGATTCCATTGCTAAATAAGTTTGAGAAGTGCTTCTTAAAATACTCTTGCTCCTGGGAATTTACCATGCATTCTCTTGTATTGAGAGCTCTGGGAAGAGTACTATAGGAAATCCGATTTGTTTAAGCCTAGTGCTTCCACACTTATTCGACCACAGAACCTTTCTTCACACGACCTTTAGCAACATGTCTGGAACACTGACAGACCAATTTATCCATCTCTTTGGCATCAAAGCCATGTACCACTTTCCAAAAAGTGCCTGGGTAAGATGTCAGTAGCTGGTTCATTTCTTAGACCCATGTTCTTTTTCAGTTACAAGTTTCCTAGAAAACCCAAAGTTCTTAAATTTTTTAGCTTGTGTACTTGAATTTTATTAATTAACTTTATTTTATGGAGAACTTTTGGATTCACAGCAAAATTAAGTGGTAAAGACAGATAATTCCCATATACCCCTGCCCCCACGTATGCACAACCTCCCTCCTACATCTTGCACCAGCATGGTATGGTACATTTGTTACAACTGATGAACCTACATTGACACATCATTATCACCCAGAGTCTGTGGTCTACATTAGAGCTCACTCTTGAGTATACCTTAAATTTTCACTATGAATTAAAGTTCCTTGTCAGTTTCCAACCTCTCTTGGGATTCTTCTTTTATTTAAAATAGGAGCACCGAGCAATCTATTTTAAGAATCAGGTTTTCAAGATTCAATAAAGGTCTTTTATGAAGAATTTTACAGTACCAGGAACTTACCCATACATCAATGTCTTAGGGAATCAGTTGTTTTCATTAGCAACACTTCCCACAGAGCTGAAGACTAATCCTTTCCTACCGTCAAGAGCATGAAACCAAGGTACAGTACACAAAGAGAAGAGATGTGTGCTGAATTGTGAAGAAGGGTGTTAGAAGTTTGCCAGTTGAGAAGTAGAAGAATGGCATTTGCTATGAACTGAATTAGGTTCCCCCGAAATTCATGTGCTAAAGCTCTATACTTCCATGTGACTATATTGGAAATAGGGTCTTTATGGAGGTGATGAAGGTTAAATAAGGTCATAACGATGGAGCCTTAATCCAATAGAACTGGTACCCTCATAAGGAAAACAAGAGTCACCAGCACACTCTCCCATAAGAAAAGATTCCTCACCAGAACCCAACAACGCTGGCACCATGGTCTCAAACTACAGCTTCCAGAAACTGTGGGAAATACATTTCTGTTGTTCAAGCCACCCAGTCTGTGAGTTCGTATGATGCCCCAAGCACACTATTACAGCATCCAAGCAGAGAGAAGAGCCTATGCAAAGATAAAGCACCATAAGAGTTTGCAAAGAGTAGTGGGTGATGAGGCCAGACTGTGAGCCCTTTATATCATACTAAGGGTTTTCAAAAACACTAGGCCTATAGGATTCAGTCTAGTGTGTGTCCTTTTCAGCAGTAGTTATGGAGTTCCAGGAAAAATTTGTAAGAAAAAACAGGAAGTGGGGTTGGAGCCAATAGAAGCTCCAGGAATTCTCTTTTATTAAGTTTCTTTTTAAAATTCCAGTTAGTTAACATACAGTGTGATATAGGTTTCAGGAGTACCATACAGTGACTGAACCTTCCATACATCACAAGTGTCTTCCTTAATCCCCATCACCTATTTCCCCAACCCCCTCTGCCTCTCTGGTAACCCTCAGCTGGTTCTCTAGAGTTAAAAGACTGTTTCTTGATTTCTTTCTCTCACCCTCTCATTCTCTTATTCTCTCTCTCCTTTGCTCATTTGTTTCCACATATGAATGAAATCATATGGTATTTGTCTTTCTCTGACTGACTTATTTCACTTAGCCTTACCCTCTAGATCCATCCATGTTGGTACAAATGGCAAGATTTCATTCGTTTTTATGGCTAAATAATATTCCATTGTGTATTTGTACCACATCCTCTTTAACCATTCATCAACTGATGGGCACGTGGGCTGCTTCCATGTCTTGGCTATTGTAAATAAGGCTGCTATAAACATAGGGGCGCACGTATCCCTTTGAGGGAGTGTTTTTGTACCCTTTGGGTAAACACCCAGTAGTGCAATTGCTGGACCACAGGGTAGTTCTTTTTATCTTTTTGAGGAAACTCCCTGCTGTTTTCCATGGTGGCTGCACCAGTTTGCATTCCCACCAACAGCGCCCGAGTGCTCCTTTTTCCCCACATCCTCAACAACACTTGTTGTTCAGGAACTGATTCTTCTAAAAAAAACCCCTCAAGATTGATAAAAGAATGTTCTGCTTTTTAGGAGCGGAGTCTTCAGGACCCACATCATCCCTGAACTGAATTATCATAAAAACTTCTTAACTGTTTTCCCCATATTCAGTCTTGTCCCCTCCCACATCTGATAACCCATTTTGTTCTCTTGTAGCTACTGCTGTAAATCAGTGGTTCTTAAAATCGAGTATGCATCAGAATTGCCTGGAGGGCTTGTTAAAACACTGATCGCTGGGCCTACTCCCACGGGCTCCATATCAGCAGGTCTCAGGTTAGGAGAACCTGAGAATCTGCACTTCTAAAAGCTCCCAGGTAATGCTTTTGCTGTCAGACTTTGGATCATACTTTGAAGACCACTGATGGGCAGATCTGATCAGTCACCTGCTAAAAACTCCTCAATATCTCAGTGCCTTAGGACAAAGTCCTTCATCTGGCTAACAAGGTTCTAGATTATCCGGCCCTTGCTCTTTTCTTCTGCCTCATATCTCATCCCTTCCCTTGATGAAGTGCTTGCTGGTCTCTAGTCTTGCTTTTTGTTTAATGCTTCTATGAGTTCTCTCTGGAACTCCCAATAGAAGCCTTTCTTCATCCAGTTACTTCCTGTTTATTTTTAAAAACTTGACGTACCTCAAGTCTTCATGATCATCCTCTCAACAACTAATCTGTAAGAGATGCCCTTTATCCGTGCTGCTAGGGCATCCTGTACTAGCACCTGTTGTACTTACCGTGTGGTAGTTAGCTTATCTATTTGCATGTTTGGTTTCTCCTTTAGAACATAAGCACGTTGAAGGACAGGATCTCATATTTCATTCATTTATCTGTTTTTCCAGTGCCTAGCACAGTGCCTCCACATAGGGGAAATTCAATTAGAGCAGGATAAACAAGAAAATAAATAAGTACATAGGCTCTGGCTTTGCTAAAGTCCACAAGCCACTGCTCTGATTCATCTCCTCAACGACCAGTGAGGTGGGTACTAGTAGAATACCCATTGTACAGATGAGGAAACTGAGTCTCAGAAGTTAAGAGGTCTGCCCAAAGTCACACAGCTAGTGAGTGATGAACCATGACTGGAATCTACATATGTCTGACTCCAAAGTTTGCTCTTTTAACCACTATCCTATACATAATGTCCAAATGACTAGCTACATAAGAACAAAAACATCCTGTGAGCTGCACCCACGTCAGAAGTAGAACATGCCATTCCAGAAGCACATACGAGACAGCACTACTGCTACACAGCCCTTGCAATAGGTCTGAGAAACGCTCCTTTCCGTCATCCCTTCCTGTGGTGTTTGGGGAATGTGTGCCCATTCGTGAGATGCCATAGCAAATAAAGGGGAAGAGACGCAGCTTACCCTTGTAGGACATCAAAATCCAATAAAATACACACACACACACACACACACACACACACACACACACACACACACACACACACAGTAAAAATAACTCTTATAGTTTCCCCTGGTCAGAATTAAAGTCTTACAGAGAATTATAGGTAGTTTCCCCCCAGAGATTTGCCTGCTGCATTCAGAGAAACCCAGTTTGTGGATGCATTGCTGCTTATATTTGTAAACACCAAATATATAAAGGTGGGTATGAATTTAATCAATCAATTCACTAGGCTTTGGGTGGGGAATAAGTCAGATTTTCAGCTTACTGATGCAATTAAAGTATTTCAGCTGTAGCTTATTATAGCCCCTGGATATGTGCATGCATTTTCAGCAATACTGAAACACAGCTATTTTAGGAAATAAATTTTATGAATAGTGTTAAGGACTAACAACACAAACCTAAGACCCCATACCTGAGCAACCCACGAACTTCTTTTTCCTTATGAGCCATTTAATGAGGAGGAAAGAAGTATCTTGTCGATTTGCCTCTTGCCACCCTCCCACTGCCACCCAATTAAGTGATGAAGCCAAGTCAGCAATGGAGGTGAAGGTAAGGAGACCAGGGAGGCCAAACGTTTGGTCTGCCCACATTCTGTTTTTCAATGTTGCCCCTAACCAGTAAATAGCAACAGCAATTCCAAAACATGTGAGGTAGGAAGCAGGTGGCACTAAAACCCTTGTCATAGCAAGCACTGCATCAGTGTGGTTCCAGCCCCCACTCCCTCACCTGGCTTTGGTCTGTGAGAAGGTCTTCATCCGGGCAGTGGAAAGAGGTGAGATACATATATCCACGCACACACGCGCGCACACACACTAGGATGGCTCTCCAGAAGCCCACTTTGGGACAGAATCTGTTGTGAGCGATGTTTAGGCTTAGCACTTTTGGAAGGAAAGGGGAGGAAGTGGAATTGTGCAGAGGAAAAAGTTGACCCGCAGGTCCAGCAAAGCCTCAGGCAACCCTATGAGGAGCCCTGGAGCGAACGCTGCCTGAGGGTGTACCTCCAGTCGGCCCACAGTGGCCAGGCTCTTACGCTCTCACCCTGTTCCGTCATTAGATGTGGGCCCCCAGAAACACACGTCACCATGGGTGAGGTGGCTCAGATGAAGCAGGCCCAGGAGGGGCTGGCAGTTGGGGGCTGTCTGTCCACTGCACTCCCAGCAGCTGGGCAGTAAGTCTTTCCTTGAAGGGGGACTTAAGCTGAGCATATTTGTGTCCACCGGAGTCTACCCTTCTGCAGCTAGGACCCACTTCACACGAGGGAGGAGGAGCTCCCCCAACCATTTGGGGCTTTTTTCTTGAGGAGAAACTCGAAAGAGGAGTCAGTGGAGCCAACCACAGCACTTGCCATTGCACTTAAGGTCAGAATTACAACTGATACTCATTTTGTTTTCTCCATTATCCAGTCTAGATTCCTCTCATTGCCAGCTACCACACATACTGGTCTTGGTGGCTTCCCTGATGGTGTAAACTTGACCCTCATCCTTGAGTGATCTGAGCCCTGGTCACCATACCTTTCTCAGGCTGAGACTGCTGCACTTGTACACTGAGAGTTACAATGGGTATGCAGGGGTATCAAGAGATGATCAATTTTGGAGGGGAGGGAGGTGGGGGTTGGGCGAGCCTGGTGGTGGGTATTGAGGAGGGCACGTATTGCATGGAGCACTGGGGGTGGTGCATGAACAATAAATCTTGTAACACTGAAAAAATAAAATAAACATATTTGAGGGAAAAAAAAGAGATGATCAAGTTAATCACCTGTGTTCCGTAAGTATTCACTCTGTTGCTATTGTGTAATAATCCTACCTCTTCCTGCTGATTGATTAGGGTCTATGACTCCTGCCAAGATGGTGACTCCTTTTGGCTCTTATGGCCCAAGAACACAAGGAGCCCCACGTGCTCTACTGCTAGTTGTAGCTTGTAATTTAGTGTTACCTCTAATGTGTCCCCTGGTAAAAGTGTGCTTCCTTTGGTGACAAGGACCTCTACTCTAACTCTGATGAGCCCACAGTTCCAGGGACAAGAAGCAGTTAGTGGGGACACTCCTACTTTTATATCTATTATTTCCCAGACCATATTTTCATTCTGTTGGGTCACAGAACCATATATAAGTCTTTGATTTTATTTCTATACTGCATCCTAGAACAGGGAACCCCATGCTTTCAGAGTATTGTCTTCAAGGGGGCCCTCCATGTGTGTCTTCAGTAGGCCTACCAGCATTCTGTCAGGCTGGTGATTTCTGGGTCATGCAATATGGGAAACAACCAGTGTAACTCATGGTTTGGGCCCTACTCCCATACTCCTTTTCTAAGTGTCCTTTTCTGGGTGCCATTTTCTGATGATATGTGGGATCCCATTTTAATGGGTCCCTTTATGAGCCTTCAGATAATAGTGTTGGCTGAGGCCCTGCAGACCAAAAAAAGCCAAATTTGTACCTATCTAGTTCTGAGAATAAACCACTGGCCCTTCCAGGATGAAAGGGGACCAGTTTGCCACAGCCATGGCCAAATGATATCCTCAAGGAATGGTTCCATATTGGTAGCTCAATGTTGGCCTCTATTGTTGGCCAGCTGGACATTGAACACCAGCAGAATCTAGATAAGCCTTGATAAATGGAAGCCCATGCTCTTAGGTCCATGCATAGCCTCATTTTCTGCCTGTGTGTCCACATGCCAGTTTTGGGGTGGCTGACCTCAAAGGCTAGCTGATAGCAACTGATCAATTCATTTTATCACTCCGATTATTCAGTGCCTCTTTCATAGTAGATGCTTTCTGGTGTATGTTAAAATATGAAACCAAGACCTTCACACATTGTGCCTACTCAAATATGTCTATTCACATGGCTCTACCCCAGTGTTCTTCTCCTAGACCTTTCCATCTTTTCTCTTTTTGGGTCCCTACCAGCCAGGCAAGCCATTTGCCACTGCTCATGAGTCTATAATGTATTCTAATGTCTGACCACTTCTCCTTCCACAAAAGAGGGACACTGAGGTATACTGCCTAAAATTCCACCCATTGAAAGACTTTTCCCTCACTGTTGTCTTTCCTGGTCACCCCTGAGATTGTAATGCAGCTACCTTCCATTTTTGGTTTACACTCATCTACCAAGCTGGCCCATCTTTAAACCACACTTGATATTTTTCAAAACTCAAGCATCAGTTGATCATATGGGCTCCCAATATGGCCATAGGGATGGCTGAGGGAGATTTGATGGTACAAATGTGGTAGGTGACACTGGATCTGAGCTCCCATCATGCTGCTTGCTGGTACTCTCTGTTTCTCCTTGCACTTGATCTCAGAAGTAGCACTTCCCTTTTATAATAGGTTGTTTCTGGGCTCACCAGACCTTATGACCAATAGATCTGACAGAACCCAACTCATAATGGAAAATTCCAGATGCATGGTCACTTGGTCTCCTAGGGTCACATAATCTGTCTTTGTTAGTGTCCAGTACCATAATAAGAGTTGTTTTTCAAGAGGTGTTTAACTCTCCATGTATAAGCCAGAACTCCACGGGCTCATGTTGTAATTCCCCCAAGCTTTCCACAAGCTCCACATAACGTCCTCCCCTCCCCACCGATATCTGTAAAACCATCTGGTTTGCAGAACCTTAAGACTCAAGCAGCAGGGCTGCTTGCACCTTGACCAGCTGCAGAGATCTTTCCTGCTCTGTGCCCCACTCAAACCTGATAGCTTTGCTTTTCAGTTGGTATACAGGTTGGAGCAGTATTGGAAGATGTGAAATATACTGCCTGAGGAACCTAAGACGGCCTACCAAACACAGGGCTTCCTTCTCCATGGTAGGCAGAACAAGTGCAAAAATGTGTCTTTTCCCCTGATGACAAGGTCCCAGCACACTCCTGACAGCTGGGCCCCTGAAAATTACACCAATCTGGCAGACTCCTGAATGTTTTAGTATTTGTCCCCTACCCCTTAGAGTGGCCTGCATGTGTCTTGACAAGGTCTCCAGCATGCTGACCATCTTGTGCCGCTGTGGCCTAATTAGCATGAAGTCATTGATTTAAAGGATCAATGTGATAGTCTGCAGGATGTACAAACTGTCTAGATCTCTTCAGGCTACTTTATATCAAAGAGTCAGAGATTTTACATAACACAAAGGCAAAACTATAAATATATATTGATTTTCACCATTGAGAATGTGAACTGCTTTTGATCCTCTTTGGGATAGAAAAGAATTTGCCTAAAGTGTGGCCACATGTCATGTACCCGAGACCACATTAATCCATTCTAACAAGCACATCTGGCATGTGGTTGTGATTTCACTTACCACTTGCTTGAGTTTATGGCCATCTATGGTCATCATCCAGGATCGATTCTTTTTCCACAGGATCAGACTGGTGAATTAAATAGGGAAGTAATGGTAACTACAACCTCTGCATCCTTTACATACTTACTGGTGGTACAAATTGCTGCCAGGATGTAATAATTGGTTTGAATTTACTCTCTTCATCTGGGGCGGGGGCAGGGACAGCTCTTACCCTGCAGGCCAATGTCCTGGTGTGGAGATTGTTTTGGCTTCCAAGTACGCCAATCTAATTATATATCTGGGATCAGGGAAAGGACCATTGGGTGGGTTTATGGACCCAGTAGACACACACAGTAAGCAAATTCTAGCCAGAGCTCTGTCTATTATCTAGTCTCTAAGAAGACTCATGACTTTTAGATTATATCTTATTTCCCAGAACTGAGTCACATAGCCACTTCTGACTATAAGAGAGGCTAAATTGTCAATCCAAACAAAATCTGCTCTGTAAGTAGGAAGAAGTGGAGAATGGATGTTGAGTACATAACTGAAGAGCTGTGTCTGCGAAAGCAACGCCTATTGCACTTAAAGATGTTTCTTACTTGAGGCTTACAGAGCCAGTCTAGAAGAATGACAACAGTGTTCAGTATTATTCCATTTACGGTAATGTTCACAAAATACTGGGCTCTCAAAATACAGTGGGTTCATGAAATATGGTAAGGCCATACTGTCAGAATAAGTGCCCACATGACTTTGAACAATATCTCTGTCTCCACCTTTCCAACTTTCCCGAATTACATTTTTCTCAAATTAATATGAATTGTTAAAAACATTCTGTGTTTTGTGCTATCTAGTTTTGGATTACATCCTTCCTGCTTTTCTGGTAATCACTTTACCTCTTTTGTGACATGAAGATATAATAGCTGGGAATTACATCACAATTAATTTGCTTAATATCCTCATTTAAAAAAATCAGTTTGTCAAATAGATGTATAGGATCAGAATTTAACCCTTAAGAGTAAAAAATGGAGAATGATGCAGACCTTAACCAGTGTCTGATTGTCAGATGAGTCCAAAAGAAGATAAAAAATGTTCTCTACGTTGATCTCATCTATATATTTTAAATCATTCGCATCTTGTCCACAGAATAAAGACTATCTTCTTTATATCATTCAACTTATGCCAAGTTTCCTAATGCATGTGAGGTCTTCATTCTACTCTTTCAGCTTATTAACCATTTGGCTAACCCTTTTTTGCTGGAGAGAAACCTCTTCCTTTTGAAACCACCCTCTCATTTCTCTCATATGTAGCTATTTAGACCCACTGATTTTTACTCTTGCCCTGTGAAAAGGGTTGTCAAGCATTCTGATCCTTGGACACTTGACAGATTGCTTGGCGTATTAGAAAAATGAAAGCTTTAGATTATGAGGGATAAAAAGGGAAAGTGTGAAAGAAGCTGTTACCTTTGTCTGCCTTCAGTGTGGAGTCTCTACAAAACAATCAGATATTTAATATGCCCAAGATCAAACTACTCTTAGCACTTTCATTCTGTATTTATTTAGCTAAACGAATTTCTAGTTCTTTCTTAGCATGGAGTTGTAGAACCGGAGAACAACTTTATTCTGGCCTAGATATGCCTTGTACACCAGTAAGGAAATTGGGAACAAAGAAAAAAATGCATCCCATCACACCGATATCACTCCCTGCCCTGAACTGATTTTTGAAGTTTGATAGGGATAATGAACTCCAGATGTGTGACAGTTAAATTATAGCAGACTTGTACCATGTAGTTAAAATCATCTCGTACATCTAAGTGCCACTTTAAAGTTACAAAAGACCTGCTCTTATCCATTCCCTCATTTGATTTTCCTTGGACTCCAGTGGTGGTACCTGAACATGGTAGTCATTAGCACTAATGTTTAAGATCACAAATGTTTAAGTGCTCTCTCCTTGGCCTGTGGGAAGACTGCACTGCCCTGACCTCTTGAAGTTAGGTGTAGTCATAGAGCTCGTTCAGACCAATGCAATGTGAGCAGATGTATCATTTCCAGGTAGACCTTTTTACAGCCTGTCCATGCTTTGACACACTGTCTTTTCTCTCTTTCAGAGCAACCAGTCTCTTTCTCTATCTCTGTCTCTAGCTCTCTCATTCATTCTCTTGCTCTCTCTTAGTCACTCACATCCACATGTCTCATATGTTTCTCTCTACGCCTCTACTGCATTCTTTTCTGCTCACTTAACCATTTCCATATGGGCCAGCATGCCTGCCTCTAGCAAATGGCAGCTTGGGCCTCAGGTCTACATGATTAAATTTAGATTCTCTAAGAGAAGGGGACAGGCGTAGTGAAATAACGGGCATTCCTAGAATACAAACCAAAGATAGTAGGCTTTCAAAACAGGAAACAGAACTCAGGTGTTCTGACTTATAGTTCAAGATTTTGTCTACCATACTACCTGCTGTAGATTCTAACTTGTATTTGAAAGAAAAGACTGGGCTTTAACTCTATTTGAACCCATGCAATAATAATTTTTTTTATAACAGGATGCTACTATACTTTGTAAAAATAGGCATATACAACAACACAAAAATAAACTGGTATCTGACAGAATATATTCATTCTTCCTTGGAGAACAAATCACAACCTTCTTGGATTTACAGCTGGAGAATATTTATTTTAAGTGCTCTTTTCTCTTGTCTTTTCCCAATGTTTCTGTGTTAGCAGATCTGTTTCTGTCCTAAATCCATCTAAAAAAAAAAAAACTTGTCTTTGATTCTCATCTTCAAGTTTCATAGTTTATATGTATTTTCTACCCAGATAGTTTTGGCTCAATTTATATTTTCCTTAAGTTAACATTAACTCTTTAATAGTTAGTAGTCCCTAAAGAATTTGTAATAGCATTAAGATGAACTTAGTAGCTTGTTTCCCCCAAATTAATAAATATATTATTTTTACGATTCCTCTGGTGTTCTTGTTACTACATGTGTAGTGTTTACAAGCTCGATGTGCAAAACTCCATTTCCTCTAAAGTATTTTTATGTCATTTGGGTAAGCTACTATATACCAAATGAGCAGTGGTAACTTAGTCATGGTTTTGTGACTAGGATTAGTTCACCCAGGAAAAAGGAGATAATTCTTCTATCCTCTGTAAAGAAGTAAGAGATTTATCTTCTTCTTTCACTCTTTCCTACCTTACCTATCATATGTATTTCTGTACCTGACTACAGTGTAAAATATTTTTATCACACATTCTCCTTGGCAACCAATAATTGGGCTGTGTTTCCTAAGTCCAGAGCTTAAAGCTATCCAGATATCAGCTTAACCTAGAGTTTCTTTTTGAGGCAGCTTGATGCAGTAGAAGGAGCTCAATACAGGATTAAGAAACCTGGATTCTAGTCCAAGCTTTGTTCCCTTATTAACAGTGACCAACCTTCTACAAGCCATTCAGACTCAGAGCTTTTATTTCGTCATTTGGAAAGGATGTGTGATAATGCTGTTCAGTCATTTCTCAGGCCCACTGAAGGCTCAAAGGAGATGCATGTGGCACTTGTTTTTTGGAAAGTGAGACAATATACAAATATACCTTTATTATTTTCCATAGGAGTCTATCTCTTAACGAAGCCTTCAAAATCAACATTCAAAGAGAAAACTTAAGAATACTCTTAAACAGGGTGTCTGGGTGGCTCAGCGGGTTAAAGGCTCTGCCTTCGGCTCAGGTCATGATCTCAGGGTCCTGGGATCAAACCCAGCATCAGGCTCTCTGCTCAGCATAGAGCCTGCTTCCCCCTCTTTCTCTGCCTGCCTCTCTGCCTACTTGTGATCTCTCTCTAATAAATAAATAAAATCTTTAAAAAAAGAATACTCTTAAATAAAAAGATAAGTGATCCCTGACTTAGCAGCCTCTGAGTCATAAATGATTCATATATACAGTTTACCACAGTTACCACAACTGTTGCTGTCAATGTAAAAACAATCAAAACTTTTAGAAAAGCCGTAGGCTTGCAAATGGAAGGGAAGATGCTGTTTAATAAAGCAATCATTCTAAGAGACCCAATGAGAGATTCACAGTCACACCCTGTAGCTGATGACTAAATCCTAAATTTCACACACCCTCTTGAATTTTTCACTGCAAGAAGTCCTATCAGTTATAGGCTCCATTGCATTAATATGCTTCTTTGAAAATGTGAAAGCTTCCTCTTAACCCCTGCTTTGTAAGGTTGGAGATTTGGGGTTGAGATGAGGAAGAAGGTAGTTTTGTGTCCTGCAATACTTTGTGGGAGTATCAACCTGGGTGACTTTCCCTAGCAGAGGACTAGGGCAGCAATGGGCTATATTAGACTCCAAGCATAAGGAGCAGGAGGCAACAAATCAAAACCACGATGAGATGTCACCTCATACCTGTCAGAATAGCTAAAATTAACAACACAAGAAAAAACAGGTGTTGGCGAGGAGGCGGAGAATAGGGAACACTTTTGCACTGTTGGTGGGAAAGCAAATTGAAGTGAAGCCACTCTAGAAAACAGTGTGGAGTTTCCTCAAAAAGTTAAAAAGAGAACTGCCCTACAACCCAGTAATTGCACTACTAGGTATTTACCCAAAGGACACAAAAATACAGATTTGAAGGGGTACATGCACCCTGATGTTTTTAGCAGCATTATCAACAAGAGCCAAACTATGGAGAGAACCCAAATGTCCATTGACTGATGAATGGATAAAGAAGAGGTGGCATATATATACACACACACATAATGGAATATTACTCAGCCATCAAAAAGAATGAAGTCTTGCCATTTGCAATGATGTGGATGGGGCTAGAGAGTATTATGCTAAGTGAAATAAGTCAGTTAGAGAAAGACAGATACCATAGGATTTCACTCATATGTGGTGAGTGAAAGAAACAAAACAGATGAATATAGGTGAAGAGGAAAAAAAGAGAGAGGGAAGCAAACCATAAGACACTTTTACCTACAGAGAAGAAACAGGGTTGATAGAGGGAGGTGGGTGGGCACTAAGGAGGCACTTGTGATGAGCACTGGGTTGTTATATGTAAGGGATGAAAAACTAAATGTTACCCCTGAATCCAATATTACACTATATGTTAACTAACTAGAATTTAAGTAAAAATTAAAAACAAGCAAAAAGGAACAGGAAGCAAGAAGTGAGAGGATCATAAACTTTCATTTATCAAAACAAAACACCTCATGCTAGCTCTGTCACCCTAGAGGGAGGAAACAGTCCTCTCCATTGGCTGCTTGTGCTGCTGCTTTGTCTTCCTCCTCTTCTTTTTCTTCCTCTTCTTCCCCTTCTGTTTTCCCTTCCCTTCCCCTTCACCTTCTTCCAATACACAAGCCCTGTGTTAGGGCTTCAGGGAGTACATGGTTCCTAATATCTAGGAGCTGCCTTGCCCCAACCCTACGTTTCAGGAACACAGCTCTCAGAATCCAGAGATCAGACCAGTGGCATTAGATCTAGAGTTCTGGGGAGATGCAGGTGGATGAAATAGGGGAGGAACATACTGGAGACATCTAAGGTGTTGATGATTCTCGTAGCTGTCTTTAAACTGTACCTATCATTATACAGGCTCTTTGTGTAGATGATAGAGTTCATCAGTTTATAATGTAGAGAAATGAATTTATTACTTTATTTGGCAAATATTTAGTAAATGCCAGCCACGTGCTAGATGCTGGGAATGTGACAGTGAACAAAAAGACAAAAACCCCTGTTCTTTTTGGTGCATACTTTCTAGTGAAGGAAAATGAACAATACAGAAGAATAATCCATACAGTTGTTTGTATTTTAGAGAGTGATAAGTGCTAAAGATAAAACAAATCAGGAAAGGAGTTAAGAAATAATGGAGGATGGGTGGCAGGGAAACCCTCACCCAAGAGTGAAGGAGGAGATGGGATCTGAGAAATGATGGGGGTTGGATCACCTAAGGCCTTAGAGCAAGGCCTCTGGTCTTTAAGTGGGAGGGGAAGGCTTTCTTTGGAGGATGTTGAGCAGAAGAGTGGCTATGATCTGGCTTATATTTTAGCAGGATCACTGTTAATTAATGCCCCATAATTTGCATAACAAATACAATGGGTGTCATAATTGTTCTCCTGCAGTTTAACCATGACGATTAGAAATAAAGTATTAAATACAACAAGGCCAACACCTTGCTACATGGTAACTATAATTACTTTTGGAAGGTTTTGAGCATAATGGTAATAGAAGAGAAACCCGATACTTAAGAAGGACATGTTGTCCAGTCAGAATGGCTAAAATTAACAAGACAGGAAACGACAGATGTTGGCGAGGATGCGGAGAAAGGGGAACCCTCCTACACTGTTGGTGGGAATGCAAGCTGGTACAGCCACTCTGGAGAACAGTATGGAGGTTCCTCAAAAAG
>CM053612.1:11741464-11758555 GCA_028646535.1 Procyon lotor | reverse complement strand
CAATCCCTCTCTTTAGGGAAGACTGCCCCCTGAGACCCGAAACCATGGGTCTCCTGATGACAGGAAAGTGTCTGGGACAGGAAATTCAGCAAAAGGAGGCTTTTCGTAAATGAATGAGCGGTGAAATAAAGTAAGCCCGACACGGCACCCTTCTGAGACTTACAGTGCTTAAATTGACCAAGAATTGGCTAAGGGAGAAGGTCAAGGCCACCTTATGCCAAGTAAGTTAGAGAAGAAATTACTGTTCTTTTCTCGTATTTATTTTGGTTCCTGACTTGGCTACTTTATCACTTTAAAGACACAGTATAATGCTGAGCATTTTATTTGTCCATGCCACAAGTACTTCTCAAGCAAATGTTACGTGGCACATACTTTACTTGGTGCAAGTACAAAGCGATGAGCAAAATAGATATGGTCCCTGCACTCATCAAGTTAACGGGATAACACAGGGTAAGCACATGTTAAGCAACTTAATCTATAGTATATGAATGAATATATACATACACATTGAGATAGGTGCCCTAAAGGAAAATAATTGCGTGCACTAAGCGAAAATACAGGGCCACTTATGGTTGATTGTATGTTGGGGAAGGCTTCTCAGAGGAAGTGACTCATTTCATTTAAAACCCAAAATAACTGTAAGTGAAAAGTGTTATTTTCCCCATTTTACAAACATAAAAAAGGGAGATGTTTTAGAAAGTAGAGAAAGTGTCAGCCCCTAACTCAGCGAGTAATTGGAAGACAAAGAATCAAACCAGGCCTGCCAGATACTGTACCCAGGCTCCGAATGCCGAGCCTACACTGAGCATGAGGCTGACGAACAGGTGCTTCTTGAGGTTTATGTGTGTTCACAGCAACACGGCTGCCCATGCCACCTAGCCACTAGCACTGCTTTACCTTCTGACAGCGAGCAGGAGATACGGTATGGTCCCAAATAATGAAGGGATGACAAGATCTAACCATGAAGCAGTGGTCGCAGAGTCACAGTAGGAAGCACTGTAACAGCATCGGATGCGTGTGAAAATCACTCCCTATTTTCCATTACACTTTTTTTTCTGCATAAATCTGTTTTCAAACTAAATTTCAGCTACAGTTATATAGCTGTGGAAATATCCCCACCTGTTCTAGAAAATCAGTTCAGGGGGTGAACTCAGTCGTTAAGCATCTCCCTTAGGCTCAGGTCATGATGCCAGGGTCCTGGGAGGGAGCCTGCTTCTCCCTCTCCCATTTCCCCTGCTTGTGTTCCCTCTCCCACTGTCTCACTCTCTCTCTGTGTCAAATAAAAAAATTAAAAATTAAAAAAAAGAAAATTGGTTCAGTATAGTATCAGGCTAGGCAACTTATAGGACCATTCGTATTAATAAGGCACCTAGCTTATTAATAATAAATAATATATAGATCAAGTATCTAATGCAAATAACAAGGAGAACAACAGAGAGAAAAATGAAAAGGACAAGAGCAAAAATGATTAAAATAACAAGCAAATCATAGAGAATATTAACAAAAGCAAAAGATGGTTCTTTGAAGGGGGAAAAGGCAGACAAACAGCAAGACCTAGCGTCAAGTCCAGGAAACGTTTCAGGTTTTTAAAGATTTTATTTGTTTCTTTGAGAGACAGAGAGCACAGGGGGGAGGGGCAGAGGGAGAGGGAGAGAATCTCCAGCAGACTCCCCACTGAGCGCCGAAGCTTAACCTACTCAGCCACCCAGGCACCCTGGAAACATTTCTTTATATTCTTCTTTGTCAGACGTGCCGTCTTAGGCTAATTTCATTTCTCCCACCACAAGCAAAAGGCAGCAACACTTATTTCACACACTGCCATGGCTTTTCTGTTTGTATTGAAACAATATATATTTGCTTTCCTTTGCAGTTTCTAATATAATTTAGGCAGTCCTGGTTACATCATGACTCTGGACCCTAACCCTGTGGCTGAGGATCCATCTCAGCCGGATGGGATAGTGGAATCACATGTGAGCCAAGGCTCCATCGTCTCATCTGATTCCACTTACATAACACAATTTCAAGGATAAAATTGTTAATAATTTCAAGACTGCAACCATAGAGCTTTAATCCCCAAGTGTGAAGCCCTTCTGAGCACAGGACCCTGTATGACTGCACTGATAATATGCTCATGAAGCCAGCCCTGGTGGATCAAATGATTGCTCATTACATTGGGACTTTCGCCAATTACACTTTTATAGCTTTAATAGGCAAACATACTGAGCTAATTCCACTGGATGGTACATTCTCGAGACCCTACCAGTAGAATAAGTCTTACAGTTACAGGCTACTTGTTTCACTTTTAAAAATGGAGCCATGGCTCAATCAAATCAATCAACAAATCTGTGAGTTACCACTGTGCTTTGGAGGAAATCAATGAAGGTAGAGATAAACAAGCTTCTTGTCCTCCCAAGAGCTCATAGTGGAGGTGGAAAGATAGAAACAAAGGATGATCAATAGATGTGTATCTGACTTACTTTTCTTAAGAGCTGCATAATTTCCCATAATGTGCCAGCATTCATTCTAGTATTCCCCTACTCACAAGCAATCATATTGTTACAAGTTTTATCAGTTAGCTTTAAAAAATATATATCAGTTAGCTTTTGTTGTGTTACTAACCACTGTCAAATTTAGTAGCTTAAAACGGCAACATTTATTCATTCCTATGATTCTATGCGTTGGCTAGAAAGTTTTTCTCCTCTGGTCAACTCAGCTCATCTCTGCTGGGTTCCCTCTTGTTTCAATGATATACTGGCAAAGTAACAGAAAGCAGGATGTACGGGATGGCCTCAATCCTATCACGGACAGTTGGCAAGCTCTTGGCCTGACAGTTGGACACAGTGACAGGACTGACAAGTACACGTGTCTCTCATCATCGCGCATTCTGGCTAGATTCATTCACATAGTGGTCTTAAGCTTTCAGAAAAGCAAACAATCAAGCTCCAGTTTACAGGCACCTTGGATGCCTTTGGGTCATATTAGCTAATGTCCTATTGGCCAAAGAAGTCACATGGTTAACCTAATGAAAGTGATAGAGAAACAGAATGTACTTCTTACTGGAAGGAGAAGAATTTAATCACTTTTACAATGTATCACACCAGTTTTTGGTTTTTTTGGACACCACAGAATATGCTATAATAAATGTATTTATATAAATATGGTGGTTTTATGTCTTTTAGATTTCCTAAAGGAATCATCAAGCTAAAGGGTATGTGAAATTTTTATTTTAATAGGTATTACAAACTTATTTCCAGAAAGACTAGTAATTTTATTTGAACAGCAATTTATCAGAGTGTTCATTTTCCTGCATCCTCACCAGGAAAAGATATCATGATTATTATATTCTTTGACAACTGAATGGGTGAAAATATCTCATTGTTGCTTCAATTTGTGTTGTTTTGACTACTAGTGTGTGGTACATTTCAGAATACAGCCATATGATATATTCACTGAGAGATGATGTATTAAGGTGATTGGGGACAAGTCAGGAGGAATACTCAAGTGACTGAGACATGGAATCTAGGATAGTTTAGTTGTTAAGATAAGGCATATACGTAAGTCCAACATTTGGACTTGCTGTGAAATACCACAGCAGAAGTCCTGATGGAGTATATGTAACAGAAGTACTGAGGGAGTTTTGTCTGACTGGGGAGATCAGGAAGGGTTCCTGAATGAGGCAATACATATGAAGTGCCACTGCTTGAGTCTTGGGCTTATTTGATCACATGTTTTACATATCAGTCTTACCTTCATATCTCTCTTTTGCATAGGTTATTACAACTAGGAATATAAGAATATAATATAAACGGGGGTGTGGTTGAACAAAGCCATACATAATGAAAATTTCACCAGAAAAAAAGTGCACGTAGATGACAGAGATGACTAGATGTTTCAGTACTATAGGAATTAGTCTTGGAAAAAAACAATTCTGTCATTTCTTATTTTTATACCAAGTACTGAGTGCTTTCTGGTGAAGATAGTGGGGTGATCACTTGTTTGAGTTTCTTCTCCTCAACCTTGTGTTTGAGTTGTTCATGCTAAGTTCTATTATGGTCACAGAGCACCAAACTGTCCAAAGACTAGCTCTGTTAAATTCAGAATCCTAGATAGTTAATGAAGTATTGAAAAGCCAGTCGCTAAAAATAAAAAATATACTGAAGACAGCCATGTCTGAGCATTAGCACAGATATTTTCAAAGCTTAAAATGAGCCACTGACATTTGGAATTCCTTCTTATATATCTTAGTTGGGGTTAAATTCTTTGGCTACCCAAAATTTTTTTATGATTCACTGATACACACACACACACACAACACACTCACTGCTTAGTTTTTTTTTTTTTAAAGATTTTATTTATTTGAGAGAGAGAGAACATGAGAGTGGAGAAAGTCAGAGGGAGAAGCAGACTCCCCATGGAGCTGGGAGCCCGATGTGGGGCTCCATCCCAAGACCCTGAGATTATGACCTGAGCTGAAAGCAGAGGCTTCAACCCACTGAGCCACCCAGGTGCCCCCACTCCCTGCTTAGTTTATACTTTTTCATGTTTAAAAACTACAATAAACCTATTTATTATAGAATCAACTAAAAATCAGTCTCTGCAGAGATAATTTTCATATGATAAAGGAAATGAAAATGCCAATAGCCTTATCTCCATTCCTTCAGGAAAGGAAATTTAATATAACATTTTAATCTTTAAAAAAGGCACATAGATTAAAAGCTTATAAAGAAGTCAGTAATAACTTCGGAATAGTGGTGATTTGTTGCCCAAATCAACCAAGAGAACATTCACCAGAATTTGGTCTTCCTCCATTTCTACTAATTGATTTAACCATAAAATCTTAAGATCACCAGAGTCCTCTGAGTTCTGAGAAACAAGATGGCTACTGTTCAATGTCATAAATGTGTGGCTAAAAAAAATAAAACAAATCCAGTCCACAAATATATCCTGAGCACTTACATTATAGACAGTGAAGAGAGTACAAAGAACAGATACATAGCTGTTTTCCCTCATGTTACTCACAATCTAGATTCGGAGACATGATATATATGTATAAGGGGGAATCGTAATTGACAATATCACATGGTAAATAAGTGGCGAATGCGTAAAATGGACAATATATAATGAAGTGAAAAAAGCTAGAGCCCTAGGTTCCAATCCTATAATTCCCCAAATAGCTATCTGAAATTGAGTAAATCACTTCAACTCTCTGGTTGTCAATCTACTAATCTCTAAAAGAAGCTGGATCTCAACTCTGGTTATACATTAGAATCATCTGGGAAATATTTTTAAAATCCCAGTGCCTCTGTCTCAGGGATTCTGTTTAATTGTACAAAGTAGGTCCTGGCTACTGATATTTTGAAATATTAGTATTTTGAAATTCTCCCTCAATTTTTCTAATGTATGGCTGATGTTGAGAACCACTTAGACCAGATGATCTTTGAGATCCTTTCTGCTCAAACAGTCCAAACACAGAATTTCTATGAATGTCCAGAAGATGGAGAGGTAACTTCCATCCAAGGGTAATGAGAAAGGCTAAATTTACGTAACTGCGGTGGGTGATTAGAGTCCTAATAGCTAAAATTGAGACGAAAATGGGCATGAGAAGCCTTGGGGGAAGGAAATCACAACATGGGTTCAGGTAATATTGTGTAGATCTTTTTTTTTTCTTGAATGTGTAATAATATTTGTAAAAATGAGTTAAAGTTCAATCTAAGGATTTTTCACCTTATCCTATAGACAGTAGGGAACTGTAGGAAGTACTTCACCAGGGGAGAGGCATGATCCATTTATTTTTGTTTTTCAAAGGGCTGTATAGCCGGCAGAGTGAGCTACATAATTTCTGGGCCCCTTGTTCAAAATGAAAGAAAATATGCCATTAATGGCATGTATAAAGATATTTTCCTTTTTTCTGCAGCCTCTCCACTTGTCATGGTGTTTGTATTTGCCATTGAACGTCGTTATCAGTAAGGAAAAGTTATAGTTTCAAATTATTAGCATGAATTGGACCATTCATTTGTATATTGTGCAATGCCAGTATACGTGCAAATACCAGAGCGTTTATCATGCATGCAAAATGGCTAACACCACACATTAGTACTTTGAGGCTCATCCTTGGAGGATTCCTAGAGGTGGTCAGAAGAAAAAAACACAAGTCAGACTCGGCAGGACTGGACGGAGAGAGAATACCATCAGGTCTGGAGCTGGCTGCAGGAGCACTCCTGGGCACTGGAATACTAGCAAGTTGAACGCACACCCTCACAGGGGCCCAGAGGCCTTGTCTCACAGCAGGAAGCACGCTCATATACTCACTCAGGCTGCTGGGCTGCCTCCCCTACCAGCCACTGTACCTGTGCACTGAAACCTGGATGGGGGAGTGGGCTGGGGAAGTCCACTCAGGCACCTGCCATGCGATCCACGGCAGATACGTGATTCTGAAAGATCTTTAGACCACTGTACGCCCCACCGTGATGCCAGAGGAAATGCACAGCCGACTCCTCCTCTCTCCACACCTGCACCCAGGCGCTCTCTTGCTCAGAGAAGAGAGCAGCAGAGCCTAGGGAAAGAGAGGAGACTAGGCAGGGTCCAGGGTGCCAGAGGGTAAGGGAGCAGATAGCCAGGAACCTGTTCCACCTCACACTTGTCACTTAACACCTGCCACTACCATCTTCACACGTGCAAATATAATGATCTCACAACAGTTTCATCCCATTACTCACTTATTATCATTTGCACCAGTGGTGTCATATTTATTACTTCTACACACATTATAAACTTCATTATATGGTGTTATCACTTTTACTCAGTCAGTTGTCTTTTAATTACACATGAGAAGAAAGATAAAACCTAGTATTTCATATTTACCTATTTATTTGTAATTCCTGATGTTCTTCTTTTTCTATTTTTTTAAGACTATTTTATTATTTATTTGAGAAAGAGAGAGAGAGAGTGTGTGTGTGTGTGTGTGCGCGTGCACACACGAGTGGGGAGAGGGCAGAGGGAGAGGAAGAAGCAGACTCCCCGCTGAGCAGGGAGCCCAGTGGGGACCCAATCCCAGGACACTGAAATCATGACCTGAGCCAAAAGCAGACACTTAACTGACTCAGCCACCCAGACGCCCCTCTTCTTTCTTTTTTTAGATGCCGTTTTCTATTTGGTATCATTTCCCTTTAGCTTGATGAAAATCCTTTAGATTTCTTGTATCACAAGTCAGATGATGAAAATTATATCGGTTTCATTTATCTGAAAATGCCTTTTTTTACCCTCATCCTTGAAAAATATTTTTGTTGGATAGACACAGGTTTTATTTTTATACCCTTAAGTACTTTAAAGATGCTGCTTTACAATCTTCTCGTCTATAGTTTCTGATGAGAAGCCAGTAGCCACTCTTACCATTGTCCCCCACATGTAATGAGAGACCAGTTTATAGCTACCTTCAAGATTTTTTCTAATTTTTGGCTCAGTAATTTGATTATGATGTGGCCAATTTTGATTTTTATGGCTTTGCTTGTTTTTTTTTTTTTTTAAAGTATTTGGATCTATAAGTCAATATTTTCTTATTTGGGAAATTTTTGACCATTACTTTTAAATTTGTTCTGCTCTATTATTGCTCTCTTCTACTTCTGGTATTCCAAAAACAAATATGGTATGTCTTTCAATATTATTCCACAAGTCTCTGAGGCTCTTCTCATTTTGTTGATCTTTTTCCTCCATCTTTCAGGTTGGTTAACATCTGTTGTTTTGTCTTCAAGGTCATTCTGCTCTCTCTAGTCTGAAATCTGGTATTATTCCTTTCAGTGAATTATTCCATTCAGTTATGGTGCTTTTCACATCTAGAAATTCTACTTTTATGCTTTCACTTTATCAGCTAAAATTCTTTATCTCTTCATCATTAAGGTCATGCTTTCCTTTAATTCTTTAAACATATCTTAGTTCTTTGGACATTTTTATAATACCTGTTTTAAAGGCTATCTGTTAAATGCAAGTCTGGACCATTAGTAGGTCAGTTTCTATAGATATTTTTTCCTTGACTATGAGTCACATTTTCCTATTTTTTTTTGGCATGTCTACTGATTTTTTTTAATTCTGTTCTGGATATTGTTGATGACACATTTTAAATACTTTAGATTCCTTTATTTTCATCTGAAAGTGTTGATTTCTTTTTAATTACTGACCCATCATCTTAAATTTCTGTTTGCTTAGGCTTACACTTTGGTCAGTAAGATCTATGGAAATTCCACTGTGTTTCCCAAGCTCCTCTTATTTGGTAGACCTCAACTCCCAAACTTTGTATCCCCTGCAAATTTTGTCAGGGTTTGGTTTATAGTCTTTGTTAAAGTAGATCTTGAGTCAACCATAATGTAGTTCTTAATCTTAAGGCATAGCCTTTCTTGTGTCTCAGCTCAGGATGTTATTGAAGTTTTTTTGTTTTATTTTGTTTTGTTTTTGAAGTGTTAATTAAAACTTTATACTCTGGTTAGGTCAGACTTCCAATGTTTCCCAGCACCAACTGACCTTTAGTATCTCTCTCTGTTTTTTCTCTCTCTCTTTTTTAAGATTTAATCAATTAATCAATCTATTTATTTGAGCAGGGGGGCAGAGGGAGAGGGAGAGGGAGAATCCTAAGCAAGCTCCCTTCTGAGCATGGAGCCCAATGCGGGGCTCAATCTCAGGATCCTAAGATCATGACCTGAGTTGAAACTGAGCTTTGGATGCTTAACCAACTGTGCCACCCAGGTGCCCCCTCCCTCTCTGTTCTCTTCTCAGTCTCATAGCAGCTGCTTTCTAGTAAGTATCGTGAAGTCTCACCAAGCCCTTTTGCAGGTCAGTCAAGAACTCATGGAGTACTCATGACTCAGATTCCTGGGCATGCTCCTTCTGTATAGCTCCTTTCTCTCCAGTGCCATGCCCTTGCCTTTTCAGCTTCTTTGAACTCCCATTTTTTTCCTTCTCCATTCAATGGGACCACTATGCACAGCTTGAATTTCAATCCTCTGCACCACGTTTGAGAAATTGTCCTTGGGCAGAGAGCCATCTGTTGTCTGAAGTCTGGAAACTGTTGCTTTATGTATTTTATCCAGTTTTATGGTTGCTTACGGTGGGAAGGCTAATCTGGTATCAGTTACTTCATCATGGTTGGAAATCACATTATTTTTCATTCAATTCCTTTCCTACTGGTGGCTGTTGGCAATCATCATGCCTCTGGCCAGAGACATGAGGTATAATTCTGGATCTTGAAGTCATCTACTTTCAATATACTTATCATCGCTTTATAAAATTACATTTACAAGGCCAAAATTAGTAAGTTGACGGTAAAGAAACAGTGTTAATTATACTAAATATAGTGCCATGAAAGGTCCATCATCTGTGCTGCTGCTTAATACTAACTATCGTAAAATCAATTTACAGATATTTTAAGACTGATTACTTGTTATTCATTATGCCTCCCTATTTCCCCTCACATTAATGAGCTTTCTAGTTTTTCAGACAACTTACATTTATTGAACCTTTACTTTGTAATACACACACACACACACACATATTACAGTTGACTCTTGAACAACACAGATTTGAACTGGGTGTCCACTTACATGTGTTTTTTTCAATTAATACAGTACTGTAGATGTACTTTCTCTGCCTTATGATTTTCATAATAAAATTTTCTCTAGATTACTTTATTATAAGAATACAGTATATAATACATGTAACATACAAAATATTTGTTAGTCAATTATTTATATTATTGGTAAGGCTTCTGGTCAATGGTAGGCTATTAGTAGTTACATTTTGGGGGATTCAAAACTTATATGTAAATTTTTTACTATGCAGGGGGTCAGTGCCCCTTATCTCTACCTTGTTCATAGGTCAACTGTACTATGTACTGTGAAGACAGAGATTAAATGCAGTCCTTCAAGAAAATTACTATCTAGTAAGGGAGGCAAACAAGTGAGTAGATTATTAACATAATGCCCAAGTTGTGGGAATTAGTATAATGCCTGGAAATGACAAATAGAAAAGTGTTGAGAACTTTCTTGGCCTATTATAAATGATCGATTAATTTGATGATTCCTTGACATCTTATTTTTCCATCAGCTTATGCTCAAACTTGTGTGTCATTCAAAAATCCTCCTGAGCATTTATCTGGCATCTACAAAGTTAGTTCCCTTAATTCCTGCTGCACTGGGTAGTACAATATAAATCTTTTCAGATTTTCAGATATAACATTTTAGACACAATTATAAATTAGGTTTTAAATAGGTATTTTGATCAAACCTTATAAGTGTGCAATCACATTAGCAGGAATAATGAAATACAATTTATTGCTCCTTTCCCAGAAAAATAATAAAGCCATTCATTTAATACACAGTACTTTTGATGATTAATCCACAATTGAAGATATTATAGTTGGTTTATCCAAATGTATGGTGAGACAGAAGGCACTGAGAGGAAGCACATAAAACACCTAGTCCCTCTTTATTGAAAGGCTAAGGGTTGGAATAGTTCTGTTTGATGGGTTAAGTGCTGACCTATAAAAGTGGAGAAAATAGGCCAGGGAAGAAGGGGTAAGCCTGGTGGAAAGAAGTTGAAGTACGTTTGCTGTTTAGTTAAAAAACTCCTAGACCTGATCAAAGACAGGAAAGCTAAAGGGGTTCTTTCATGTGCTGGAATAGGAAGTTTCAGAACATTCTTATGAAAAATAAGCAATGATCTTGCTTAACTGTTAACTGGGCTTCCTGGAGACTTTTTCTGTCCTTGTATTCCAACATCAGCAGTTTAATCAGGTTTAGGAAGAGAGAGAAGAGCTTGTTAAAAATACTGCTTCAACTTTTCTTTTTCCCCCCCTCTTTCCTGTATACTGTTCAGAACCAACCAACAAATGAAAAATCTACACGGTAATGTCTCAGCTCATTAATGTAAAAGGAAATGGGAGGCATATTGAATAACAAGTAACCAATCTTAAAAATAACTGCTAATTGATGAAGTGCAAATGATGGGCCTTTCACGGTGCTATATTTAGTACGATTCAGATTCATCCATAAAAACTTCATTTTAGAGGAAATGGGAAAATTGAGTTTTAGAGAGCAAAAAGCAGGTTTTCAAAAATGAAGAGGAAATAAATGCAGAATATCCAAACACTTAGGAAGATGATAGGACTCTGTTCTCAGTGATAACTTATTTGTTTCTCTTGTTTCTGTGATTTTAATCTTAGAGCATCCAGGTTCTCAATACTTGCATTGAACATAAAAATTGCATTAGCTCCGTAGCAAATACCAGTGAATGAAAAAAAATGACTGATTTTTTTTTTTTTGGTCTTTGTGCCATGGGATAATAAAAGAAGAAAAAAAATGAATGTCTTTTCTATTTTGATTGCTAAATTTTAATACAAACAACAAGACTAGTATATATGTTTGTGGACAGAAATGCAAACGTTTTTAGAAATATCATGAGTGATTGATCGCTTCATTAAAAGATGAAAATAGACATTTTAGATACAGGTTTCTATGTGGTCTTTTAAGATCGATTCTTTGTGGAAAATTTGTGATCTGTGAAGGCAAACTACTTGGGTTCACATCGCATCTCTCCCATTTATTTAATCTCTCTGTGCCTCAGTTTGTTTTTTTTTGGGGGGGGTAGTGAATAATATCTTTCTTTTAGTGTTGTTAGGATTTAGTGAAGTTACATGTATAAAGTGCTTACGATGAAGTCTGCCATACATTATTGTAAGTTATGTCATTCACTAAAATAAACTCTGTGAGTATAAACTGTGCATTATTTGTAATTGTACCCCCCAACACTTTTGTAAGTGCCAGGCAGGTAATAAACACAATAAATGTTGAATGAATAAATGAAATCCAATCCCCCTTGCATAAAATCATATGGAAACTGGTCACATCAAGGGTGGTGTTGGCTCTTATTAGTGAATTCTCAATGAAAGCAACCAGTGTAGTCAACAACAGAGTGCCAGGGAGGAAAGGTTGCTGTAGCTTTGCTCCTACATAGTGCGGGGGCTTGAACTACAATACCTGACCGCTAGAGGGCAGACAGCTGGTAACTGGCTCTCCCAACATACCACGTGGAATAAACTGAAACTGAAGGTTTTGGAGGGGAGGGGGGTGGGGGTTGGGCAAGCCTGGTGGTGGGTATTGAGGAGGGCACGTATTGCATGGAGCACCAGGTGTGGTACATGAACAATGAAATTTGGAACACTGAAAAAATAAAATTAAAAAAAGAAAAGAAAGGCATGTGGCTTTGGTCTTCTTATCAATGATGCATCATGTCTCCAATAGGTAGTATGTCTCTGAAAATGTTCTTCGTGGAGGATATTATTTAATCTATGTTGTTTAAGACTATTGGATACAGCAGAAATGTTCATCAAAGGCATTTAATTTTTCCATTTTCTTTCACAGAAGTGTTAGTATGTCCATTAGATCCTCATTGATTTGATTAAAAAGTACCCATAAATATGTTGATGCTGCTCCTGTCCCTTTCATTTTTAATTTCTTTCTTAGTTGAAACAATTCTTCCTGAAAAATATTAACATAAATGAAAATTTCAAAATTTATCAGTAAAAAAAACAACAAAATGAAGGGAGAAAGGACCAGCGTATGCTGGTAGTAAATTGTAATTGTGTGAAACTACAGCAAAAACCTCACAGGAATGATAGCAGAAATAATCAGCAACCTTCCAACATGTGCACATTATACGGGCAAGTGAGCTCTGGTCTACGTAATTAGGAGAGTCAGCCAGGTCTCAGCCTTTGAAGATTACCATGGTGATAACATTTAGGTATTATCTGAAATTAATGGCGTTCTTACCAGAGTTATGAAAGGGTTTCCTTTTCCAGTATGCTTTCTAACCCAGTGACACAATAAATGTTTTAGTCTTTCCATTATATAGTGGCACATATGCCACTTGTTAAAAAAAGTCTGTGGTTAACGTTCTGATTATGAAATTAGGTTCACTTGATTGGGAGGCTGTATTTTGCAGCAAATAAAAAAGATGGGTGTTGGAGTCAGGAAGATCCAGAATCAGAATCTGTATCTGTTATATGTGACCTTCAAAAGATTTCTTTGTGGGGGCACCTGGGTGGCTCAGTGGGTTAAGCCTCTGCCTTCGACTCAGATCATGATCTCAGGGTCCTGGGATTGAGCCCTGCATTGGGCTCTCTGCTCAGCGGGGAGCCTGCTCACCCCCCCCCCTTTGCCTGCCTCTCTGCCTGTTTGTAATCTCTCTCTATTTCTCTCTGTCAAATAAGTAAATAAAATTAAAAAAAAAAGATTCCTTTGTTTTTCTGTACCTCAGTTTCTTCATCAGTAAAATGGGAAGGAATAATACCGAGATAATATAAGTTTAAAGTGATATTTTAAGTGTTAGATTCCCTTTTTTATCCCTTCTAAACCTATTATGTAAAGTAAGAGACAGAGAGAAGTGAAGGTTACAGGTAATTTTGAGTTTTAGATATGTGAATTTTTGGATTCTTTAGTTGGTTGTTCGTCAGTATAATTAACTACATTTCACTAATACGTGGGACTTTTCCAAATTAGTAGAAAAAGTACTGAACATTATCATTGCACTTCCAGAGAAAAGCAACATACTTACTATAAAAAATATTTGCCAAAATGATGAAATGTTCTTTTTGAAAGATTGCAATATAAGTAATATACTCAAGTGGCTTTCAGTGAGTAGAAAATCTAGCTGTGTCACTTGGTTTAAAGAATTGTAGCTATCTTATTTTAGATTAGAAATGTGGTGGCTAGGACTTTATCCTGTCTTTCCAAACTATGCCATCTATGTATAAGGGAAATGGGGATGACTAAGCTCATTTAGATAGGCACACAGATGCCTGTCACTCAACGACCCAAGTCTTCCTTCAGAACTAGTACAATTGGAGAAACTGACCTATTTCATTTTAGCCTGCATCAAGAACCAGAAGCAAACATGGAACTATTAAATGTACAAATAACGTTGGGCCAAATTGATGGGGGCAAAAACTGACAGTTTAAAAAAAAAAAGACTAGAAAATTGTTATTCCCTTTGGAAGCAAAACTAATGCAAATAACTTAATTTTAACAGTTTTATTGAAGCATAAGTCACCAGTATAATTAGAGAACTCCAGTTGTATTATATTCACAGTGTTGTGCAACCATATTAGTATTCTAATACTAGAATTCTAATACTAGAACTTCTCCATCACCCCAAAGAGAAACACTGTACTCATTAAGCTATCGATCCCCGTGCTCCCTTCCCTCTCCAAGCCCCTGGAAACCACTAATCTACTTTCTGTCTCTATGATTTTGTCTACTGTGGACATTTCATAAAATGGGATCATACAATATATGGCCTTTTGTATCTGGCTAATTTCATTTAGCATGTTTTTAATGTTTATCTGTGCTGAACATATTCAGTATATTCCATTACACTGCCTAATAACATTCAATGTTATAAGATTCAATCATACAGATGTACCAAGTTTTATTTGTCATTCATCATGTGATGGACATTTGGGTTTTTTCTACTTTTAGACTTTTATTAATAATACTGCTATGTACACTCATGGAAGGTTTTGTGTGGCCATACATTTTCATTTCACTTAGCTTTATATACCCCAGAGTAGAATTCCTGGATCACATGATACTCATGTTTAACCTTTTGAGGAACTATCAGATTGTTCTCCAAAGCAGCTGTACCATATTCATTCCCGTGAGCAGTGCTTGAGCTTTCCAATTTCTCCACATCCTTGCCAACATTTGCTATTATGTGTCTTTTTGATTGTAAGTATCCTAATGGGTGTGAAGTGGCATCTCATTGTAGTTTTACTTGCATTTCTCTGATGAATAATGATATTGAGCATCTTTTCATGTGTTTATTGGCCATTTGTGTATCTTCTTTGGAGAGATAGTTATTAAGATGCTTTAACCAATTTTAATTGGGCTATTTGTCATTATATTGTTATCAGAATTCTTTATATATTCTCAAAATAAGTCTCTTTTTTAAAAAAGATTTTATTTATTTGACAGAGAGAGAGAGATAGAGAGATCACAAGTAGGCAGAAAGGTAGGCAGAGAGCGAGGAAGCAGGCTCCCCGCTGAGCAGAGAGCCCGATGCGGGCGGGGCTCGATCCCAGGACTCTGAGATCATGACCAGAGCCAAAATCAGAGGATTTAACCCACTGAGCCACCCAGGCAGCCCTAAAAATAAGTCTTTTATCAGATGTTTGATTTACAAATACTTTATCCCATTCTGTGGGCTATTTTTCACTTTCTTGATGATATCTCTTGGCATACAACTTAAAAAAATTTTCATTCCAATTTATCTAATTTTTTTTTTTTGCTTCCTGTGCTTTGGGTGTCATATCTAAGACTACTGCCTGATCCAAGGACATATGATTTATTCCTATGTTTTCCTTTAAGAATTGTATAGTTTTAGCTGTTAAATTAGGTTACTCCACTTTGAGTTCATTTTTGTAAATAGTGTAAGGTAGTTTAGGTGTCCAACTACTTTCTCTTTCATGTGGGTATCCAGTTGTCCCAAGACCATTTGTTGAAAAGACTACTATTTTCCTGTTGAATGATCTTGGCACCATTGTCAAAATTCAATTGCTTATAGATGTATGGGTTAATTTCTAGATTCTCAGTTCTATCTCATTGATCTATATGTCTTCCTTTAGGCTAGTGCTATTCCATCTTGATTACTCTAGCTTTGTGGTTTTTCCAGACTGTTTTGCCTATTCTGGGTTCCTTATGAACCCGGATCAATTTATTAATCTCTGCCCAAAAAGCAGCTGGGATTTTCACAGGGATTATATTGAATCTGTAGATCAAGTTGGGATCTTAACCATATGAAGTTTTCCAATCCATGAACACAAGGTATCTTTCCAATTTTAGTATATGTGCTGCCTAAGCGAGCACCACAAGGTATCTTTTCAATTGATTAGCTCTTCTTTCATTTTTTTCAACTTAATAATCTTAAATAACTTAATTTTGTAGAAGGAAAATTTTTGGAATGGATGGTCTTTGGCAGTCATCTATCTCCTATCACACTTCGGACATCTCTTTCTGCCATCCACATCATGCCATGCTTTGGTCTTTTATAATAGACTTCATATTCAAGTGGACCTGGTTTAATACCACCCCTGTCACTTAAGATCTGCAGGATCATGAGAAAATTAAGTCATTTTCTATGCCCCAATATCCTCTTCTTGAAAATGGGAGAAAAGGCCTGCTTCAGGAGTACTGTAAAGAATCAATAAGTATTAGTGGCACCTGGGCGGCTCAGTTGTTAAGCCTCTACCTTAGGCTCAGGTCATGATCTCAGGGTCCTGGGATCAAGTCCTGGGAGCCTGCTTTCTCCTTTATCTCTGCCTGCCTCTCCACCTACTCGTGATCTCTCTCTCTCTCTCCCCGTTAAATGAATGAATGAATGAATGAATGAATGAATGAATGAATGAATGAATGAATAGAATAAGTATTGGAAGGTGTCTCCATGGCTCTGGCCCATGGCGGTCATTAAATGAATGCTACTCTTCCTTTTACTTTTGCTCACATGAGAATAAATCTTTCCTTAAGATGAGTGCCAATGAATAATGGGGAAACCAATCACTGATACTGTGCTACCCTTGTAGGTAGCAGATAAAACTTAAAATGATAGTCATCTCAATAATTATTTGGGTGAGATTTTAGGACATGTACCTTTCAAATCACGCAATACAGACACTCGCCCACAATTGTATTGTTTACTACACACATAATTTTGTTAGGAATTACAGATGTGTGTAAAGTACAAATAATTCTTTGCCTAAAGATACTGACATTTGAGGTGGGAAGACAAGGAATACAAAGCAAATAATTTATAGCTGTTAGTTACCTGTCAATACCTTCTCAAAAGAATTATTCAAAATAAGTGGTATGAGGCTTCAGAGGAATAGAAAAGATCAAATATGGATTGAATTATACAATGGAATACTATGCAGCCATCAAGAGAAACGAAATCTGGCCATTTGCAACGACGTGGATGGAACTGGAGGGTATTATGCTAAGCGAAATAAGTCAGTCAGAGAAAGACAAGTATCACATGATCTCTCTGATATGAAGAACT
>CM053612.1:11696730-11740964 GCA_028646535.1 Procyon lotor | reverse complement strand
AATAATACATTATATGTTAATAAAAATTAAAAAAAAAAAAAAAAAAAAAAGAAGGGTTTAGCAAAAAAAAAAAAAAAAAAACAAACAAAAAAAAAACCTTTGTGTAATTTTCCAGGCCCAACTGTAGGCAATTACAAGGACTTTACTGGTCCTTGTAGGGAAAAGCTGCCCTCCTGGTAGCAGACTCCTCAGAGCACTGCAGTCTCTGAGGGGAGTTGTGCTCAAGGACTCAGATCCCTCGCCAGTCCCGCACTTCAGGTATTTGCATTCCTAGCCCCTGTGCCTTTATTCCTAGTTCTCTTTATGTGAGGCCTTGGGCAGAGATCACCTTCAAAGACCTTTCAGAGGCCCCCTTAACAGGAGAGGAAGGGGAAACCTTACAGACACTTCCCCACTCTAAGTTCCCAGTACTTTTCCACCTGAAGCCCTTCTCCGTTGTCCCTCTCCCCCAAACTTCAAGGCCCCTAAAATGTTGGAGCCTTTTGTTCTAGACTTCCTCAACAGAAAAATAACCCTCACATTGGCGCTGATCATCTGACCCCCAGCAGATCTGAGGTTGTGCAGAGGGAAATGAAACAGGGGAGTCAGTACTTGCTCCAGCACTAGGCTCTAGATTATACTTCCACAGAGTGATTAAAGGCTTAACTCTTTCACTTTTGGCTTGTGGCTTTAATCAGCTACTCCAATACCTGGCAGCCCAGCACTCTCTCCAAGCGCAGTTGAGCTCCTGATAGTAGGTAAGAGCAACTTGTCCTGGCTAAATATACAAAAGGGAACATTTCCTGGGAGAATATGAGACAGCTGAGAAAATCGAAGGAAAGCCAAGGAACCAAACTTCAGAAAGGACAGAGGGCAGAAAATCCTAGGCAGTAAGATCTAATGCACAATATTTCCGGAATCACTTTCTGGAAGAATCAGGTCCAGCCCTTGTGTTTAGTACTTATGTAACTTCATTCTGACTGAAAATTCCAGACAGAGGGTGTTTGGCCCAATTAGAGCCACATGCCCACTTCTGGTACCTTGTTTGATGGACCAGCAAGATTGTATCTAATAGGGGTTGAGTTGTTCCCCAGAGCAAAATGTGCTACCAGAAAAAGATAACTGGATACTGGTAGGAAAAAATAAAGGAAGGGCATACATATTGTAGGGAAGCATTTGGAGGAAGAGTAAAGACCACTGTTTCCCAGGGCCGTGGGGTCCATGTGGAGGGGTAGAAAGAGATGGATGAGGAACATCAAGGGCATAGTGTGGGGAATCTTAAAAGTGAGACTAAAGGAGTTTGTTCTTTATCCCACAGCCACAGAGAGCCATTAAAGATACTTATCAGTGCAGCAACAAGATAAAAGTAACCACTTAGTAATATTGACCTGGTAACATGAGGATGAGTAGGGGTAGGAAAAGGGAACATGCTAGGAGGTTCCTGTAAGGTACAGGCATTTTGAAGTATTAGCAGCCTGAAGGAGGATAAACAGAAATAAATTGCTAGCCCTTGCAAAGGTAGATTTTGGTAATTGACGGGTTGGAATGAAAGTTGGAGCCTCAGAAATGAAGCCTGGCCAAAAGATAAACTGGGAAGTGAGGAGGAACACCTCATTTTAGGAGAGAAGAGAACCTCAGTTTCCTTGCACGTGAAAGAGGTTGGACTAGCTCTTGAAGGGGACTTCTAGCTCTCAATTTTTCTGACTCTGAGTTTTGTTTTAGACACATCTGCATGTATACTAGGCTTGTACATGCACTGTATAAACAAATAGGCCTGTTCTTGGGGGGTTAGGGCTAGAGCTGCTCTTAAATGTTATTCATTTTATTTTGTATCCCTAGACTATTCTGGGCAGGGGATTGTTGTGCTGCTTCCTACCACCCCACAGGAATAGAGACATAGTCCTTTATCTTTGCATACTCCTCTACAGATAGAGTACTCTTCACATCCATAATCTATTATGATTTCACTCTGTGAAGTAAGCAGTACAATAAGATATCCATTTTATTGATGACACAACTGAGGTCTAATAAGATAAAGTCGCCCAAAGCCACACAGCTAAGAGACAGAGTTAGGTTTGGATTCATCTGTTCTGATTTTTAGTCCAGGTCTCTTGTACTATTCACCCATGAAAATGTCATGGCCTTTGAAGAAATTAAGATGGTGTATAAAGAGCCTAGCTTAGAGGGTGCTGTAGCAGATGAATATATTATAGGGATTTGGGTTCCTAAAAACCAGATCTGCTAGCTTTCTATGCAAAAGTCAGAATGTGAATTAAACAGAAGGAGGTGTGTGTTATAGAATGATTTCTGTGAGCTAGTTTCAATAATTTACTTTCTATTTCACTTCTCCCTAAAACGATCACATGATTCAACAAAATTAAGCACCCCTCAACACTGGGCATTGAAAAAGAAGCTTATTTGTTGAAAGGACTGATAAAAGTGGGAACACAGAAACAAGACCAATCACTCAGTATTTCCATCTCTCAGTGGCTGCAGTATGGAAGACTTTTATGGTTTGGGAATGTTCCACCTTAGGGATGAATGATGCTTATAGTGGACAATGTGAATGGCTCCTGCTGGCCCACGGCCTCAGCTGCGCGAGTACTCTGATAGCCCCGATCCTCAACTTCTCCCCATCTCCGGGAGCACTTGTGGATAGCAGAGTGGGTTCTGCTGGCATGGATGCTCTTAAGGCCTTTTATAATTCCTGTTTATCTGAGAACAACCAACTTCCCACTGGTCCTTCTCCCCTAAGCCTGGAACACCAGAAGTGGGGAGAGGCACTCATGACTCATTGATTTATTGCTTCCTAAAATATAGACAAAAGAGAGGAATGTCCAGCAATATCGGTTTCGCTATATTTTCTTCATATTAAGGGGAATACTTTAAAAACTCAAAACATTCCTCTGACTGGGTCACGTCGACCAGTACAAAGTCATCTTTTGAAATTTGAGTTATTTTGAGAGCATATTAAAGAAAAATACTGGTTCTATACAAATTTTAGGAATGTTTGTTCCAGCACTTTGAAAAGTGCTGATCAAAATACCATCGGCATTTTTCAAAGTGCTGGAACAAACAATCCTAAAATTTGTATGAAACCAGAAAAGACCCTGAATCACCAAGGAAATGTTGAAAAGAAAAACAAAGCTGGGGGCATCATGTTGCCTGATTTCAAGCTTTACTACAAAGCTGTGATCACCAAGACAGCAAGGTACTGGCACAAAAACAGACACATAGACCAATGGAACTGAGTTAGAGAGCCCAGATATGGACCCGCAACTCTATGGTCAAATAATCTTCGACAAAGCAGGAAAAAATATCCAGTGGAAAAAAGACAGTCTTTTCAATAAATGGTGCTGGGAAAATTGGACAGCTATATGTAGAAGAATGAAACTCGACCATTTTATTACACTATACACAAAGATAAACTCGAAATGGATGAAAGACCTCAATGTGAGACAGGAATCTATCAAAATCCTAGAGGAGAACATAAGCAGTAACCTCTTTGACATCAACCACAGCAACTTCTTTCAAGACACATCTCCAAAAGCAAAGGAAACAAAAGCGAAAATGAACTTTTGCGACTTCATCAAGATAAAAAGCTCCTGCACAGCAAAGGAAACAGTCAACAAAACAAACAGGCAACCCACGGAATGGGAGAAGATATTCGCCAATGACACTACAGACAAAGGTCTGATATCTAAGATCTATAAAGAACTCCTCAATCTCAACACTCAAAAAGCAGATAATCATGTCAGAAAATGGGCAGAAGACATGAACAGACACTTCTCCAAAGAAGACATACAAATGGCTAACAGACACATGAAAAAATGTTCATCATCTTTAGCCATCAGGGAGATTCCAATCAAAACCACACTGAGATACCACCTTACACCAGTCAGAATGGCCAAAATCAACAGGACAGTAAACAACAAATGTTGGAGAGGGTGTGGAGAAAGGGGGACCCTCTTCCACTGTTGGTAGAAATGCAAGTTGGCAATGCTACTTTGGAAAACACTGTGGAGGTTCCTCAAAAAATTAAAAATAGAGCTACCCTATGACCCAGCAATTGCACTAATAAGGTAAGTATTTATCTTTGGGTATTTACCCCAAAGATACAGATGTAGTGAAAAGAAGGGCCATATGTACCCCAATGTTCATAGCAGCAATGGCCACAATTGCCAAACTGTGGAAGGAGCCAAGATGCCCTTCAACAGATGAATGGATAAAGAAGATATGGCCCATATATACAATGGAATATTATGCTTCCATCAGAAAGGATGAATGTCCAACTTTCGCATCAACATGGACGGGACTGGAGGAGATTATGCTGAGTGAAATAAGTCAAGCCGAGAAAGTCAATTAGTATGTGGTTTCACTTACTTGTGGAACATAAGGAATAGCATGGAGGACATTAGGAGAAGGAAGGGGAAAAATGAAGGGTGGGAATCAGAGGGGGAGACCAACCTCGAGAGACTATGGACTCCGAGAAACAAGCTGGGGGTTTTAGAGGGGAGGGGGGTAGGGGGATGAGTTGGCCTGGTGATGGGTATTTAGGAGGGCATGGATTGCATGGAGCACTGGGTGTTAGACATAAACAGTGAATCATGGAACACTACATCAAAAACTGATGATGTACTGTATGGTGACTAACATAATAAAAAAAAATACTAGTTAAAATCTGAACATGAGTTTGCCCTTTATTTGGCTTTGTTGCAAAATGGGAAAGCTCAAATGCAAAGTCTAAAATCTACTCCACCATTCTTTAGCCCAACACCTAAGATCAGATAATCACGAACAGAAATTTCGGAAATGTTCTCTACTGCCTCCAGTCCATCTATCTCACTGAAGCAAAGGTGTAGCAATCAGCCTTTGGAGCCCCTGCTTTTATCTCCAACCCTCACAAAAAGGCCAATGGGACAGAACACTGCTTATACGTGTGTTTATCACTGAGATGTATGTCTGTGTGTGTGTACGGGGGTGGAATGAAGTCAACAGATGTAATTTTTCCCAGTTTAATTATTTCTTCCCATAAATGTTTTTTTTTTCCTTGAACCTCTGGCACTTGCTACAATATATGTGCTAGTGAGTACTCATAGATAACAAAAACTAATTAGCAAATGAAAAACAGGTACCGACAGAAAAAATGCTAACAAAAATCTTATCCACCCCTTCCCCCCATCAAATTAAGGTAGCTTTAAAGTATTTGGTAAAATTTGTCGAGTTCATTTTTTAGGCAAGTTTTTCTTCAACAATGCATTTATGGTCACTCTCAGCTTAGAACCCTCTTGAGGACTTTCATCTAAGTCAGTGTTTCATCTTCTGCAGAAGCTCTACCCTGAAAGAAAAGAGTGAGCATCTTATCCCGAATATTAGCAGTTTGAATCTGATGAACTAATCCGAGGAGGAGAAAGGATACTTCAGTTAAGCCAGGTTTCCACATTTCTTTTTTGTACATCTACACCTATTCCCCAGAGCTTGAATTCCAGTTAACTGAGCCCACACAAAGGGCCAGTGCTAGTTGATGGAGAGAGGAACTCAGATAGGACATGGCTTTTATAGTCAAGACTCTTAGGGACTACTTGGAAATACAAAAATAGAAGCAAATCATTCTCATTCAATACAGAGTGCTCCCTGCAATAATAGAGATGTGTTCCAAGCACGATATGTACCAGAGGAGGAACAAGTCATCTTAGGTGGGAAGAAGGAGGGCTTTCCCAAGGAGGGGATATTTACTTTGGGTGTTGAAATATGGTTAGGAGCTCTTCAGACAGAGCAAAATGGGTAAAGGCAATGTGAAAGTAAAAACTGATAAAAAGTTGAGATGACTGGTACAGCCAAATATATGGGGCAAAATAAAAAATTCAAAGAAGCCCATTGGCTTTTCCTATTGATTTACAGCTTAATCATAAGAGCACAATGAATATTTAGAGACTGTATGATATAAAAAGAACAATCAGAATAAGCTATTATGTCTTCCTGAATCTCATTTAAAACCTAATTAGATCTGGTGGGAAGCTGGCTGAGTCCCGTCTGGGTGGAAGGAGATAGATCTGTCGCTATAAAAAAAAATATCGAAAAGTCAGCTTATTTCTCTACAAGCCCAGCATTTAGCTTTAAACACCACTTTGCAATGCTGGAAGAATGGATACTTGTGTTAGAAGAGACATTGTGGCTTATAAAGTGTTTTTTAAATATGTTTTCATCTGATCTGTACCACCACCCTTTGAGGTATGGAAAAATAAATGTATCATTATCCATTTTACTTACGTATAAACTAAGGGCAGAGAAGTAAAGTAACTTGCCCAAAGTCACAGAGCATGTCAGTTTGCAGAGCCAGGACCAAAATCTAGATCTTTTGATACTAAATAATTCTTTGTTCTCTGCTCTTCCATACACTTTATTTACCAAAATCTGCAACACATTTACAGAGCAAATTATGCATTTTATCAATTATGCATTTTATCAAATTATGCAAATAATCAATTAAATTGAATTAATTCACTTCTTCACAATAAACCTATTTATAATCATATCCACCTTGAGAGACATGTAGACAATGAGGTAATTTTTCTCCAAAAATCCTTGCAGAGGAAAACTCTTGCATTCTTCTACACTTTGCTAATTGCCCTGAGAGGTTGACTTCTGTACTTACACCGACAAGCTCCCTTATCTTCAGCTTCCTGTTGGGTTTGGCCAGTTGGGAGGCACTGGCAGGTGAGAGACAAAGGTCAGAGTGTGATTGGGGTATGTATTCCCTGCCTCCCTCGCAGCTGGCTGGTGGGATGGCAGTGTCCCTCCTACAGCTCCAGCTCCTGTCAGGGGGCCGTCTCCATAGATCTATCCTGAGTTCCAATAATCATTGCCTCCTGTGTTCCTTCAAGCCCGGGTTTGGTAACCGCATGTTATCCGTGGGGTATTTAACAATTCCCTGTTGCTTTTCCTAAAGTCTACCCACACTTTTGTAAATAATCCCTGTATTAATTTCTCCTCAAATGATAGAAGAAGAGCATGCCATCGGTGAAGCCCATAGCTTTTCTTTTTGTTTCCTTGTGTCCATTCTGACAATCTTCTCATACAAGCTCCTGGTTTTTGAATTATCATCAGATATTCACCATGGTATTCTCAAGCCACTGTCCCCCAGATCATGTCCCAGTGCTAGCTCTTATTCATTCATATGACTATCTCTGTCAGATGTGTTTAGCGGTTAAGGATATAACTAACCCTTTATTGTTTTGTTTTGTTTTAGATTTTAGTTATTTCTTAGAGAGAGAGAGAGAGAGATCACAAGCAGGGGATAGACAGAGGGAGAGGGAGAAGCAGGCTTCTGGCTGAACAGGGAGCCTTATATGGGGCTCAATCCCAGGACCCTGGGATCATGACCTCAGGCGAAGGCAGACGCTTAACCCGCTGACCCATCCAGGCACCCCGCAACTAAGCCTTTAGTCCTTGAAGAGCTATGTAGTTGGTGCTTGAAATGTAATTGCACTAGTTGGGGCACCTGGGTGGCTCAGTTGGTTAAGCCACTGCTTTTAGCTCAGGTCACAATCCCCGTGTCCTGGGATTGAGTCCCACATCGGGCTCCCAGCTCCATGGGGAGTCTGCTTTTCCTCTGACCTTCTCCCCTCTTATGTTCTCTCTCACTCTCTCTCTCTCAAATAAATAAATAAAATCTGAAAAAAAGAAAGGAAGGAAGGAAGGAAGGAAGGAAGGAAGGAAGGAAGGAAGGAAGGAAGGAAGGAAGGAAGGAAGGAAGGAAGGAAGGAAGGAAGGGAGGGAGGGAGGGAGGGAAGATCCAGTCTCCCATCCACTGGGCTACTGGGAAATGTTTTTAAAAAAAGTAATTGCACTAGTTTAATGGCAAGACTCATGACACATTTCACAAACATGGCATATATACATATCAGCTGGGTCTAGGTTTAAAATCACCAACTGCTTACAGTTAATGGTGCACTAGAAAAATCCACTGTACTTCTAAATTTTGATAACCATGAATCCAAAAAAAACTGTTTTTGTCATTTGGACACTACCTTTCTCTACACTATTTTATTGGAAGGAAGGGAGGAGAGGGAGGGAAGAAAAGGAAAAGAAAAGAAAAGAAAAGAAAAGAAAAGAAAAGAGAGAAGAGAAGAGAAGAGAAGAGAAGAGAAGAGAAGAGAAGAGAAGAGAAGAGAAGAAGGAAGGAAGGAAGGAAGGAAGGAAGGAAGGAAGGAAGGAAGGAAGGAAGGAAGGAAAAAACTGACAATGAATTCTTATGCAAAGAATATTTGTTCATGGGAAGAGAGCTATTATATCAAGTACTAATGTTGCCATGTACTCTCAACCTAAATTCGCTTCTCCTTGACTACATTTTCTTACCCTACATCTAAAAGGGGAATCTTTTGTAAATGGGTTACTGTGTTATAGGTTGGCACCTACAGCTCAGGCAAAAGGGCCTCTATAAAAATCAGAGAGCTACCGGGAGCAATTATCCATATATCAGAGCAAAGTTTGTATATGTACATACCCATCGAATAGCTCAAATGAGCACGGACATTTGAAGAACAAGAGCTGTGTTGACACAGCAGAGTTTCTAAGTTCTCCCTCTGAATACTATAATACAGAGAAAGCATGAGCGAGTATGGCAACAAACATGCTTGTTTGGTGTTAGAAAATGGCATCAGTTCTTTTTGATGGATTTACTGATTGGTGCCCTGAAACAAACTCTCAGCTGATTCAAATAACTCCTGTATTTTGGTGTTATTGTCCACGAAATTGACACATCCAACCAAATTACTAGCTGCTGCGGTTTTCTATAGCTGGGGATACATTCTGACAAACTCCAGTGGATGGATGAAAGCAACATAGGTAACTTTGTAATGCACATCCACAAATGATCCCCAGAAACAAAGCATATAGTATGGGATGGCAAAAGTTCCTAAACCATCATCACAACCCCATTCATTTACAATTGCACAACAATGCAACAATTTGGTGATAACTTCTAAAATTGTACTTGAACTAGGGCAACTTCTCTGCACAGAAATAGAGAAAATTTGTTCTATTTGGATGCTTCTAGTGTCTGTGGGTTTTAAAAATAAGTTCCAGTTTTACTCCTGATCTGGAACATCTCATTATCATCATCAAAAGGAATATCTGGTTCGGATGTCTTACATATTTACCATCTTTAAAATATAGCCAGGGGACTGCAGTTCTTGACGTTTACATTTATCTAATTTATTGTCCACAGGCTTTGAATTGCTTATTTAATTTAAATTAATGAGCCATGTTCAAATCAAAGACAGCTAAACTAATTAAGGCAGAATAGTCTAATCTGGCACTTTAAACTCTAAGATTTATTGCATACATTCAGGATTTGCATTTGATTGCATTTATTGAATCAAGCCAGGAAGCTATTTGCCTCTAATGGTTGGGCTAGGTTAATCTGTAATAAAGTCCAACCTAAGATTAGAGGTGGAATTTCAGTTCAGTTTAACATTTGAGCACCATGTGCCATATAGGTGCTGAGTACTGAAGCTGGATGGCTAGGCCTCATACCCTCCCTTCAAGGAGCCCACAGCCCACTGATAAGAATCAAAGGGAGAGAGAGAATAATATCACGAGGGACAAATCTTCCTATCCTCCCAGTTGGAAGTCCATCCTCCAGAAGAGGATAGAATTTCCAAAGGTACATTCAGTTCAAAAATCTCTTCCTGAGTACCTACTACTATGTTTCAGAAACCAGGACTAGTGCTACTGACTGGGACCACATAGATGAAGTTTTTGTTTCTGTAAATGAGATGTACCTAGAGAAAACAGAAAAGAAAGAAATATTTACAATAGAGTAGGATTAGAGAGAGCAGCACTGTAAAGAGAAGTACAACTTGTTCCAAAGAGTTAAGGACGTGAAATGTTGCCGACTAGTACATTCAACAAACATTTAATAAGTGCGCATTCCGTGCCAGCCTGTGGGGGTGAGAAAGAGGAATAAGACATAGTTCCTTCTGTGGAGAAACTCATGATTCAGTGGAGGCATGCATTGCAAAGTGCTAAAAATATTTGCATCAGATGGGTTCTTATAACAAAAAATTTAAAATATTTGGAATCCTCAACCTTCTGAAAGGCATATCACCTGTTTAAGGTTAAAAAAAAAATAGAAAATTCTACAGACACGATACAAACAATGTATATTTTAAAGACTCAGCAAAGGTCAGTTAGATGCAGGTTAGCAAACAATTTTACTGAGTTGTACTGAGTATAAAAAAATTTACAAACTGAAGTTCAAAAATGATTCACAATATAATTATGATTTCTATAAATTAACTTATGCTAAATTGCTTCAAATATTTTCCTTGGATTAAATTCCAATTTTATGCCATCAGACTGTATACACAATGTCAAAGTCACCGGTTGAAAGAGTGAGATTTGGTCAACTGGTTTTCACCTACTTCATGCTGATTTTATTATAACAATATTTTTAATAAATATAGCAACATTCAAATACCGATTCACAGAATTGTGGCCCCATACATTTCTGTACAACTGGGAGTAGCTGAATTGGTTAAGTACAGAGCTTACAGTTACATTGGACAGCTTGTTTGCATTTACACAGGGCATTTTCTTTTCAAGTTCCAAACTTCACAAATATTAAGATTGCAAATCATTTCCCCCTAAAACTTCTGTTTTATGGTTGAGAATCATTAATTTTTGGATTTTTTAAATATGTATCACCAATAGTTGGATTTCTACTGGGGGTCACTTTTCCCCCACATAAAATTTAATCACTTAGAATTACATGAGGCTGACTAGAGAACAGGCATTCCACTGGCAGAGAAAGCATTGGTCAGACTATTGGCTTTACCTGCCATCTAAGTGCATTGCAACAATTGCTAGCGGTGTGGGGAAAAGACCGACTATCACACCATCAACTTGAAGGGTCACTTGAAATTATTTTAAGCTTTCAGTACAAAAGCCAAGAGTGCTGTGCTATAGTATATATTTAAAAACTGATATCCTTAAATGTTTAACATGCATACCAGGAAATTTCTTTCTTTCCAAACAATACAAGGATCATTTTTTAAAGATTTATTTATTTGAGAGAGCGAGCAAGCATGGGGGGCAGGGGCAGAGGGAACAGAAGAGAGAGAATCTCTAGCAGACTCTTCACTGAGCCAGGAGCCCGACATGGGGCTCAATTCCAGGACCCCGAGATCGTGACCTGAGCTGAAATCAAGAGCCAGACACCTGAGTCACCTCAGCACCCCAATACAAGGATCTTATAAATGACTCCAGTCATCCCTCCCACCTTCCACGTTGTTTTCTAGTATAGTTCCACTTTTTAAAATCACATTATCTCAATATTATTAATATGATTAGTCATTAACATGAAGTTAATGAACTAGTTTTGTAAAGATGAGATAGTAAATATTTTGGTTTTGCAAACCCTAACATAATCACTTAATTCTGCTGATGTATCATGAAAGTGGCCACAGACAATAGGTAAATGAATGCAAATGGCTGTGTTCCAATAAAAGTATATGTAGAAAAATAGGCAGCAGGCGGTATCTGGTCCACCAGCAACAGCTTGTGGAATCCTGGTTTATAGACTCCGAGTTTGTTCCACTTCCACTGGTTTTCCTGGTTTTTTAACTTTTACATCCCACTCCTTGTAGGATCCATTTCCTTCTTTCTGAAATATATCCTCTTATAGGTCGCTCAGAGCGTCTCTAAAGCATAAGCACGCTTTGAAGCAAGGAATTCCTGAAGGCCTTTCATCTAGAGGGCCTAATCTCATTTGATGGGTAAGGATCTCGGGCTCCATGTAAAAAAATTCCAAGTTCTGGTTATTTTCTTCAAAAGATCTTACCCTAATACAAAACCGTATCTACCCTATAGTTAAAACTATCTAATCATTATATAAATATGGACAAGAACTGAAAATGAATAGGAGAAAATAAAATAGTTGATTTGTTAGAATGGTAAGATTGTAGGTGATTTTTTTTTCGAGTTATATCTGCTTAATAAATTTTTTCAAATTTATGTTTCAAGTGATTCAACTTTCTTTTCCTTAGAGGAAAAATATGCCTAGCTTTCACATAAACTGGTACAATACCAATATTTAAGTAGAATGACATTGGTTCCCCTTTGTAAGTTCTCAAAGAATACCTTAGGGAAGGCTCTTGACAACTCTGCGCAGTTATGCTGTCTGGATGACAGAAATGCTTTGAACACTGATTCCCAGAAGTGTACCTGGGTCCTTCCCAAGAGGCCTGTGTGCCCACCCTACGCGCTGGCAACTGGCATCTTCTGGCGGAAGAACTGCATTGCAGTCACACCCCCATCAGCGTCATCTGTATTGCTGATCTAATTTCAAATGTATGTTGATCTTAATGCCCTTGGCGATGGGTGTTTGGGGGAAAAAAAAACTTATTACACTACAACTAGAAGCACCTCAACCCCAACTCTTCGCCTTTGACGATTATCATCATGTGATATTCTGTATCAGTTTTCTATTGCTTCATAATAAACTTGCCTCAAAGCTTAATGGGTTATGAAGCAACTATTTCTTCTCTCTCAAGATTCTGTGATACTTTTCTGATCTGGGCTGGTTTGATTTAGCTTTTCCGGGCTCACTGATGTGTCTGTCATCAGTCGGTGGGTTGAGTGGCACCTGGATGGTCTAGGCTGGCCTCACTGGGCGTCTGGCACTTGGCGGGCTTCAGTGGAACATCTAGGTTCACCCCTGTAGTGAGTACTACAGCGTGCAACCCAGCTCCTCCTCTTCTGGGCCAAGTCCTTTCCCCACAGTGTCTAGAAGTGTTGCCTGCTAACAAGTTACTGCTGAGTCTTCACCCCAATAATTGCCAAAAGGAGCTTCCTAACCCAAGATCATAGTCCTTCCTCAAGGACGTCATCCAATGACTGGTTGATGCAGACATTAAAATGCCTGGCCCCTTGGCCTCAACTTGAAACAACCTTCAAGGATCATCTCAGCTCTAGAGGTCCCCAAGGGATCAGCTGAGACCCCTGTCTCAGTTGTGTTGCAGCCTAACTTTCCCTATGACCAAATTCCACATTTATTACTGCCTTACAGCTGTTGCCAACAGCACTCCTCAATAAACTTCCTGTTGGAAAATCTCAATCCCAGAATCTGTCATTTGATATGATCTAAGAATCCTCCAAGTGGCCTTTCACCCTCCAGCAGGCCTTCTTGGGCTCACTCACCTGAAGGTTGTTACAAAGTTCCCAAGAACATAAAAGTAAACCACTGAGTCTTTTAAGGCCTGGATTCAGAATTTGTACCATTTCTCTTCCGTCACATTATTTTGGTCAAAGTTATCAGTTAGTAAAATAATTCTGAATGTGCTAAATAATTTTAATAACGATGATGATGAGGAGGAGGAGGAGGAAGAGGAGGGGGATGTCCTTTCAGTGCTTAACTAGGCACTGTTTTAAGCACTATATTTTTTTATTTCTGTTGTAATTTAAATTTTACTTAGTTAACATGCAGTAATATTGGTTTCTGGAATAAGTGCTATATTTATAATAACTTACTTAATACCATAGCCTTATGAGATAGGAACTCATGTTATCCTTTTTTACAGCTGAAGAAACAGTTTCCTCAAATATTTCCCCAATTGAGCTAAATCTAGTGCATGAAATCAATGAAATACCTCTGATCCTAAAGTGAAAATGGGTGACACAGCTCTGTGATGTAGAGCAGTCAATTCCAATTGGCTGATTTCACTCTGTGGCTTTAAATCATTGAACAATGCTAATGCTAGTGAGAAGTTTCATTGATTTCAGAATATTTATTTATTTATTTGAGAGAGAGAGAGAGAGAGAGAGAGAGAGAGAGAGAGAGTGCAAGCAAGAGAGAGAACACAAGTGGGAAAGGGCAGAGGGAGAGGGAGAAGCAGACTCCCTGCTGAGCAGGGAGCCCAACATGGGACTCGATCCCGGGACTCCAGGATCATGACCGGAGCCGAAGGCAGATGCTTAACCTACTGAGCCACTCAGGGGCCCTCGATTTCAGAATCTTATCAAATGACTGAGACTTGAGTGAAGCAGGGATAGTGGGAGTCTTCATTCTGGACTTTCTTGGACTACAAATTTGTGGCCTTCAGTGTTGTACTCATAGACCGTTACTGTATTTTACTCACTAAAGGACTCCTCTGTGGAAGGAATTTCATGGAAGGATCAGTCTGGTGCAGTCAAATGCCCTGTTGTGCATCAGAGCAGACATTTCACACATCAAGCTAGCTTGTATTTGGATAGAAGTGGATTTAGTTACTGATCCCATGTATTTATACTGCCTGCCTTTTGATGATTGCTTTTTTCCAACTTCTCTTGATAATCAGAAACTATTTATTTATAGCTACCCCAATACTGCAGAGGCATCATGGATTTAGCAGAGAGCTTTATACAGCCATGAACTAACTACCCACCCCCTTATTCCTCTAAGCCATTTGTAAGGGAAAGTGAGAGCTCTGGTTTTGGACCATTTACACCCCAGTGATTGGCAGAATGGATGTTTCGTCTGCCTGGCTGGGCGGGTACTCCCTTTCTCCCTCACTTTTTGGGACATTCTTGACAAAGAGGCTGAGCTGGTCATGGGAATGCAAGTTTCTGTCCTCTTGTACTACAATTTCCAAACAAGCTTCTAGAGAACAAAAGGACGGTTTAAATACCTTAACAATTAGAGTATATGCATTTTTCACCATTGTGAGATTGTAAGTGGTCTAGGATGCTCCACCTGAAGCTCTCTTTCCTGCCACTTGTACCATAGCTAGAGCACTACAGGTATGACTCATGATATAAACACACGCATCTTTCCCCCTTAATAAAATAAAATTAAAAATTATCTTGCAAAGTAGGGCACTGTTTCATTGTATTCTTTAAAAACTGGTCTACAGTGTGTTATCAGAAAATTTAGGCTGAGAAGGGAAATATATATAATCAAAATATAATCATTGACTTAAAAAATTATAACTATGCTCTTGGGACAGTAAGTAAAATCAATGAAAGGTGACTGAGCACCAACAAAGTCTGAAAGGTTCACCAGTGAATGGCAGCTAGCCAAATCAGAATGTTAATTTTGATTTTATTGTATTTATCACTTGTTGAGCATATTAACAGAGCTCAATATTAGGTTTCTTGAACTCAGGATTATTGTTGATATTACATGCAGAGTAAGATTTTCACTCAGGGGAATTATTTTGATGAACTTCTCAGTGGTCTAAGCAAAGATTCTAACTCATTTCTGACTCATAAAGTTGCTATTTCATTCACTTCAGTTGGCAATGGAAAAGAATTCTCTGAAATTACCAAGCTACTCATACTCTCTTTTATATTATATTTGGGTTTGTCTACTTCTGTAAGTGGGACAAGGCCATCACCTGATGACAGAGTTCTGGGAGTCCCTGCCTACTCCTCTCCATAGGCTGCTGGGTATTGTGTGCACCCAACTCAGGGAAAGCCCCACCTCACTAAATAAGGTCTCAAACTGAGAGAACACCAGTATTTTTATTCATGGAACGATGTGCTAAAAATGCTTTTAGCAAATGATTTGTTATAACTGAGTTAAAAATGTGTAGAACTCTCTGGTTTTTTAGCTGCAACTCTGTTTTTACCTTATGTGACTGAGATATCAAAAAAGAGGTAGAGAAATGAACTTTTTAAAAATTGCCCCAAATAAGAACAAATAAAGGCTTTAAGGCAGTTTGTTTTCCTAAGTCTTTCCGAGTCCACTGATGACATCCTGTTCCAAGAAAATTAAAATCAAATAATCAGTTAATTGTATCTACATATACAGATATTTTCTTCAGTGTTCAAATCCCTCTGAAATTGTCTTCCCTTTAGCTGTTAATTTCTTATTAAGTGTGTTTTTGGTACAAGCCTGAAATATCATTAAACTGCCACAGATGGTTCTGCCTTGATCACATTTTTTTCCTCAGTTTTTCCCTTGATGTAGCTAGGAGCTAGCTTTCTGCTTTGATTTGCCTGAGATTCTGAAAACAAGAAATGCAAATGTCATTCTACACCATAAACTGGACTAAATTTCTTTTCCTCCTCAGAATTCCTTGGAGGATCTTTGTTGATGTTGATTTAAGTTGTGTGGCTATTTCTAGCCTTGTGGCATGCAGATTGTTTCCCTGAAATCTGCTTGAACTGATTTAGTCTTTGTGATCAGCTGAAGGCATTTATCAAAATCATTAAAATAAACCCACTTTTCATTCATCTGTCTAGATGTTCCAGACATACGTGTTTTAGGATCAATATTTCAAGCCACTTTCCCCATCTGTCCACTTTTCTATGCCACTGTAAACCTGAATACCAGTAGTCCTAGTGATAGCCATATGTACAATAAAAGGATTTGCAGGTGCCAATGTTGATATTTTAAAGCGGTTTTCCCAAGTTCATGTACAAAATTGTGTTTTATGGGCTGAATAGAATCCCTTCCAAATATGTGAAGACAAAGAGCCACCTCTTGATTGAAGCTGTGGGTTTTTTAAGGACGGAAACCTAATTAACCTTGATTACGGACCTTCAAGAGCCAGTGTGGTGCTGTGGGCTCAGTAGATTCTTGGTGAATTACAGACTGATTACCTGAAAATCACAGGCTGTGAAGAGACTGTTAATTAGAAATTAAACTGTAGAACTGATTAAATAATATTTAATATAGTCTATGAAATTAAATTTAATCTAAAAGATATACTAGAGACCTTTAAAAATGTTCAATGCTAGAAACCATAATTGGAGGTAAACATGAATGCAAACGGTCCAGAAAAAAAGGAGGTAGCATCAGATTGTGACCAATAAAAAGTTTGGACAGCCCCCATCACCTAACAAGTGACCCTACTTCTTTCTCCTTTCCCATTATCTGGAGAAGAGTTAAAGAAAGGAAATCATATGGGAGGTGATGCTGTGCATATCTTTCTTGTTTAGTTAATGTGCTTATTATTCTCCTTCACTCCTGGTTTACCTTGTTCTTTGTAAGTCTCTGTATTCGTATACATGGGAAGTAAACTGTGGTAAAAACATATAATTCAATTGTAGCTTACAACAACATAGCTCAGTTTTTTCCTATTACTGTGACCCCAAACAACTGCAGAAAGTAGGTGAGTCTGGTTCAGGTCCAAGTTGATTCTCCTCCTGAATATCCAAGTATTGACAATGTTAAAATAGCAGAGGTGGCTTACAGAAGTTCACTTTAACTACTCTCTCTCTTTAGCAACCCACACGAAGCAAGAAGTAGTGTCCAGTGACAAAGCGTTTTGGTTTTGTTCCATCCCTCCCTACAGGTCACCTCCAGGTTAGGACTGGCAAAAATGGCCTTTGGTGACTTCCTATAGTCTGGCGCACCAAATACACAAGCTCCTTTGCACCCCTCTGCTAAAGCCCTGGCAAAATATTTCACTGATTTTGTAAAAATATTGTATAACATGTTCACACTAGACTTCTTCATTCTACAAATGCAGAAACCAGGACCCAGGGCAATAAAATGGCCTGCCTGATATTACAGAGCTAATTGGTTACACTCAATGTGCATTATGAAATGCACTGACTATGTATACATTCAAATACAGTTATGCCATAATCCAGAACCTGGAAAAACAGTACTTTGAAATGCAGTTATATTCCTCCACAGGAACCATCTGAAATGGGGACATTGGTGAAACGAGAATTTTGTTAAGATGAAGAATGGAGGTAAACCCTATGTGGAGTTTATAATGTTCTTCATTTTTGTTGTGCATATCATAGGCTTGTGTGGAATGACACAGTAAATGTCATGAATACAAAGGATGCTTAGGTTATAATTTCAGCACTGGGAGACAATAATAATTATACCACCATTAAACAGTTGACCCTTGAACATGGGAGTTAGGGGCACTGACCCCCCTACAGAGTCAATGATCCACCCATAACCTTTAACTCTCCCCAAAACTTAACTACTAATAATAGCCTATTGTTGATAGGAAGCCTTACCAACAATATAAACAGTTGATTAACACATATTTTTGTGATATACTGTATTCTTACAATTAAGTAAGCTAGAGAAAAAAACATTATTAAGAAAATAATAAAGAACAGAAAATACATTTACAGTCCTGTATGGTAAAAAAAAAAAAATCCACATATAACTGAACCCATGCAATTCAAGCCTTTTTTGTTCAAGAGTCAACTGTAATTCCTCTTTTTTTTGGTCCTATTTTGCTATTATAACACTTACAAAGAGTGAATGTACATATAGTAAATGTACCATTGGATTAGTTTTGACAGTTACATATACCTGTGTAAATACAACCTAATCAAGAATATAGAATATTTCCATCACCTCAGAAAGTACACCTGTTCACCTTTTGAGTCAGTTCCAACCCAAGCCCAATGCAACCATGCTTGGATTTTTATTACCATGTATGTATGTATGTATGTATGTATGTATGTATGTATTTATTTATTTATTTATTTATTTTTAAAGATTTTATTTATTTTTACAGAGAGAGAGAAATCACAAGTAGGCAGAGAGGCAGTCAGAGAGAGAGAGGGAAGCAGGCTCCCCACTGAGCAGAGAGCCTGATGTGGGGCTTGATCCCAGGACCCTGAGATCACGACCTGAGCCGAAGGCAGAGGCTTTAACCCACTGAGCCACCCAGGCGCCCCTACCATGTATTTATTTTGCCTGGTTTTATACATCATATAAATGGAATCACAAAGTGTTTAGTTTTTTATTGTTCTGACTTCTTTAAGTCAACATATTATGAGATTCATTCAAATTACTGCATATATCCTAGTGTAGTATTCCATTATTCCATTTCATGATTATAATACAATTTGTTTATCCATTCTTTCTTTGATGGACTTTTAGGTTGCTTCCAGTTTTAGATGCTTATGGGTAAAGCTCCTATAAGCATCCATTTATAACTCTTAGTATGAAAATGTTTTCATTTCTCTTGAGTAAATACCTAGGAATGGAATCTCTGGGTCATAGGGTAGCTGTATACTGAATTTTGTAAGAAACTACCAGACAATATTCCAAAATAGTGCATCATTTTACACCTCTACCTCCAAAATATGAGAGTTTCAGTTGTCCCACATCCTGACCAACATTTGATGTTGTCAGATATTTTAATTTTATCTATATGGGTGGGTGTGTAGGGATATCTCACTGTGATTTTAATTTGCCCAATGATACCAAACACATGTTCATGCAGTTAATGATTGCATGTAGATCTCTGTTGGTGAAATTTCTGTATTTTGCACATTTTTATTAGGCTGTCTTTTTCCTTTTGATTTCAGGAGTTCTTATGATATTCTGTTTAATTTGAGTTCTTTGTATATTCTGTGAGTCTCTGGATTGCCTTTTCTTTCCTCCCTTCCTCTTTTCTTTGTTCCCTCCCTTCCATCTTTCATTTTTCCCTCCTTCTCTCACTTCCTTCCCACTTTCCTTCCTTCCTTCCCTCTCTCCCTCCGTCCTTATTGCTCATCCCTTTCTCTCTCTCCTCCTCTCTCTCTCTCTCTCTTTCTTTTATAGACTTTAATTTTTAGTGCAGATTTAGGTTCACAGAAAAATTGAGGGGAAGTTATAGAGATTTCCCATATGCCCTGTACTCCCACACATGCATAGCCTCTCCCATTATCAACATCCCCCCACTGGAGTGGTACATTTGTTACAATTGATAAACCTGAACTGACACACCATTATTATCGAAAGTCCATAGTTTACACTAGAGTCACTCTTCATGTTGTACATTCTGAGTTTGGACAATGTATAAGGCCACGTATCTACCATTTTAGTATCATACAGAGTAGTTTCACTGCCTTAAGAATCCTCTGAGCTCTGTGTATTCATCCCTCCTTCCCCCTAATCCTTGGTAACCACTGATCTTTTTAATATCTCCTTAGTTTTGCTTTTTCTAGAATGTCATGTAGTTGGAATCAAACAGTATGTAGTCTTTCCAGATTGGCTCCTTTCACTTAGTAGTATGCATCTAAGTTTCCTCTATGTCTTTTTATGGCATAATAGCTCATTTCTTTTTAGCGCTGAATAATATTCCATTGTCTGAATGTACCACAGTCTATTTACCCATTCTTTGTTGTTGTTTTTTTTTTTCATCATCTCTTTAAAAAGCAGAATATTTAAATTTTAATGCAGGACATTTTTTTCATTGTCTGGTTAGTGCTTTTTATGTCTGGTTTAATAAATGTTCACCTACTCCTAAGGCTACAAATACACTTTGCTATGCATTCTTCTGGAAGATGTATAATTTTTAGCCTTTATATTTTGATCTATGATCATTAATCAATCACTTTTGTAAAACATGCAGTAGGGAATCAAGTTTAAATTTTTCTTTGTATGTTTATCTAATTAATCTAGCAACGTATGTTGGAAATACATTGTTTTCCCATTCAATTCCTTGTGTTTTCCAAAGATTTCTTGTATATATTTAAACTAATTACTGTACTCTTTATTGTTTTCCATTGATCTATATGTCTGTCCTTATACCAACACCTTCCATTGATCTGTATGTCTATCCTTATATCAACACCACACTGTCTTGACTACCATAGCTTTACAGTAAATACTGAAATCAGATACTATGAGTTTTCCAACTTTGTTCTTTTTTACCATTGTTTTGTCTGTTATATATATTTTGCATTTCCATACTAATCATATAATCAGTTTGCAAATTCTACAAAAACTTTCTTAAAATGGGATTTTAATTAGGACTGTACTGAATCTCTAGATGAATTGAAGACAATTGATATCTTAACAACATTGGGTCTTCCAATTCATTTACTTGGGCCTTCTTTAATTTCAGCAATATTTTGTCATTTCCAGTATAGAAGTCTCATATTTTCTTTGTTAAATTCAGCCCTAAGTATTATTGATGCTACTGTAAATGGTAATATCTATAATTTTTATTTTTCTGGGTGCCTGGGTGGCTTGTTTGGTTAAGTGACTGCCTTCAGCTCAGGTCATGATCTTGGGGTCCCTGCTCAGCTGGAAGCCTGCTTCTCCCTCTTCCAATCTCCTTGCTTGTGTGCTCTCTCTGTCAAATAATTAAATCAAATCTTTAAAAAAAAAGTAAAATTTTTCCATGTTTTCACTGGTATATAGAAATGCAATTGATTTTTATATATTGAACCTTGTATTCTTCAATGTTATCGAATTTACTTATGTTTCAGTAGTTTTTTATAGATTCCTTAGGATTTTTACATGAACAATCATGTTCGCAGATGTGTGAACAAAGTAATTTTACTTATTATTTTTCTACCAATATCTTTATTCATTTTTCTTACCTTACTTTATGGGCTAGGTCTTCTTGATCACCATCAAATAGAACTGGTTAAGGTTTATATTTTGCTTTGTTCTTGATCTTAGGGAGAAAGCATTCTATACTTCACTGTTATGTTTGATGTTATCTACTACCATGGAATAAACTAACAAAAACTTAGTGGCTAAAAACCACATGGATTTATTACTTCTCACAAATCTATGGACTGTCTAGGGACTTACTCTGCTAGTTTCTCCTAGGCTAACCCACGTGGATGCATTCAACATGATGTACAGCATAATGTACTTGGCTCAGCTGGGATGTTAGGGCAGCTAAGGCCTTTCTCCATGAAATCTCAGAACCTTTCTCTCCATATGGTCTCTCATCTCTCAATAGTTTAATGAGGCTTCCTCACATGGCTACAAGAACATTTCAAGCAGGTAACAACAGAAGCTGTAAGGCCTCTAAATCTTAGGCCCAAAAGTCAGACGGGATCCTTCAGCCATATCTATTGGTCAACAGAAGTCATAATACCAGTCTAAATTCAAGGAGAGAGGAAATAGGCCTCACTGTTTTTTGGGAGAAGTAATATGTGTTTGATTGCTGGTGGCTATAGTTGCAGAAAATCCACCACATTAACTGTAGGGTTCTGGTAATTGTCATATTTATGGAAACTGCCTTGGATTCCTAGTTTTCCGAGAATTTTTTTTATCACAACAGAGTATTGAGTTTTATCAAATGATTTTACTACATCTATTTAAATGATCATACAGTTTCTCTCCTTTATTCTGTTAATATTAATATTCAAAAAATTATATTGATTGATTTTCAAGTGCTAAAGAAACCTTAATAGCTGCCATTTATTAAGGACCTACTATATGCTAAGAAATTTATATGCATTATTGAGTCTTATTTTTCCTGAAAAGTAGGCATTATTTTCCCATCCTATAGATAAGAAAATTGTGTTTCAGTTTTGAAGTTATTTGCCCAGAGTCCCTCAGCTAGTAAGTGGCAAATCCAGTGTTCAAATATAGGTCAGTTGACTCTAAAATCAATATTTTTCTTCTACATCCTGGTAATGGAATACTTAAAAAGGAGGTGGAAAATCTCCAGCAGCAAATTCTTCCGGTTTCATCATTTTGATACTTATTTATATGTAGGTCTAACCTTTGAACTTCTTGAAAGTTCTTTATTACATACGGACCTGATGTTGCCCACTTTTGTGCTTGATAGTCTACAATTTTTTTTAATCAAATACTGAAACTCAAAATACTAAGAAAAATTAGAACCGCCTAAAGCTGAAAGATTTTAACTTCCCTCTAAGATTCAAGTCACATTACAGTGGCTGAGTACAGAAATGTGTAAAGAAAAATTATATTATATATAATTATATTATAGAACATTTGACCCCAAATCCTATTGCTATTGACTTCCAAATATAATTGGATAGGATAAAAACACACAAAATAATGTCTTATATTTCCATCAAACACAACAAATTATCTTAGCTATGACAAAAATGTCAAATTCTGGTAAACCTGTGACTCAAAAATTGCAGCTCTTCCTACACTACTATTCTACTTAAAAATAAATACATGAAAATTGTCCTTTGTCATAAAGTGCTAGGGGGAATAAGATTCTCTTTTTAGTCATATTAAGTGATTTTAGTCCTATCGAGAAGTTAGCTGTAGTTAATTAGAATTTCTCCACTGCAAACGACACATTTTTGTAGGTCACAATATAATAATCTTTTTTGGTATAATACTTATAAAGCTTTGTCTCTGTCATCATGTTACTCTCTATCTGTAAATAACCCCTTACATGAATATAAGCCTTTACCATGAATCATACTTAAAAACAATGCTCGGATACCTAAAACTGAGGGTCACGTATAGCGGTTTTTCACTGAGCAATAGTCTCTTAGTTAAAATATTTCCATATATGGCATCTCTATAATTTTCTGAATTTATAGCTCCGAAGAAAGAAAATGGGCCAATATCAAGAAGTGGGCTTCTGTAACACAGCCATCATTGGTGGTATCATGCAAGGAAACCTAAGTATGTTCTTCTGCCCAAAATTTTTTATGCCTCACACCTCTCACTGCTTATAATTCACCCATTTTGACTGGAAATCTCTTTTAAAATGTAAACAATCTAAGAGTGAACACAGTAACCCAATGATAAAGGCAAGTAACAGTCTCTAAAACATGCATAGTGTTCTGTATCTTGTAAAGGTTAATTATACTTTGGGAATTATACACACTGGGAATTATTTCTATATCCTTTCACTTATTTGATCTTCATCAGAACCATGTGACTTAGGTGGTTATAACAGTAGGAGTGTTGGCAGTAGCAGTGGCAGCAGTAGTACTAATGACAGTAATAAAACCTTTCTGTAACACATACTATGTGCCGGACACTGTGTTAAGTACTCTACACATATTAATTCATTTGATCATCACATCAACCTTACATGGTAGCTTCTATTTCTATTACCATTTTTAAAGATGATAAAGCCGGGGCGCCTGGGTGGCTCAGTGGGTTAAAGCCTCTGCCTTCCACTTGGGTCATGATCTCAGGGTCCTGGGGTCGAGCCCCGCATCGGGCTTTCTGCTCAGCGGGGAGCCTGCTTCCCCCTCTCTCTCTGCCTGCCTCTCTGCCTACTGGTGATCTCTCTCTCTCTCTGTCAAATAAATAAATAAAATCTTTAAATAAAAAAAAAAGGTTGTGTGAACGACAGTAATGGGGGTGAAGCTGCTTTTGTCTGGGACCTAGGAAGGCCTTCCTTCTCCTAGGAAGGAGAAGACACTGGAGCTGAGACATGAATAAGAGGAAAGAAGCAGCCATGTATAAAATTTTAGGACAGAGTTCATCAGGAAATAAGAGTAGCAGTAACTCTAAGGTGGTAATGACTTTGAAAAGAAAGAAATCAGGGACACCTGGGTGGCTCCATTGGGCAACTGTCTTCGGTTCAGATCATGATCCCGGAGAACCCAGGATCGAGTCCTACACTGGGCTCCTGGCTTCACAGGGAGTCTGCTTCTCCCCCGGACCTTCTCCCCTCTAATGCTCTCTCTCTCACTTTCTCTCTCTCTCTCTCAAATAAATGGATAAAATCTTAAAAAAAAAAAAAAGTAAGAAAGAAATCAAGTGGGGCTAGAATGCAGAGAATGGGGGATATCAAAACATGAGATAAAAAAAAAAACAAACATGAGATGAGAGACATCAAAGAAGCCTTGATTACATAGAAGAATTTGGGATTTTGCTCTGAAATGAAAAGTCATAGAAGGCTTTTAGCAGGGGAGTGCCATGATCTGATTTAAATTTAAAATGGCTATTTCTGGCTGCTTTGTGGAAAAAGAACTTGATAGGGTTAAAAGTGGAAGCAGAAAGACCAGTTAGAAGAATACTGTGGCAGTTCACATGAGAAATGATGAAGGCATCGTGTAGACTGGGGGGCAGGGGAGATAATAAGTACATGGATTTGGGGCATGTTTTGTACTCAAAGCTAGTAAGGAGAGAACCTGGATGAAGATTCAGGTTGCTTTCACTAAATTTATGCAATTATTGTCTGCCCTTAAGAAGCTAGTTTCAATTCTAACAGTGAGAAAATGAAGATTTTAATTATGGAGGGGAGGAAGAGGAGAAAAATGAGGGAAGGAGAAGGAGGGAGAGAGGGAAGAAGGAAAACTGAGAGCTTTGGGGAGTATGGAGCACTGAGAAGTATCCTCCAAGTGGGTTGCCATAGTTAGGGGCTTTAGACAGCATAAGTTCTCTTGATTTGGGGGAGCAGATATTTACTATTCCATAATAGGAGACCAATTTAGTCTAGAAACTCTGCTCATCATAAAATAAAGCCAGACAGACATTATGTGGTCTCTAGTTTGAGAGATACTATTAGTGCTTCTCATCATAAACCTGGCTTTCCCCTCTACCTCCCAACTGACATACCCCCCTCAAAATGACAAGCATTGTAGAATTCAGTCACATGAACTTAATTTTTCTTTTGCTTTTTTAATAGAGAGTGACTTAGCAGAGTACTGCCATTTTCCTTTCAAATAGGGCTGTGTATAAGCAAAGCATATGTCTCCTGTGCATCCCAGCCAGTTTGTATGCTGTGAAAGCCTGATAAATGTTCAATCACTCTAATGACCTAAGACTTCCTCCTGGATAACCTTAGGCTTTTCTCTGGGGGTGTAAAGATTACATTATTCTGGGAAGCAGTAACAATAATGGTTTGCTCAATTAGTGTGAATATTAGCTGTGAGTAGGTCCAAATGATGAAATTGTAGTTTTAAGCATTTTAGATGTAAGGCACAATATATCTAAAACCTCTTTTGTAGATTAAATCAAGTTATAGCCAATATTTCATCAAACTCCATTTAACAAAGCTTGCCAAGACTTGGAGGATCACTCTCTCTCAACCTTGCTTCTCCTTCACTCCCCTCTCTTGTCAGCCCCTATTCTAAGGAAAGTCACTTGCAAAAGTATAAATGTGTAATAAGGCTTCAGGTATTGCTCCTCCAAGAACAGTCTCATTTTAACAAGAAAATGAGAAATTCTGAGCCAAAAGAATGCAATCTCAGTTATGAGAATTTGTCCATCAAGGAAATGGGCAGAGAAAATAAATCAAATGGCCACTGTATTAGTCAGGGTTCTCCAGAGAAACAGAACCAATAAGGGCTGTGGTGTGTGTGTGTGCGCAGATTTATTTTCAAGAAGTGTCTTACAAGATTATGGAGGCTGGCCAGTCTAAATCTGCAGTGAGGGCCAGCAGTCTGGAGACCCAGGAAAGCCAATGCTGTAATTCTAGTTTAGAGGCAGTCTGCTGGAGAATTCCCTCTTGCTCAGGTGGGCTGGTCTTTCCATAATATTTAAGACCTTCAAATGATTAGCTCATGCCCACATACATTATGGAGGGCAATCTGCTTTACTCAAGAGTTCATGGATTTAAATATTAATCTCAACCAAAAACATTCTCCCACTTGACACATAAAATTAACCATCAAACTTTTGATAAGAACTGTTAAGAATATGGTTCTATTTGTTTACTTATGTGATTCATGTCCTCATTATATTTGATCCTCTTTTGTTTGCAGTTCTGTTCAAACTAAAGATATGTATCATCCACATGTTTGAAACGTTACCTTCTATTTGTATAGGACTTTATAAAAAAAAAACCTACAGGGAAATACTGATCATGTCCAATTTGACAAATGTATATATTGAGCCCTTAATATAATGGTAGGGCTTGCAGGAGAAAAGAAAAAACAAGACATGGTCTTTATTGTTACATGACATATTGTTAATACTCTTATAAAATAAGTATGAGCACAATGAAGGGAAATTCAGAGAAGGGAAACATCATATCCCATTGAGAGAATATGTCCATTCCTGCCCTCTTTCCTTCAATAAATATTTATGAAGTTCTACTATAGGTCAATTACTATTTTAGGTTCTGTAAATAAAATAATAAAAAATAAATAAATACCTTGCCCTCATGGAATTTAGTATTTTATTTATTTATTTATTTATTTATTTGGAGAGAGCACAAATGGTGGGAGGGGCGAGAGAATCTCAAGCAGATTCCCCACTGAGCGTGGAGCCTGATGCATGGCTGGATCTCAGGACTCTGAGATTGTGACCTGAGCAGAAATGAAGAGTCAGATGCTTAACTGACTGAGCTACCCCAGGTGCACTGCTCTCATGGAATTTAGTTTCATGAGAAACTAAACACGAAAACAAGTAAGCAGGGTGGTTTTAGGGCCTGATAGTCTTCCAAGAGTGGTAAGTTAAATTCAAAAATAAAATGGAGTAATGAGAGAGAAGATGACTAGTACTGATCTTTAAGGTCTAAAGGTCAGACCTTTCTTTCTACAGAGTGGAATTTGAGCTGACAGCTGAATGAAGGGGAGGGGTAACCTATGCCTATGTCTGAGGGAAGAACATTCCAGTCAGAGGGAATAACACATGTAAAGCGTCTGAAGAAGAAATTAGTTCAGGGTGCTCAGCAAAATCTTTATGAGAGGTGGCATTTGTGAAGGAACTTAAGAGGTGAGATTTTTATAAGATTAGGGAAAGATAAAGAGTGCTGGTTTAAAAATACAAAACTTTCTATGGAGAGTGTTATATATTAACATGGCTTTATAATATTGTGTCAGATGAGTTAAAATATATTGTAATATTTTATGTCTTAAGTCTATTTCCTTTCCTTTTTGCACAAGCAATGAGCAATTAAATATATCATGAAATACCTGTTAGCCTTCTCTGACTGAAACCATGAAGAGGAGGGGTGAGGTGTTCAGGAGGACTATCCAGAGTACAAAGTACTGGAAGTCCTCTTTCTTCTAAGACCTTTGCTTTATAATTTCACAGTAGGACTAAGAGAAAAATAAAAAAGCTCTTGTTATATGCCTCAGTAGAAGGTTAAGTCTATCTGCCATTCACATGAAAGTGAGAATTTTGATCGGGTAATTGGATACTTTCTATGTATGCCAGTTCAATCTCAAGTGATCAGAAAGAGACTTAAAATTTGTCTCATCTAAGCACCTCCTGGTGCTTTTGTCTCCACCAAGTGATTGCCCACCTTATAATGGAGCATACCTAATGATCTTTCTGAGGCATCATGTCCATCATTGGTCAGCTTTAATGAGATTATCCCTGTAACACCTATCCATTGGTCTGAGACATATACCTGTATGAGTCCGAGTTTTTAGTTACAGTTAATAGATTTCTGTAATCCAGCTAGCTTAAGCCGAAAGGGAATTTTTCTAGGTTGCTGGATAGCTTACAGACTGTCTGCGAGTGTGCGGCCCCTACCCTTGGGTATTGCACAGCCTGTAAGAGCACAGCTAAGTGGAATGCCCAGCCACACCACGGGCACTAACGAACACCACTAACACAACTTTCACTCAGTACCTATGAATTTGGACAACAAACAGTAGAACCTTTTGCCATAGTTTCCTAGAAGATTCTCTTTATTCACAGCCACCACCTCCCTCTCAAATTTAACAGACAAGTGCACTTGATTGGTGAAGCCTAGATCACACGCAGATGCTTAGATGTAAGCTAATCTGGGAAATGCAGTTATGTGATTGCAGGCCACAGTGCGGAAGAAGAGGATTAAAAGGGGGTATTGAGTGAGCCAGTTCGCAGTATTTTTCATATTTCCTCTCTGAGCTTTCTTTCTTTTTTTTTTTAAAGACTTTTATTTATTTATTTGACAGAGAGAGATCACAAGTAAGCAGGGAGGCAGGCAGAGGGAGAGGGGGAAGCAGGCTCCCTGCTGAGCAGAGAGCCCGATGTGGGGCTCGATCCCAGGACCCTGAGATCATGACCTGAGCCGAAGGTAGAGGCTTTCACCCACTGAGCCACCCAGGCACCCCATCTCTCTGAGCTTTCTTGAGATTAAACATCTCTAGTTCCTTGAAATGTTGGAGGATATTGAGGTTTTGAGTCTGTTCACCATCCCAGTACTTCTCTGGGCACATCCCAGTAGAAATCCTTCAAAATGTCAACCCCAACTTTGAGTACATTTTTCAGTTATCTTTTAACCTGTGCACAGTGGAGCAGGCCTATCACCTATTCTAGAAACTGAACATCTATTAATATAGCCACATAACAGTGTTGACTCCTGAAACCTTCTCAGTAAGACAGGAAGTCTTTTTCACATGTCCCTCACTTTTATAAGGCAAGTCATCTAAAAACTGTATTACTGTACTTACAAAGTTTGTTTTATACACAAAAGAAAAACGTCAAAATGTGTCACTATTAAGTTTTACCTTGTTAAAATCAGAATCCAAAACCTGATATCAACAGGCTCAAGAGATGGGCAAAATCTATTTTCCAATGTAAGTCATTATCCCTTCTGGCTTTGTATCTACTAATGGTTGGATAAGCATATCAACTATGTTTTCACTCAAATCATTAATATCAACAATTAATATGACAAGGCATAAGATAAACATTCATTAGAGATGGTTAATATTGATCTATTAATTAGGATGAAGATAATTTAACCCATTATATATCAACACAACCATCTGGTCCCAAGTTATCCATCTTACACATAGGATACTAGGACAGGCTTTGTAAAATGCCCCACGGAAATCCAGTTACATTATTTTCACAGAGCGCGCTTTATGCCTCAGACTGACAAAATTCAACATAGTCCATCTCATCACCTTACCTCCATAAGGATCTGCCTCTTCATTTCCCTATTCCTGACCAAGAGGTCCCTTCTCCCTCAGGCTACCCAGGACTGAAAAGTTAAACCATCTCTGATACTTTTAACTCTTTCTTCCCATTATTAATCAATCACTAAGCCACTTGTTTATCATTATAATGCTCTGGAACTCATGTCTCCACTTTCCATTTTCACCACCCTGGATTAGGCCCTTATCACTTCAGACACGGACCACTGCAAAAGCTGAACTGATTTCCTTCATTCTTTTATGTAGTGACAGTGTGAAGAATGGCTTCCTTGTGTTCTTGTCACTCCCATCTAAAGTGCACTCACCCATTTCCTAAGTACACATTTATCAGACATTTGGGGGGAGGACTGTTTCTTGTCTCTTCCAACCCCTTTGTAAGCAACTTGAAGACAAAGATTATAGTATGAACCCCCATCATTATTCACACAAAAGTTTGTTTAATAGCTGTACAGTACACAATCACAGTAAATAGCTGTTAACTAGAAATCAAATACCTATTGAATCAATTCACTTATTAAAGGTAAGCATGAGATGTTTTTGAGGTATTTTTGTAGTACCAAATATTTTTCTAGTTATGTGAAGATGAGTATATGCAACTTTTTAGAACCATACTGAATTCATCTGAGTGGTCTTGTGGCAAAGTATTAGGAATTTGTCAATTGAAAATCTTCCAAATGTATAGGATGCTACTCCAAACAAAAATCTCTTGGCAGACAAAACACCCTGAGTCCAATGCTTCACTTGTAGTGTTATGTTGAATCATATTTGGCAGCAAAATCCATCTAGAGACCTCCAGAGACTCATTAAAACCAGATAACGCTGAAGCACAGCAAAAAGGTTTCCATTTGGACTATGGTGCCAGCTTGACAGATGTATGAAAAATAAAATGATTAAGTAGTTTCTTGTAAGGACATTCATCTGACTAGGCAGTTCCTAAAAACAGTCAATATGTGGACACTTATTAGGTCAATGTAGTTGACCTAATTTCTTTGAACCATATGACCTAAATATAAGTAACAAGAGAGATGTCCTGATACCATACCATGTATGTGCTAAAATAATGCAAATAAATTATATAACTATAGAGTTGAAATATTAGTACATAAATATGCTTCATTTGTATGACATAAAAAATAAAAATAGTCACTCTAGGGAATGAAAGCTGGTGCAGACACTCTGGAAAACAGTATGGAGGTTCCTCAAAAAGTTGAAAATAGAGCTACCCTTGACCCAGCAATTGCACTACTGGCTATTTACCCTAAAAATACAAATGTAGTGATCCAAAAGGGCATGTGCACCCCAATGTTCATAGCAGCAATGTCCACAATAGCCAAACTATGGAAAGAGCCTCGATGTCCATCAACAGATGAGTGGATAAAGAAGATGTGGTGTACGTATACACAATGGAATATTATGCAGCCATAAAAAATGAAATCTTGCCATTTGCAACAACGTGGATGGAACTAGAGGGTATTATGCTAAGCGAAATAAGACAATTAGAGAAAGACAATTATATGATCTCACTGATATGAAGAATTTGAGAAACAAGACAGAGGTCATAGGGGAAGTGAGGGAAAAATGAAACAAGATGAAACTAGAGAGGGAGACAAACCATAAGAGACTCTTAATCTCAGGAAACAAATTGAGGGTTGCTGGAGAGGAGGAGGGTGGGAGGGATGGGGTAGCTGGGTGGTGGACATTGGAGAGGGCATGTGGTATGGTGAGCAATGTGAATTGTGTAAGACTGATGAATCACAGAACTGTACCCCTGAAACAAATAATACATTATATGTTAATTAAAAAAAAAAAAGAATAGTCACTCTATGGGAGAACCATTCTATGAGGAGCATAGCTCAGTAGTTCCCAATCTTGTATATATGTTTGTCTTATCTCAAAGCAATTAAAACTGTTTTTTCTAGGCACTAGAGTGATTGTCTTCGTAAAGGATCTAGAAAATACATAAACACAAAAGAGGGGCACCTGGGTGACTCAGTCTTTGGCTCAGGTCATGATCTCAGGGTCCTGGGATCAAGCCCCACATCAAGTTCTCTACTCAGTGGGGATCCTGCTTCTCCCTCTCCCTCTGCTGGCCTCTCTGCCCACTTGTGATCTCTCACTCTCTGTCAAATAAATAAATAATATCTTTAAAAGAAAAAAAGGAAAATGAAAATATCCAACTGGAATCCTACTACTCAGATATTATTCCTACTACCATTTGGTAAAACTATGTAATTTTAATATATTTTATATAAACAGGGATCTTATTGTGCATATTATTACAAGAAATATTTTCTTTTTAAAAACATATTTTATTTATTTCTTTGTTTGTTGAGAGAGAGAGAGTGTGCGAGTGGGGGGCGGGGCAGAGGGAGAAGGAGAATCCCAAGCAGACTCCATGCTGAGCAAGGAGCCCAATGTAGGGTTCGGTCCCATGACCCCAAGATCACAACCCAAACCGAAATCAACATTGGACACCCAACCAACAGAGCCACCCAGGCACCCAGAAATATTTTCTGCAATAAAAAAATTGCTCTTCATTTTCTTATGTCATTGATACTGCCTAATAAACACCCACACATCTATTCTTATCAACTTAAATCTTTTTGGTGATTTTTATTAGTGCTCTAAGAGGCGAAGTCAAGAGTATATGCATTGTCAAGTTAACTGTGTTAGTTTAGCAATTTTACCAGCTATTGTGAAGCTCCTTTTTAAAAGGCCTCACTGAAGATACGGTAATCTCCAACAAAATATGAAGCACTTTGGTAGCTGTCAGCAAGTATCAAGTAGGCCCCCTGCAGGGAAGACTGAATGTTTTACCTTTTGGAGCCCCCATGGTGGGGAACATTGGACACAGGGAAGACTGCTTATCTAGGAATCAGGAGATCCGAGCTCTGATTTTGACTCTGCCACTAAATCACTGCAAAGGTCATTTTCGTATCTAAATATGGAACTAGGAAGGTTTTAGGAGAGGGAGAATATTTGAAATGATTGGAAAACTCATCACAAAACCTATTCTGATCTAGACAGAAGGTACAGGTGATCAATGCATTACATATTGAATGTTGAATGACTGAACAGCATTTGCAGTTCAAAAAGGTTATCTTACAAAGCAGTTATAGCTATAGCACTAAATTTTCTGGAGATGATAGGAAAGGGAAGAGGAAAACTTATATCAGCCCTTCTAAAAATTGTTTTCAATGAAAAATACAAATACAGGTCTCCTTTTGAACTACAGATATTTGTAATTCATTTTTAGGTAATGCTAGAGCATGGATCCACTGAGGTTGGAGTCTTGACTCCCTTTGGACTTCTTCCTATCATAACATTCCTTTTTTCTTATTAATTTGAATTCCACAACAGTGGATTGATATAGGCCCACAGTAAACACTGAGAGAAGTCTCAAGCTGGGTAGTTCCTTATATTAGGGTTTTGAATTATAATATCCTGTGCCCTATTCATAATCTTACTAAAGTAGTTATGGTTAATGTTTCCTGAACAACATCCGCTGTTAGTTCCTTTTAAAATGGACTAGGGGAACAACTATATATGTGTATTAATGAGGTTTACTAATGAGGCATCCTGGTTTTGGTTTTGGGGGGCTCAATATTAGTGACTCAAGGTTGGAGAATGACATGATGTGGCTCTGCAAGACCTCACAGCTGACAGAGTATATTATGAATGATACAAAGGAGCAGAACTCTGACAGTGTCTCACTGAGGCCAGACACAGGCAAAGACTTGAGAAAGTCAAATCTCTGTTAAAGAAATCTCTAAGTTTTCAACACTAATCACAACCACACTTCCAGAATAAGAGAGAGAAGCCCCACTCTCCCAGCCACCTGCTCTCTTCCCCGGCACTGCTCCTGTGTTTGCCTTCCTTAAACCTGGCTTCTCTGCCCTTCATTCAAATTGTTCCTTGGTTTGCTTTGATCATTCAGAGTGCAAAGTCAACAAACAGTCTTTGAAGGGGAGAGAGAGAGAAGAGAATTCTGGGGGCATCAGAGATGTTGCCTGTGAAGTACACTGCCCTGCCATTCCCTGTTATTGGCTACAGGAAGCCAGGAAAAAGGGATTGAGTGTCAGATGAAGGGAGGAGTGAAGGATAGGAAGCATCAGCTGTATTTTTTTTTCTTCTCAGGGATCTGTGGGGGCCTCTCTCTGAGTGATGTGGGGAATTATGAGGGGAAGTGACAAAGCACTGTCACATGTAATTTGAAGTTTGCGGCAGGAGGACAGACTGAATGACACATAAACCTTTCTCACTGACACTTGGATAAACATGCCACTAGTCCCCAGCAGCACAGCTATAAACACCAGCTAAGGACTTTATAGAAAAAAAAAAACAACAACAACAGGGGACCAAGGACTTTGCATGGGATCAGTGGCCACTTCACAGCATATCAAGAGAATAAAGGAGTGATAAGGGAGAAAGGCATTTAGAGAAGCAGCCCAAAGCTCCAACCTTTGTTAAGTGCTCTGCTCATACCCATGAAGGTTTCTCCAAGAGAGCTCTTGGCAGATTCTTCAGACAAATGAAAATTTAAGTTTCTGCCTAACAGTGGAAAGCAAAGGGTTAACGAGATGACTGCTAATGCATGTCTCCAATCTTTCTTGGTCCTACATCCCCATCAGTAAAATAATAACCCCTAACAGGCTAACATTCAGCTGGGACATTCTTACACAGCCCTACCTACCGTCTGTATCTGTTCTAACCGCCCAGTGCCCAATTAGGCTATAGTACTGTTTTTTAATTAACATATAATGTATTATTTGCCCTAGGGGTACAAGTCTGTGAATCATCAGGCTTACACATTCCAGGCTATAGTACTTTTTAAGGCGATTCTTGAAAAGTAGAGTTTCCTCTCCTGATTTTGCTCGAGATCCACCACTCGTGGGTAGGAAGGCCTCTTCCAGAGAGTCACTGGGGAGAGGTCTGGGGTGTTCACATGAAGCAAACTTCTCTATTTTACATTTGCCAGCAACGCTGCCCGCTATTTAAGAGCTGACAAAGTTAATAAGCTAGGGAAGACTTGAGGGAAAAGTACATGTAAGTTAACTATCAGATGGTTTAGGAGTCCCAGCAGGAGCCTATTAAGCCTCTCCTCATCACCTGTCTTCCTCTAGTGCTGGTTGCAGGGAGTTCTCATGGCTGCTCATCTCCACCAAAGCCAGAAGACCCCAGGAGTTCTAGCTACTCCTTCAAAAGCCACATGGATAAAAGTCTAGAAAACTTCAAGAAACAGCATGAATGTGCTGGGTGGATTACCCTCAACAGCACCAAGAGTAAATGAAGCAGGTGAAGCAAGAGTAGTGCAAAATAGTTAGCAGGGTAAGACCCACATCCTACATGGTTCCTTGAGATTTGGAAGCATTTAGTGTCTCTGGTCACATGGTCACATGGTCACAGCTAGTTTCCTGCTGCCTTTTCAGTCCAGCTTGTGGTTATTGCGTGAGAAGAAGCACAAAGAACAATGCCAACACTAGTCACTCACCTGTGCAATCTGAGGGCTGAGTGTAAGAGAGGCTGGGAATGTGAGAAAAGTAGCATCTAATGTAGACATTCTGATTCTAAAACGGAAGATTAAGTTCATTCCTATAAGCCAGTATAGGAGGATCTCAGTTCATGATTCCTGCATATCATCTCATAGTGTAGCTATAGTCTTACCAAGAGGCAGAGGGATGGGTTGTAATATCCAAATGTATTTTTTAGTTTGATATAATTCTGTCAGAGACATTGTCCAGTCATAAAGACCTGGCTCTTTATGTAAAGGAAATGTAAAGGAAACTCAGAGAGATGGGTGTCTTACAAAGTGGGTCGTTATCAATGGTATGATGAAAACTGCATAGATTTTGAAGCCAAATAAACCAGGATTTAGATTCCAGATCTGCCATTGAATGTATACTCTGTGACTTCAATCAACATGGTCTCAGTTCTCTCATTTGTTAAATGGGACTAATGATAGCAGCTATTTATGAAGGTTTAATTAAGATTAACTAAAATACTGTGTTATAAAGCCCCCACCACAAAGGTCTGGCACATAATGGGTGCTCAATGAATGGTTATTCACTTCCCCTACACCTTGCCCTCATTTTTTTTTCTCGGCTTCCTGGAGTATAAGGGCTTAAGTCACAGACACAGACATGGGCCCAGGAAGGCCAAATAAGTGAAGGGCAACTGATCACGACATTTCTCTTCTCCAGATTATGGCTAAAGATAAACTTTCTGCCTTGTGGCTCTGAAAGGCTCTCCTTTAACAATCTGGGGTGTATAGAAGGGAAGTTAAACAATTCATTAAACCGTAATATTTAATATGCTACTACAAGAGGCAGGAGGGAAAATTTAATGACTTCTTAAGGCCTCTTGATCTGCTCTGTGCACCTTTACTCTGAAGACTTCAGCCACATGGGCTTGATAGTGTATGGGCTTGTCAGGGTAGGGCATGCTGTGGGAGACTCAGCAGCCCTTCAGCTTTGCCCTAAATGCTTTAGAAAGACCCCCACTCATGACGAACTCATACTGACTGATCAGAGAAGTCTAGGCATTGAAGAGATGAGCTAAAAATCTTCAGGGGTAGCCTTTTTTGAGAGTGGAGAAGAGAAAGACCAAGAAAAAAGGGTGCAAGCAGCAGTGCTACCAAGCGGGCTGCCCTACTCACCTTGTCTAGAATCAGCCACAAAGTCTTCTCTCAGACAAGTCAAAAGGAGTAGTGGCCTAAAGCTCAGATATTACATAGAATTTAGTTCAGAAAATAGCTGAAAGTTACAAATGCTTATTAAAGTCAATATGTTCCCCTAAATAGGCTCTGCAGGTGCTTTAAGAAATGCTGGGGAAAAGCAAACATGTTGCAAATGTGGCACAGCTTATATGTAAAATTGGAATTTCCAATGTTGAATTTACTTGAAGATAAATTAGAAACTATTTCTTTACAAGAAGATTCACACCATGATTTTTTTTCAGTAGTACATTTTAGAAAGGCTTTTCTCCATATGCAACTCCTCATGAATGTACCTATTGAGCAAAGGCAGAAAGTCCTGTACAAAAATGGAAAGAAGTGGGGCGCCTGAGTGGCTCAGTCAGTTAGGCATCTGACTCTTGATTGCAGCTCACGTCACGATCTCAGGATGGTGAGATCAAGCCTAGTGTTGGGCTTCATTCTGGGAGTGGAGCCTGCTTAAGATTCTCTCCCTCCCTCCCTTTCCCTCTGCCCTTCTCTTTCTCTCTCCAGAAAAAAAAAAAAAAAGGAAAGAAATGATGATTTATGAAGAGCCAAGGAAAGCAAGCATGAACCAGACACACCTCTTTTCATTTGTTTAACTGCCTTCTCATTGGTCAACCTGTGTTAATAGCCAATCATTAGAACAACTGAAAAAGTTACCCAAGGGGCTGAAATTTTAAGTGTGGTTCCAGAATTGTATGTCTGGAATTAAAGATTCCACCAAGTTGCTATGTATACCAGGATCTCTTGTAATAAGTATTATGTTCTGTAGCTATACACTACTGTTAAAACCTATTAAATACTGATTCTAGGGGCCCAGGAAGTCTACATGTGTCAGCTATAGTTCTTTTGGTGATAGAGGAGAAATTATAATTTAGAAAGGCGAGAAGGAAATAAAATTAGTTTCTATTAAAATTAAAGGAAAGCATTAGCTGACTTCATTAAGACGAGTCAAAGCCATTAGGAAATCAAATTACATGTCTAAAATCATAAAGCCCACAGATGGAGCAATAAGTATGGAACTATCTATTTCCCTTCTAAATTTATCCAGTATTACCTCAAAACCCTGCCAGAAACATAATTCATTTTTTCATGCCCCCTTCCTAGACTTAGAGAACTTTACATAAGAGACTATGATTATCCTATATTGTAAGACACATACAAGGTTGTTATTCTGTGTTTATTCCTGGAACTGGATCCTAGCCAAAAACAGCCTATGCAATCAAGAGTAATTTCAGAATAAGCCAAGTTTTCATTTGTATTTTTTAAACATTGCTGTATCAGTCAGAGTCCCACCAGGACATAGATGGCACATTCAAAGGGTGTAAGTGAGGAAGGTTTAATATAAAGGTTATTTTTACAAAGGGGTAGGCAGGTTAAGAGAAACCAACGAAGAGAATAAAGTGCCTGGAGACTAAGAACTGAGGGAAGCTGCCACCACGCTTAGGACCGAGGAGCTGGGGTGTGTGTGGGGGGGGTGGCAGGAAGTGGTATTACTAGAACTCAGTGAGACCTATAGCCATGAAAGAATGGGGAAGAAAAACCCTACCCCACTTCTCTTTCTCTTCCCATCCATTGATCTTAAGCTAATGCCTCCCATTAACTGAATCTGATGCTAGCCCCCGCTAGAGACCCAGGAGGTACAATACCTAGAGCTTCCAGGGGTACAAAGCAGAGCAGAAAAGGGTGGAGAATGACACTGCAAGAACAAGTGAACAATAACCTGCATAACTGTGAATCAGGATTCATAAGCTATATCAACATGTCCTTAAAATGTCCCATTTCTCTTTCATCCATTTCCTTCATAAGTCACAGCTCTCCATAATCCTTAAAAGACCCTCCAGTTATCTACTCTATATGTCTCTTATTAATGTCTCATGCTCCTGTTCTCCCCCTTTACTTTTTTTTTTTTTAAAGATTTTATTTATTTGACAGAGAGAAACACAGTGAGAGAGGGAACACAAGCAGAGGAAATGGTAGCGGGAGAAGCAGGCTTCCCACCGAGCAGGGAGCCCGATGCGGGGCTCGATCCCAGAACCCTGGGATCATGACCTGAGTTGAAGACAGACGCTTAACGACTGAGCCACCCAGGCACCCCTGCTTTTTTTTAAAGTAAGCCCTGTACCCAACATGGGGCTTGAATTGAAGACCCCAAGATCAAGAGTCACATGCTCTACCAACCGAGCCAGCAAGGCACCCTTCCGCCCCTTTACTTGATTTATTCTATGTCATAAAACTCCAAGAATGGATCTGGTAAGACAGAACTGTCTTCCCAGGGTGCAGGAAAAGAAGAGACTGACACACACCAAGCTAGAATTCCCTTTAGCAAGTGGGAGGAGGGAAACACCAGAAGACTTGGTTTATTAATCATTTTTATCCCTTTAAAATGAGATTTTCTAAAATTCTAACCTTACCACCCATTCCTCATCATCATCACCACAACTATTACCACCTCTCAATCGTCACTTTGCTAAAGCCACACCTGCTAACCCCTAAGGTTTTAAGTCTTGTGTCTTGACTCCTCTGAAAGCCAGTGCCACCATGGTATCTGCAACCTCTTTCTGCCTTCTTTTTCCAGGAGTTAAGAGTATTCTTTAGGAAGTAGAGTGGAATTATTTTTTTAATTTTAAAAATTAAAGCAGCATAGTAATAAGCCTACAGTTAATGGAGCTTATCATCATCTGCATGTAGTCAGGGGAAGAGGTGTCCAAGAGAGCCCTACTATAACTACTGTCATCCCAGGGTGATTCTGAGCATGCCTAGGCTGTACCTTCTAGAGAACATCAGAGGTAGGGGTAAATAGACCTCACTCAAGTAATCCAGCCAGTCATCAAACAAATAAACAAGAAAACAACAATAACAAGCCCAGAGGGTGTGAGTGGAGCCAGCCCCTGGAATTGCTACAATTTATTATCTAAAATGTCCAGTTTCCATAAAAATTTATAAAACAGGAAGGACTGACACACATAAAAGGGGAAGATCAGACAACAGAAAACAAGCTGTAAGATGGAACAGGTGTCCTATTTAACAAAGGCTTCAAAGTAGTCATTAAAAGTGTTTTCAAAGAGGTAAAGGGAACCTCACTTAATAAAGGTAGTTATGATGACAATGTCTAGTCAAATAGAGAATATCTATAGAGAAGTAGAAATTATAAAAGAGCACCAAATGAAAATTCTGGTGCCAAAAAGTACAATACCTGAAGCAAAAATTTCACTCGAGGAGCTGAACAGGAGATGTGAACTGGCAGAAAATATAATGTGTGAATTTGTAGATCAATAGGGTTTTGCCATCTGAAGAAGAGAGAGAAGAAAAAGAAAAATGAAGAGAGCCTCAAAGAAATGTGGGATACCACTATAAGGGCACCAATATAAGCATAATGGAAGTAACAGAGAAGAAAGAAAAGAGAAGAAAAGATGTTTAAAGAAGCACTGGGTGTGGTGCATGAACAATAAATCTTGTAACACTGAAAAAATAAAATAAACATATTTGGGGGAAAAAATAAAGATGTTTAAAGAAATAATGTCTCATGTACCCTGGGGCAATAATACATTATATGTTAATAAAAAAAATAAAATAAAATAAAATAAAATAAAATAAAATAAAATAAAATAAAGAAAGAATGTCTCAGAGCACCAGCTTTGGTGGCTCAGTTGGTTAAGCTCTTAATTTCAGCTCAGGTCATGATCTCAAAGTCTTGAGATCAAGCCCCATGTTGGCCTCCGTGCTCAGTGTGGAGTCTGCTTGAGATTCTCTCTTTTCCTCTCCCTCTACCTCTTCCCCCGCTCATGCTCTCTCTTTCTCTCAAATGAATAAATAAATCTCTAAAAAGAAATAATGGCTCAAAACTTGCCAAATTTCTTGAAAAACATTACACATCCAAGAATCTCAACGAACTCCAGAAAGGATAAAGGCAGAGACCCCCAAACATATGCATAATAGTTAAAGGGCTGAAAAGACAAAGAAAAGGAGAAAATCTTGAAAGCAGTAAGAGAAAAATGCTCATCAGTTAGAAGGGAGCCCCAATAAGATAAATAGCTGACTTCTCATCAGAAACATTGGAGGCCAGAAAGCAGTATGAGAACATATTCAAAATGCTCAAAAAAGAAACACCACCTGTCAACCAAGAATCCTATATCCACCAAAACTATATTTAAAAAATGAAGAGGAAATAAAGACATTCCACATTAAAAAAAAAAACAAAAACTGAGAATTCACCGCTAGCAGACCTGCTATACAAGAAATATTAAAGTAAGTTTTTCAGGCTGAAAGTAAGTAATCCCAGTCAATAATTCAAGAGCACACACACACACACATAGGCACATACACATGTACCAGTTAAGGTAATTATGAAATTATAAAAGATATTACAGATGAGTGACATCAGCAAAATGATGGAGTAGGCAGCTCCAAGCTTACATCCACCCGTGCCTCCAAAGATACATCAAAAAACAAGTAGAAACTGTCAGAACCAACTTTGTCAGAATTCTGGAAAACAGTCAAAAGTTTAACGCAACCAAGCAAACACCGAATCAAGAAAAGGGCAACATAAAAAAGGTAGGTTTTGTGGCATTTTATTTGCCCTTGCCCCACCTTCCCCACTCTCTGGTAGTGGCCTTGCTCTCTAAGCAGTGGTAACCTGCATTCCCAATGTGGGACTATCGTCCCTGGTTCTGGAGGGAGCAGAACAGACTTTCCCCCAAAACTACTGTGTGTCTGTTCTAACCTCTTTGCCTGAAAGACTGACATAAAGAACTATCTCTGTTCTGCCTAACTCCCGAATCAGGCTAGAAAAGTGGTAAGACTTTGCTCAAAAACACTTTAAGCTTGACTAACAACTCTCAGACACACAGGGCAAAAAGTCATAGCTGAAGCATATGATAGACCACCTAAGGCATGGGAACAAAACCTGAGGAGAGTTTCTTTGTGAAACCAAGATATTCAAAAGCAGCTGTGCATCTGTGGCAATTTAGAAAACCATGTGCATGACTAGGGCAAGACTTATGCTTAGAAAAGACCCAAGAATATGCTAAGGTTTCATCTTGGGCTGCTTCCTAGAATCTGTGTAAGCCTAAATGTTGATAGAGAGCCCTACAGAGCTAATCTGTAATGACTGAAAGAGGTATCATTAGTTTATTTGTTTTAGCTCCAGGAGGCCAAGGAAATCTCTGTCAAAACACTCGCTGAACTCAACCTAAAGAACAGAGATTTCAGTGAAGTGAAAAAGAATACATGTCTTTTCAAATTAGTTTGCGTTAGTCATTAAATAGACTACTATAGTCTTCAACAATCAAAAAACAGCAAACCTGGGGGAGAGGGAGAATTTCAGAGAAGCTAATATTGGAGGTGGGCCTTAAGGAATGGAAAGACTTGCCTTTAACAGTGAGGTGGAGAGGAGAGAGCTTTTTCATAATTTTTTAAAGATTTCATTTATTTGAGAGAGAGAGTGCATGGAGAGGGGCAGAGGGGGAGGGAGAGTGAATGGGAGAGAATATCAAGCAGACTCTGCACTGAGCAAGGAGCCCAATGTGGGACCCCATCTCATGACCTGGGAGCTCATGACCTGAGCTGAAAGCAAGAGACAGACACTTAACTAACTGAGCCACCCAGGCACCCCAAGAGGAACGTTTTAACCGTGGAGGAAAACAAGGAGGTCACTGTATAGAAAATAATAGTATCTAATCATGGACTTAAGACAAATAAGCCTCTGAGATACAAGACTCTGATTGTCCTTTGGGGAAGAAGGGCAAGGAAAAAATTATATCACTCATTATTTCCTGATATTTCCTGAAGCTCCAGGAAAATGAGAGTTACTTTCTCCAACTGGAAGGTTATCCTTTCCATTAGTTTGGCAAGGGCTGAAACTAGTTCAGTAGCTCTTCTTGAAGTAGACTAATTCAAATGTTGGGAATTAAGAAGTAGTTACTACCTGATGGTAAATGTAAGACCTTGGCCCATACTCTACAGATGGGGAAAACAAGGTCATGGGAGAGAATGTGATTTTACTACCAAATATATTAAGAATCTAGAATTTGAGCTAGGTCTTAAGAAATGGTTTTATGTTCTAGCTTTTCTTTTCTTTTTTTTTTTTCTTTTATACCTTATCATCTTTTTAGGCAGAGAGGAAAACAAGCTGTGATACTGAAAATACCTCATCAATGTGCCCTTTTAGATACCCTCACACACCAAGGAAAAAAGATACAGATATCATTATTTGATCTTTTTTGTACATAGATCTATAAATATCTTATCAGTACCCTCTTGAAACACAGTATGATTTTTAAAGATTTGTTTATTTCAGAGAGAGAGAGAGAATTCTAGAGTGTGTGTGTGATGTACTTGAGTGGGGGAGGGGCAAAGGGAGAGAGAGAATCCTGAAGCGGACTCCCTGTGGAGCAAGGAGCCCAACATGGGGCTCCATCCCAGGACCCTGAGATCATGACCTGAGCCAAAGTCAAGAATTGACCACTTAACCAACTGAACCACCTAGACGTCTCTAGATATAGCATTGTTGAAGAAGTAAATAAAGTCTAACTTTTATTTAGTGCTTTAGAACTGACAAAGCATTGGTAGGTATTCAATTTAATCCACACAACAACCTTATGCAGCAGGTATTAGTATCCTCAATTTTGTGAATGGTGCATTCAAATAATTCCCCAAGTGGCCCAAATCACACAACTAAGAAGCCACTAAAATTCAAATCTAAATTTCTTAGCTTCAAATTAACTCTAGCAATTATCCCTGACCACATCTTCCTGTACCTATCAAATCCCACATATTTTACCTTCTAGGCAGGCCTCAAATCTGTCCCCTTTTCCATGATATTGTCACTGGCCTACCTAATCCCAGCTCTTGTTATGCCTCCCCTGAACTGTTGCAATGATATCTTAACTCTTCTCCATCCCCACTCTCATCTCCCTAAAATGTGGACTTCATGCAATAGCCAAGGTGTTACTTAATGCAAATCTGAACACATGTTTCAGATACAGCAAATGAAAATGGAAGAATGAGTCAAAACTTGGCACTGTTTAACTGCATTGATACATTGTTATGGGGACTTCAACCATGTAGTGCCATGCAGTGTTTCTCTTTCTGTGGGTCTAGGCACTCAGTGGTTTTACAACTTTTCTGGGAAGACAGAATTCACATTCTCAACACCAAAGAAAGGGAGTCTATAATAAAATGCTAAACTGCATATAATTAAGAGCCAGAATGTATGACAAAGTATCAGAGGCTTTATTCTCTTAGTTTGAGAAGCTGCTATGAAAAAGAATCATTTTTTAACAATGCTTATTCTTCCGATCCAGGAACATGGAATGCTTTTCACCTTTTTGTGACTTCTTCTATTTCTTTCACGAGCGTTCTGTAGTTCTTTGAGTACAGATCCTTCACCTCTTTGGTTAGGTTTATTCCCAGGTATCTTATGGTTCTTGGTGCTACAGTCAATGGAATTGATTCTCTAATTTCCCTTTCCATATTTTCATTGTTAGTGTATAGGAAAGCAACTGATTTCTGTGCATTGATTTTGTATCCTGCCACATTACTGAATTGCTGTATGAGTTCTAGTAGTTTGGGAGTGGAGTCTTTTGGGTTTTCAATATAAAGTATCATGTCGTCTGCGAAGAGAGAGAGTTTGACTTCTTCATTGCCAATGCGAATACCTTTTATTTCTTTTTGTTGTCTGATTGCTGTCGCTAGTACTTCTAGCACTATTGTTAAAATCTGTATACTGCCCAGAGCAATCTATACTTTCAATGCCATCCCGATCAAAATTCCACCGGTTTTTTTCAAAGGCCTGGAACAAACAACCCTAAAATTTGGATGGAACCAGAAAAGACCCCGAATTGCTAAGGCAATGCTGAAAAAGAAAAACCAAGCTGGGGGCATCACAGTGCCTGATTTCAAGCTTTACTACAAAGCGGTGATCACCAAGACAGCATGGTACTGGCACAAAAACAGACACATAGACCAGTGGAACAGAATAAAGAGCCCAGATATGGACCCACAACTCTGTGGTCAAATAATCTTTGACAAAACAGGAAAAAATATCCAGTGGGAAAAAAACAATCTCTTC
>CM053612.1:11616629-11696230 GCA_028646535.1 Procyon lotor | reverse complement strand
GAAAGGGGCACCCTCTTCCACTGTTGGTGGGATTGTAAGCTGGTGCAGCCACTTTGGGAAACAGTGTGGAGATTCCTCAAGAAATTAAAAATAGAGCTACCCTATGACCCTGCCATCGCACTACTGGGTATTTACCCAGAGAAGCAGATGCATTACAAAGAAGGGCCACATGTACCCCAATGTTCAAAGCAGCAATGGCCACAACTGCCAAACTGTGGAAAGAATCAAGATGCCCTTCAACAGATGAATGGATAAGATATAGTCCATATATACAATGGAATATTATGCCTCCATTAGAAAGGACGAATATCCAACTTTTCTATCAACATGGATGGGACTGGAAGAGATTATGCGGAGTGAAATAAATCAAGCAGAGAGAGCCAATTACCTTATGGTCTCGCTTACATGCTAAGCATAAAGAAAAACATGGAGGGCATTGTGAGAAGGAAGGGAAAGGTGAATGAGGGGAAATCAGAGTGGGAGATGAACCATGAGAGACTGTGGACTCTGAACAACAAATTGAGGGTTTAGGAAGGGTGGGGGTAGGGGGTTGGGTGAGCCTGGTGGTGGGTATTGAGGAGGGCACGTATTGCATGGAGCACTGGGTGTGGTGCATGAACAATAAATCTTGTAACACTGAAAAAATAAAATAAACATTTTTGGGAAAAAAATACTTGAAACAGTTCTGCCTAAAAAAATAAAAAATAATTAAAAAACTAAATCCAGGAGGCACAGAGAACTTCCCTCAAAAATCAATAAAAATAGGTCCACACCCCATCATCTGATAGTAAAACTTACAAGTCTCAGTGACAAAGAGAACATCCTGAAAACAGCTTGGGACAAGACGTCTGTAACATACAATGGTAGAAATAGAGACTGGCAGCAGACCTATTCACAGAGACCTGGCAGGCCAGAAAGGGCTGGCATGATATATTCGGAGCATTAAAGAAGAAAAATATTCAGCCAAGAATACTATATCTAGCTAGGCTGTCATTGAAAATAGGAGAAATTAAAAGCTTCTAGGACAAACAAAAACTAAAAGAATTTGCAAACAGCAAACCAGCCCTACAGGAAATATTGAAAGGGGTCCTCTAAGCAAAGAGAGAGCCTAACAGTAACAGACCAGAAAGGAACAGAGACAATATACAGAAACAGTCACCTTTCAGGCAATTCAATAGCACTAAATTCATATCTTTCAATAGTTACCCTGAATGTAAATGGGCTAAATGCCCCAATCAAAAGGCACAGGGTATCAGAATGGATTAAAAAAGCAAGACCCATTGATATGCTGTCTACGAGAAACTTATTTTATACCCTGGGGCAAATAATACATTATATGTTCATTAAAAATAAATAAATAAATAAATAAAATAAAAACTAATTTTTCCCCCAAAAATGTTTATTTCATTTTTTCAGTGTTACAAGATTTATTGTTCATGCACCACACCCAGTGCTCCATGCAATACGTGCCCTCCTCAATACCCACTACCAGGCTCGCCCAGCACCACACCCCCACCCCTCCCAAACCCTCAGTTTGTTGCTCAGAGTCCACAGTCTCTCATGGTTCATCTCCCCGTCTGGTTTCCCCCCATTCACCTTTCCCTTCCTTCTCACAATGCCCTCCATGTTTTTCTTTATGCTCAGCATGTAAGTGAGACCATAAGGTAATTGGCTTTCTCTGCTTGACTTATTTCACTCCGCATAATCTCTTCCAGTCCCATGGATGGGAGTGGAAAAAATAATTTTTTTAAGATTTTATTTATTTGACAGAGATAAACACAGTGAGAGAGGGAACACAAGCAGAGGGAATGGTAGCGGGAGAAGCAGGCTTCCTGCCGAGCAGGGAGCCCAATGCGGGGCTTGATCCCAGGACCCTGGGATCATGACCTGAGCCAAAGGCAGATGTTTAACAACTGAGCCACCCAGGCGCCCCTTAAAAAATAATTTAAAAAAAGAAACTCATTTTAAATCCAGACACCTCCAGATTTAAAGTGAGGGGGTAGAAAACAATTTACCATGCTAATGGACATCAAAAAAAAAGCTGGGGTGGCAATCCTTACATCAGATAAATTAGATTTTAAGCCAAAGACTCTAATAAGAGATGAGGAAGGACACTATATCATCCTTAAAGGGTCTGTCCAACAAGAAGATCTCACAATTGTAAATATCTATGCCCCTAACATGGGAGCAGCCAATTATATAAACCAATTAATAACAAAATCAAAGAAACACATTGACAATAATACAATAATAGCAGGGGACTTTAACACCCCACTCACTGAAATGGACAGATCATCCAAGCAAAAGATCAACAAGGAAATAAATAAAGGCTTATCTGACACACTGGACCAGATGGACAACACAGATATATTTAGAACAATCCATCCCAAAGCAACAGAATATACATTCTTCTCTAGTGCACAGGAACATTCTCCAGAATAGATAGCATCCTGGGTCACAAATCAGGTCTCAACCGGTACCAAAAGATTGGGATTATTCCCTGCATATTTTCATACCACAATGCTTTGAAACTAGAACTCAATCACAAGAAGAAAGTTGGAAAGAACTCAAATACATGGAGGCTAAAGAGTATCCTACTAAGAATGAATGGGTCAACCAGAAAATTAAAGAAGAATTTAAAAAATTCATGGAAACAAATCAAAACGAAAACACAACTGTTTGATCCGAAGGGGCACGTGCACCTGAATGTTTATAGCAGCAATATCCACAATAGCCAAACGATGGAAAGAACCTACATGTCCATCAACAGATGAATGGATAAGAAGATGTGGTATATAAATACAATGGAATACTATGCAGCCATCAAGAGAAACGAAATCTTGCCATTTGCAATGATGTGGATGGAACTAGAGGGTATTATGCTAAGCGAAATAAGTCAATAAGAGAAAGATAATTATATCTCTGATATGAGGAATTTGAGAGGCAGGGTGGGGGGTTGTAGGAAGTAGGGAGGGAAAAAATGGAACAAGATGGGATCGAGAGAGAGACAAACCATAAGAGACTCTTAATCTCAAAAAACAAACTGAGGGTTGCTGGGGGATGGAGGGTAGAAATAGGGTGGCTGAGTTATGGACATTGGGGAGGGTATGTGCTATGGTGAGTGCTGTGAAATGTGTAAGCCTGGTGATCACAGACCTGTACCCATGGGCAAATAATATATTGTATGTTAATAAAATTTCAAAAAAGAGGGGCGCCTGGGTGGCTCAGTCGTTAAGCGTCTGCCTTCGGCTCAGGTCATGATCCCAGCGTCCTGGGATCGAGCCCCGCATCGGGCTCTCTGCTCAGCGGGAAGCCTGCTTCTCCCACTACCATTCCCTCTGCTTGTGTTCCCTCTCTCACTGTGTTTCTCTCTGTCAAAATAAATAAAATCTTTAAAAAAAAAAAAAATTTCAAAAAAGAAATCCAAATGGCCAACAGGTATGTGAAAAGGTGCTCAATATCTCTAATCATCTGGGAAATGCAAATCAAAGCCACAATATCACCTCACATCTATCAGAATGACTATAAAAATATATAAATATATATTATATACAAATATATATATTTTAGAAATATTTTTTAGGATATATTTTTAGGATATGTATATATAAATAGGATGACTATTGTAAAAGAGACAGGAGATAGCAAGCATTAATGAGGATGTGGAGAAAAGGGAACCCTTGTACGTTGTTGGCTGGAATGTAAATTTGTATAGTTATTATGGGAAACAGTATGAAGATTCCTCAAAAAATTAAAAATAGATCCAACATTCCCACTTCTGGTTATATATCCAAAGGTACTGAAAACAGCACTGTGAAGAGATACCTGCACCCTCATGTTCACTGCAGCATTATTCACAATAGCCAATATATGGAAACAACCTAAATGTCCTTTGACAGATGAATGAATGATACAATGGGATATTATTCAGCCTTTAAAAAGAAGGAAATCCTGCCATTTGCAATAACATAGGTGAACCTGGAGAACATTATGCTAAGTAAGCTAGATGCAAAAAGACAAGTATTGCATGCTCTCACTTCTATGTGGAATCTAAAATAGTCAAATGCATAGAAGCAGACAGTAGGATAGTGGTTGCCAGGGATGGGGCAGGGGCAGGGGAAATGCTGGTCAAAGCATACTAACTTTCAGTTACACAAGATGGACAAGTTCTCGAGATATAATGTACAGCATGGATGACTGTAGTGAATAATACTGTATTGCATACTTGAAATTTGCTGAGAGGATATGTCTTTTTTTTTTTTAAGATTTTATTTATTTGACACAGAGAGAGATTACAAGTAGGCAGAGAGGCAGGCAGAGAGAGAGGGGGAAGCAGGCTCCCTGTTGAGCAGAGAGCCCAATGCGGGGCTCGATCCCAGGACCCTGAGATCATGACCTGGGCCAAAAGCAGAGGCTTTAACCCACTGAGCCACCCAGGTGCCCCATAAGAGGATATGTCTTAAATTAAATCTTCAACACACACACACACACACACACACACACACACACACACACACACACACAATGGTAACCATGTAAAAGTGATGGATATGTTAACTAGTTGGATCTTGATGATGATTTCACAATGTATGTGTTTATCAGAACTTCAGGTTGTATACCTTCAATATATAAAATTTTTCTATGCCAGTGATAATAAAGCTATTTTAAAAGTTTACTGAATGGATGAATGCATATGTAACTGCACAGCTAATACCTCTGGAGGAGCAATTTGCTTGAGAGCCATCATTTTAATCTTAAATGCTATAAAATGGGGTAAGATATCCTATTTCTTTCTTTTTAATGAATGTTTACTTTTATGTAATGGCTATGTATTTACAATGGAGAACCAATGTTGAAGCTAAAAATTGGATAAAACTGAAGTTTTAAGGGCTGGAACAGCCCTTAAAGTTTAAGGCTTAAGTTTAAGGGCTGGAACAGTCCTTACTCTGAGAATGACTATAAAGACTTTCAGAGGATACACTAGAAATTATCAACTCCAAACAATGTGAAGTGTTATAGTCACTCATCACATCAAACCCAAGGCAAGGTTGACACCACTTCTGGGCTTTTTGCATTTATTCTTTACTTCTTTTTCCTTCACTATTAAATTTTGTTCCCTGTGTTTGGACCAAGACATAGGGTTCATTTGTTGCTTTAAGCATCTTGAAAGGAAACCTTTGATATGTATTTGAACTACTGGCTTCATATTCACATCAAAAGTACTGTAGGAATATTATGAATTGCCTCATGTAAGTACAAGTTGGCACCCAGCTCTTTCTCTGGTTTTATCAGTTCTAGCTGCTGAATTTGAGTATTATGAAATTCAAAACAAATCTCAATTTTTTCTCCATTTCAATTTTATTCTCCTTCCATAGTGTTCATAAAATAAAAGTAACTTCAAGTTATTTTCCTCAATTCTATAAACATATCTAGTAACTGGTTGTCCTATTGGCATATGGGCCTACTGTATCACACAAAGCATACATGCAATCTAGAGCTCTTGAATATGGCATATATTTATTTCTCTTCTGTAACATGTCTTCCTTACATGAAATTTCCGAGGAATTTTTCTTCATCTTGGAGGAACTTAGGGCTCAAAACTCCTCGTTACAGAAGTGAACAATAACGAGGAGGTCATATCATGGTCATGCCAACCAATAGGTCATGGTTGAAATGTGCAAGTCCTACAGACCCATGCTATGCTATAAGTCATGCTGTGGGCATGCTTAAGCTACCAGCTAAGCCAAGACCAGCCTAAAGCCTAGCACCGTGCAGTGGAGAAGCTCTGAGCTAGGCCCAGTATGATTCTTCCTCTACAATCTAGTAATGACTATACATAGTAGCAGCTTAATACATATTTGTTAAATTAGAAAGTCCATCTGCATTTTCAAAGGTTCATTTAGTTCTTGCATGCCCAGTGATATCCACTATAAAGTGATTAATTTGATTACTCCTTCTTAAATTGCATTTTCCAAATATATCATATCTTCATAATTTCATTTCTTCACTTAGAAGCCAGAATTTAGATGTCCAGTCACAGTACATTGAAATCATCGCCTCTTACCAGGTCAGCTTTCAATCAACACAGCCCAGAAATTTCATTCAAGTGCATAATTTTAAAGTGTGCACTTACACATTTATCCCCATCCATAACTCTGGTTTCATATATACCTTTCTCAGGGGAAAAAGTTCTAATTAGAATAGCTATCTATATGCATGCCCAGTGCTATTCAGGACAGCAGAACCAAGTTCTGTGTGACAGCTAGATCATAATTATACACACACACACACACACACACACATACACACACACACACACACACACACACACACACACACACACACCTTGTTATATATGACAACGTGATGAATTAAAAGTCCTGGGGCACCTGGGTGGCTCAGTCAGTTAGGCATCCAACTCTTGATCTCAGCTCAGGTCATGATCTCAGGGTCATGAGAACAAGCCCCATTGTCCAGCTCTGTGCTGGATGTGGAGCCTGCTTAAGATTCTCTCTCTCCCTCAAAAAATTAAAGTTCCTTTCCTACCAATGAAAACACTAAGAAACAAAAGACTACATTTTCATATGGTATACTGAGTTGATTTACTTTATGTAATATTTTTAAAGTTTCTTGCATCAGATAGCCCTTAAGGAAGACATTATCAACACAGCTTCCATTCATATTGCATTCTCTTAAAATCTAAGCATTTCTTTTTAAGACATCCTCAAGGATGAATATGATTTAAGAGAGAAGCCAACAGAAATACTTTTGGCAGAGAAAGTCTGCACTCTGCCAGAGTATAATTTATTCCTGGATTCACATACCTAAGAGTATATTCTCCTTTTGGAGCACATTGTTTACTACAACCCCATAAAGATGAAAGGAGGAAAGGTTAAATAACACATAAATCCCATGATTTTCACTTTCAGCCACAGAAATAGGATGAGCATTCATTCATTTAACTAGCTTTTTGACTACCTACTAAATGCCACAATTGTGGGTTGCATTCTCTACGAAGACAGTTCTGAGATGGACTTCAATGCACAAGATGTTTGCTAAGGATTGCCCTTGCGATAAATGTCTATGGAAGGGAGAGGAAGGAGGTAGGAATAGGCAGTGGGAGAAGTTATGATGCAGCCCAATGATAGCCTTGTCTAGCCCAACAATGCTCTCTGAACCTATAGCTGCCCTTCAGAACTGCCCTCTCCACGGGTGGATATTACCAAGCCTACATATGTCTAAATCAACACTCACGGTATCTGAGCCACCTTGGGAGGGGATATGGCCTTGAGCAAGGCAACTCTGCGTAGTTGAGGTGATCCCGGGAGGGGCTAACTGAAGACTGTCTTCTGACAGTTCTCCCAACAGCTGGGGCAGCAAATCTTTCACTAAAGAGGGATCTGGATGGCACATTATCTTGTCCACCATAGCTATGCACCACACTAGAGCCTGGAAACGAATGTAGGCACAATTCTTACCTTGGAAAGGCCAAAGTCTGGTAGGGTAGATTATCTTGGAAACACACAAACAAAAATAATAGTGTTATTTGCTTTGTGCTTATGGTATTTAAGGCATTGTTACATACATTATCTCTTTGAATACCCACCAGGAACCAGTGGGGTGGTACTATCATTATTTCATTCAAAAGAAGAGGAAAACAAATCAGTGGGAAACTGACTTGCCCAACATCCAATGGTAAGCGGCTGATGGATCGAGGAATCAAACCCTTTCAATCTGACTCAAATGTGATAAGTGATAAAATAGCTACTACTGCAGAAACCCACAAAAAAAGGATGATCAACTTTGTAGAATTCTGTCTCAAAGAATAGGAGTTTTTCTAAAACACAAGGCAGACCATGTCATTTCTCTCTTTTAAAGCCTTCAGTGACTACTCATTGCTTTTAGGACGAGGTCAAACTCATCAGCATGGGGTTTTCCAAAGCACTTTATGAGCTAGCCATTCTAATTGTATATAGCCTCTCTCATTCCTCACTCCCTCATTCACCCACACGGTCAGGTTGAAAAACTTGGAGTTTCATTATCCAAATAACGTTATATTGCTTTAAAGTTGTAAGTCTTTGCTTTGCACACATAGCTCCCTCCTCCAGGAATGATTTTATAGGAACTCCTATATGTTCTTGAAGACTTGCCTTAAAGGGTACCCCCTCTCTGGAGTCTTCCTCAAATTTCCCAGGTAGAGTAAATCCCTTCCTCCTCTTCATTCCCCACTAGTAGCTTGTACGTAATTTTACTATAGATCTATCATGCTACCTTATAATTATTTATATGCACATCTATTTCTTTTACCAGAAGACAGGGATCGTGTTTTACTTATCTTTGGATTTCTAGGCTCTAGCAGTTTTGGGCACAAATTAGGAGATCAATATATTTGGGGAATGAATGGATGAATAAGTCTTTGTAGACTCATACCTCCACTTCATCCCCCACACCAAGCCAGTCACCAAGTCTTGCAGCATCTGTCTCTTAAAAAAGATTCTGAATATCCTCTTCATTCCTACAAGCACTGACTAGTTTAATACCTCATCATTTCATCCCTAGACTATGTCTGCATAGTGTTAAGTGGTTTTTTGGCCTTTAATTGTACTCCCTCCTCTCCCTGCTCAGGCTACCTTCTGCATGACTAGCAGAGTGATTTGTCTAAAATGTAAACAGGATTACACCACTCTCTTAGCTTAATCCTTTCCATGGATCCCAATAACACATAAGATAAATTTCATATTTATGTTGCTCATATGGCCTGCTAGTTATCTGTCTCCTGCTGATCTCTGCAGCCTCATATCTCATTGCTCACCTATATTCAGAGCCAGAATGATAAAAATAGCACTCCTAGGATGGCTAATAATTTGTTACCCAGTCAAATCAATATTCTTTAAATACTTCTTCAGCCATTTTTAAAAATGAGGATGGGAAGAAATGAATTTCCTAATAATAAAATTTTATTCTTCTTTATGTTTAAGGTAAAGGATTTATGACATTAATTTATTCCATAGAATTCCCAAATCCTGATATCTTTTTAGGAGGCATAGCGAATCATTTAAAATGTAGCTACTAGATGAAATACCTTACTCCAAATAAATAGCTCTATACTTTGCTGCTGAATTTAGGTGACTGTCCTATAACTGGTCTTGGGTTTAGTTGTGTCACCTGTAGTTGGAACTTGCAACTTGCATGAGTCTGCTGCAAAATCCATTCAACAATGAGAAGTCAGCACCACTAGGAACATTTTTATTTCTACTCAAGGTGACGTATATTTCAGTTAGAGGGGGTCTAATTTCTATATAATGAATTGTAGACAGAATCTTGAATTAACTGGGGTCATTTACTATTTAACACTTCAATAGGTTAGTGTCTGTAATAGACTGACACTGTGTGCAGCTGCCTGCCTTCCTCCTGAGTCTGATTCTGTCCCACCTTGGCTAGCCATACCATATATCTGCAAGTCTTCAACTCACCATAGTTTCCTAAATGCACATATTTTGGGTACACTGTTGTATCTTCTTTCAATACCCTTCTTTTTTATCTATGAGGGTTCTTCTCAGTGTCATGTCCTTTGTAAAGCTTTCCCTGATGCCCACCCTCAAGACATCAAAGGCAGAGTTAGGGTCCTCCCTCTTCTTTGCTTATGTAGGGTTCTATACATGACCCATAGTCTTCAGTCATTAGGCAAGAAGGGAACATACCAGAAAAGGTTATGCAGATGTTTGGGAGAAAAAGAATTCAACTTTGAACATGTTTAATTTGAAGTTTCTTTTAAGATACCCAAGTAGAGATATCCGGTATTCAGTGGAATATGTATCAGTCTACAGTTCAGATGACAAGTGCTGGGAGATAGTTCACTATGGTTTCTCACATTTCTTCATGTCCTGAAAGCAAAGTACTCTATGCATAGAAGTTCTGGATATAGGGGAATTTATTTACTATGGAATAAAGATTCCTAAAGTATCATGGAACAGGCCAAGAAAGAAGTCAGTAGTTGAAGAATGATTTAATGCTGAGCACTAAGAGGTGAGAGCAACTATACCCTTGACTTAAAAAATAACCTGCACTGAGGACACCTGGGTGGCTCAGTCAGTTGAGCATCTAACTTTTGATGTTGGCTCAGGTCATGATCTCAGGGTGATAAGACTGAGCCCCACATTGGGCTCCATACTTGGCACAGAGTCTGCTTGAGATTCCCTCCCTTCCTCTCCCTCTGCCCTCCCCTGACCCAGGTGTGCTCTCCCCTGTCTTAAATAAATAAATAAATAAATAAATAAATAAATAAATATCTTTTTAAAAAAATTGCACTTAAGGACCCTTGTCTGCCTAGAAAACTCCTATGCATCTTTTTATTCTCAACTTAAGGGCCACCACCTCTATGAAGCCTTCCCAAATTCCCCAGAAGACCTAGGTTTCCCTTTTCTACTACATATATATTTGTATTTATCTGCTTTAATCTTCCACTTATGATACAGTTTTGTTACTGCTGGTTTACATGTTTGTCATTTCTGCAAGGACTGCGAGGACCAAAAATATCATAATAAAATACAAAGAACACACTCATTTTTCTTAAGGTGTATTCATTACACATAGGTTTGATGAAAAAAAAGAAAAGGGATATCTGAAATTGGATATTGGACAGCTATGGGTATTCATTTAAAGAATAATCTTATACAGAGCAGAAGTATGATTAAGCTATTGGATAGGGTAAAGAGGCTAAAATAATTTGATTATGAAATCCCTTTTTCCACAGACCACACATTGCCATCTCTCATGATACTAGCATCAGATTAATTTGAAAAGTGCTATATATTTCTATATAAAAATGTCACCTATATAAAAGTCTCAGTTATGTTTACAGAGAAGTGCAATCAAAACAAAACCTGTATGACTTTCACCCACCCATTGTTACTCATAAGTTATAAATAAGTGGATCATATAAATAAGTGGCTCATGGGGTGCCTGGGTGGCTCAGATCGTTAAGTGTCTGCCTACGGCTCAGGTCATGATCCCCGGGGTCCTGGGATCGAGTCCCATGTCAGGCTCCCTGCTTCTCCCTCTGCCTCTCTCTCTCTCTCTCTCTCTTTCTCCCATGAATAAATAAAATCTTTAAAAAATAATAATAAAATAAATAAATAAGTGGCTCAGAGCTCCTATAAGCAGGTTCACATTGTTAGTTGTCAACCTATCATTCTGTTACAGAGGTCCCAAAATGGACTCCGTCCATAAGAGTGGCACTGGCATTTTGCTTCTGACTGGCTCTGGATAGGAAAATGTTCCTCTCTACCTTAGAAATACTACCCAAGTACAATTGCACATGAACAAAAAGATCCGCCAGTGATATCATACCAATTTTGGAACCATCAGTGAACCTTCTTAAACTAACCAGATTTTGTATGTAGACATCCTGGTTATAAACTCTTTAGGAAAAAATACACTATTCACTATTACAGACACCTAAGCAATCTACTCACTATGTTTTGATCACTATTCTACTTTAGGTGGCCATTTGGTATTTAATTACTCATCTTATTGGAGAATCCAGCTCACATGGTCTGCATGTGATCATACAGGCAAAGGAAGATTAAGACATTAACTGCCAAGAGGAGACCTCTTCTTATATTTTCATACATATATGACTTAAGATGGTTTGCATTTTCCCACAACTTCAAGATAAATGTAATCTATACTAATTGTTGTTTTAAACTAGGCAAGTGACATTACAGTTCCATCTACTACTTAAATTAAATGCATTAGAAGGGGTGCCTGGCTGGCTTAGTTGGTAAAGCATGCAACTCTTGATAGGGTTGTAACTGTGAGCCCTAAGTTGGGTGTAGATATTACTAAGGAATGAAATCTTTTCCTTTTTTTGGTTTTTTTTTAATTTAATTTTTTCAGTGAAGTCTTTTTTAAAAAAGTAAATGCATTAGAATATAATTTTAATTGTTTGGCAGAGTAGTTAAAAGGATGGACTTCAGAACCACACCATGTGGACACTGTCCCTTACTAGTCATGTGACATGGAACAAATAACATATTCTCTGGGTTCTTTAGATTCATCAACTACAGAATAAAGATAACATTTGTCCCTGCCTCACAGCATTTTAGGTGGATTTAATGCGCTAACATATAGAAAGCACGCAGAACAGTACCTGACACACAGTAATGCTATATAACTGGTAGCAGACAGATTAATTGAGTGGCTTCACAATACCTTTAATATGGTTATGGTCATTGTGAATCTATAAGAGTCTAGCTGTTAAAAAATGGACTAGAATCATATCTATTCAACACTGTAGTAGAATTCCTAGCACTGTAAGACAAGAAAAAGAAACAAAAGGTGTTGGGTTTGGAAAGGAAGAAAACAGGACTGATAATAATCGCAGATAAGTTTATCCACAAAGAAAACCAAGAGAACAGATTATGCTGAGTGAAATAAGTCAAGCAGAGTCAATTATAATATGGTTTCACTTGTGGAGCATAAGGAAAAACATGGAGGACATTAGGGGAAGGAAAGGAAAAGTGAATTGGGGGAAATCAGAGGGGGAGGTGAACCATGAGAGACTGTGGACTCTGAGAAACAAACTGAGGGTTTTGGAGCGGAAGGGGGATGGGGGATTGGGTGAGCCTGGTGGTGGGCATTAAGGAGGGCACAGATTGCGTGGAGCACTGGGTGTGGTGCATAAACAATGAATCTTCGAATACTGAAAAAATAAAATAAAATAAAATAAATGAAAAATTTAAAAATAAACAAATAAATAAGAAAACCAAGAGAACAGACAAATTTTTTGGAACTAAGGAGTGGGTTTATTTACCTTGTTGAAAGTGATATAAGCATACAAAAATGAGTTTAATTTGTACATACTAGCTATAAAGAGTTAGAAATTACAATTGAAAAATTTTACTATTTTAATATCAGGGTACCTGACTGGCTCAGTCAGCAGAGCATGCAACTCTTAATCTCAGGGTTGTGAATTCAAACCCCACACTAGGTGTAGAGATTACTTCAAAAATAAGACCTTTAAAAAAAAAGGAAAATTTTATTATTATTTATATGAGTCACAAAAATACTAGGTATCTAGAAATAAATCCAATGAAAGATGTGTAAGACCATGATACACAAAATTATAAAATTTTAACTGAAAGGTATTTTAAAAAATCTAAATAAGTGGAGAGCAGTGGTCAGGGGAAGTTTCAATAGAGTCAAGCTATCAATTCTCGCCTAATTAATGTATAAATTCAATGTAATTCCAATTAGGAGAGTAAGCTATGGATACAAACTCCAAGGGTTCAAATTCCAATGCAACTATTTACTATATGACCTTGGGTAAGTTACTTCACCCTTTTGTACTTCAGTTTTGTTGTCAGGTAGAGCTAATGTATTCTTTTCCCTTTGGGGTTTTTGTGGAGCATAAATAAAATAGTACATATAAAGTATTTCATGTATTTCTGGCACACAGTTAGGTACTCTAACAATGTTACCTATCATTGTTGCTGATAGGTAAGATCCATACTTACTTGCTACAGATCCATAAAGAAAAGAAACAGACAACCCTAACAGAAAACAAGCAAGCAGAGAAAAAGGAATGCACAGAATAAGAAATAAAACTGTCCAATGTGCATATTAAGCCATCTTTACTAATAATTGTAAAAGGTGTATTAAAACTCTCAGATATCATTTCTCCAATCATATTGGCAAAGATTAAAATGTGTTGGCAAGAATGTAAGAGAAACAAGTGTTTTTGAACACTGTGAAGGTATAAATTGGCACAATTTTGCAGGAAAATGTGACAGTAACAAATTTAAAAATGTGCATACATTTTTGATCAAGCAATTCCATTTATGGGAATTTATCCTACAAAAACGGTCAACAGAAGAATATTTACTACCATATTATTTGTAATATAAGAAATAGAAAATTCCTAAAGGCTGTATGACTCAGTCAATGAAAATAAAGATATAGACAAATATATAGTAACATGGAAAAATGTCCAAGATCAACTGTTAAGTGTAAGAGCAAGATGCAGAACAATAAGACCAAGAAGAATTTTATTGTAATTTAAAATCCTTCATATAACTGTTAGTATCCATATAAAACTCCTCTGGAAGAATATATAGAAATTGTTCACAGTGATAAATTCTGGAGGTGTAAATGGAAAAGAAATGCATGTGGCTTTTATTATCTATTTTAAGCATGTCTCAATTGTCTAAAAATATTATAAGGTGAATACATTGTTTTTATGGTAAAAGAGATATACTTCTGCTCAACTTTATTTAACATGGTTCCTACTGTTAAGCATATTTCTTAGCTTTATACATATATATGTGTGTGTATATATACATGCTAAACTATTTGTCTTAAATTATTTGAAGAAATGCTAAAGATTTCCCAAATTCAGTAAGATGGGATGTTTAGTTTTTAAACATGAAAACTGTAGAATGACAATTCATTAACATTTTAGTCCTATCTTTCAGGTGCATGCTAAAACTGATTATGTATTTCACCAGAGCCACATGACAAAGGTTTTAGTTCTCTGAATGTCTAAATAATTTTTGTCATTTCCCTATATATATCCCTTCCCAGGACAGTGAAGGACCATACCCTTAGGCTTTCTTTGGTGACCAAGGAATTTCCCCAGCAATGGTTAACTCTTGAGCGGCTTGGACATTAAAAAGCACCACTCCTGATACCTTGGGAAGTGGGGGGGTGCCGTGTAAGGGGATCCTGAAAGACAAAATTCTCTAATTGGAGAAAGAGAGCATTTTTAAACAACTCTAAAGAGCCTTGCCCAAATGACCTTCCACCTTTCCTCATCTCATGTTCAATTCTGACCGCCCATATGGCAGAAAGATGGTGCTTCCTCCAAGCCTTTCACCACAACCATCCCATTCAGTGGTCCATGCTGGTTCTCTCCCACCTTCCAACAAGCATGACCTACTATTTTGGATGTCTTACCTAAGATCTCTCCAAGGTTATGTGACATTTAATATTCAAGTCTCGGAAGATATGTGAATCATCCCACTTCTTTCCTACAAATTTCCCTTATGTGCCTTGAAGACCACGCACTTCTTGGCTACTTGTAACTTTTCCATCCCTCTTCATTTTCCCAATGTCCATGTAGCACTTCTCAGATTTCTATTTCCAGCCTGAAAACACTGCCTTCAAGGCTTCAAGGCAATCATTTCTGTCAAGACTTTAGTGAATTAAACTTGCCCTACTATATGTTGGCTAATTGAACATAATGAAAAAAATAAATTAAAAGAATAAAATAAAAGTTAAAAAAAATTTAAAAATGAATAAACTTGCCCTACTGAGTAGCCTAGTATTGTTTTAAACCTGAGGGGTTATGTTTTTCTCAGAAAGCGTATTACCCAGACTTAGGTCTTTTGCAGCATAGATGGAGAGAATGCAGATATTCACATGCTGAAAGTTGCTGTGAGTATTTGCATTCGAGAAACTACAATCTAATGGTATTGGGAAAACTGGACAGCAACATGCAGAAGAATGAAACAGACCACTTTCTTACACCATACACTAAAATAAATTCAAAATGGATGAAAGACCTAAGTGTGAGACAGGAAACTATCAAAATTCTAGAGGAGAACATAGGCAGCAACCTCTTTGACCTCGGCCATAGCAACTTCTTACTAACATGTTGCCAGAAGCAAGGGAAAGAAAAGCAAAAATGAAGTATTGGGACTTCATCCAGATAAAAAGCTTTTGCACAGTGAAGGATACAATGAACAAAACTAAAAGGCAGCCTACAGAATGGGAGAAGATATTTGCAAACAACATATCTGATAAAGGGTTAGTATCCAAAATCTATAAAGAACTTATCAAACTCAACACCCAAGAAACAAATTATCCAGTTAAGAAACAGAAGACACGAATATACATTTTTCCAAAAAAGACATACAGATGGCTAACAGGCACATGAAAAGATGATCAACCTCACTCATCATCAGGGAAATACAAATCAAAATCACAATGAGATACCACCTCACACCTGTGAGAATGGCTAAAATTAACCCTCGTACAATGTTGGTGGGAATGCAAACTGGTGCAGCCACAGTATGGAGGTACCTCAAAAAGTTAAAAATAGAAGTACCCTAAGATTCAGCAATTGCACTAATGGGTACCTGCCCAAAGGACACAAAAATACAGATCTGAAAGTATACATGAACCCTGATGCTTATAGGAGCATTATCAACAATAGTCAAACTATTGAGAGAGCCCTAATGTCCATCAACTGATAAATGGATAAAGAAGAGGTGGTATATATATATATGTATATATACATATATATATATATATATATACATATATATACACACATATATAAAATGGACTTTTATTCAGCCATCAAAAATGAAATCTTGGGGCTCCTAGGTGGTTAAGCCTCCAACTCTTAGTTTTGGCTCAGGTCATGATCTCCAGGTTGGGAGATTGAGCCTGGCATCAGGCTCCACACTCAGTGGGGAACCTGCTTCTCCTTCTAACCCTCTCACTGCCCCTCTCCTCAGTACATGTGCACATGTGCACTCTTTTTCTCTCTCTCAAATAAATAAATAAAATCTTAAAAAGAAAAGTAACTAATTAAATGTAATTAATTAAAGCATACCACAATAAGATCATCTGGGTTATCTGGATAGGCCCTAAATCCAATGACAAATGTCCTTATAAGAACAGGAAAAGATACAGAATACACAAAGGAGAGACACAGGGGAGAAGGTCATGAGAAGATAGGGGCAGATATTTGAATTATGCAGCCCCAAGTCAAGGAATGCCTAGACCCACCGGAAGATGGAAAAAGCAAGGAGTCTTGGGGAAAAAGTCTTGGGAAGAAGTGTAATCCTGCCAACACCTTGATTTCAGACTTCAGGCCTCTAGAACTGTGGAAGAATACATTTCTGGGGGCATCTGGATGGCAAAAGTTGGTTAATCATCTGACTCTTGGTTTTAGTTGAGGTTGTGATCTCAGGATTGTGAGACTGAGCCCTGCACTGGGCTCCACACTCAGTGCAGAGTTCGCTTAAGACTCTCTCTCCCTTTCCCTCTGCCCCTCCCCACCTCTAAAATAAATAAGTAAATCTTAAAAAGAGAATACAAGGATGCCTAGGTGGCTCAATTGGTTAAGTGTCTACCTTCAGCTCAGGTCATGATCACAGGGTCCTGGGATCAAGTCCCACATCAGGCCCCTTGCTCAGCACGGAGCCTGCTTCTCCCTCTGCCTGCCGTTCCCTCTGCTTGTGCTCTCACTCTCTCTTGCTGACAAATAAAGTGTTTAAAATAAATAAATAATTAAAAAGAATACATTTCTGTTTTAAGGTACCCAGTCTGTGGTAATTTGTTATGGTAACCCTAGGAAACTAATACATAGATGTAAGAATTACAGTGGACAATAAAGTTACAGAAAATATACAGAAAAAAGGTGTTAAGCGAAACATTTCAAGTACTGAAAGAAAAAAAATCCACCAACCCAGAATTCCATATCCAGCAAAAGTGTTCTTCAAAAATGAAAGGGAATATAAAGAATTCCTCAGACAAACAACAACTGAGGGTATTCATTGCCTATACATGCACCTTGAAAGATATGTTAAAAAGAAGTTCTTCAGGCAGAAGGGAAAAAACATAGGTCAAAACCTTCAATAAACCTTTCAATAAAGAAAGCTAGAGCATTAGAGAAGGAATAAATGAAGAAATAAAATGATTTATTTTTCTTATTCTTAATTGCTCTGATAACTGCCTAGTAACAATGTATTGGATGATTATAGTATATGCATAAGAAAAATGAGTAACAGGAAGGAACTGGCAACACTCTTTAATAAAATATATACAGTAGATGTCAAGTAGTTAAGTGTTATTTCAAGGTAGACTTTTATGAATTAGAAATGTAATAGTAAACTAGGGAAATTGTTAAAAACTTTTAAAGACATATTTTGGTGAAATATGCCATTGCTTCACATCAAGATTGCTTTTGTACAAATTATTTTTTTAAAAAATCAATGGCATACTTCACCAAAACAATAAACGTTAATTTTTTAAATCATGTTTTTCATATACCAGGAGAACTCACTAAATAAGGAAAATAAAAAATATTTATAATTTTTAAAAAAGACATATATTTGATAAGTCAGACAGAGAAAGACAAATACTGTAAGATCTCACTTACATGTAGAATCCAAAAAACCAAACTAACAGAAACAGAGAACAGATTGGCGGTTTCCAGGGTGGAGATAGGGGGTGGGTGGAAATGGGCGAAGGTACACAATGGGTACAAACTTGCCGTTATAAGATGAATAAGTTCTAGGGATATAATATACAGCATGATGATTACAGTTTATAATACTGTGTTGCATACTTGAAGGTGGCTAAAAGAATAGATTTTAAAAGTTCTCACCACACACACACAAAAAATTGTAACTATATGAGTATTGGACATGTTAAACTAACCTTACTGGGGTAATCATTTTGCAATACATATGTATATCAAATTATTATGTTGCATACCGTAAACTTAAACTTACACAATGTTATATGTCAATTACATCTCAATAAGTCTGTAAAAAGGTATCTTTGATATACTAAGTAACAAGAGAAGAGATAAAATGGAGTCATATTAAATACTCAAAATCAAAGAATGTGGAGAAAAAAGGAAATGTAAAATAAATGAAACAAATAGAAAACAGTTACAAATGTGATAAATATTAATCCAACAATATCAAAATTTTAAATGTGAATGCCCTATATACACTAGTTAAAAGACACAGATAGCCAAAGTGATAGAAAAAATATTCAATCATATTTTTGTCTATAAAAATTGATATTAAATACAAAGATTCAGATAGGCCAAAAGTAAAGGGATGGAAAGAATTATACCATACTAACAACAATCAACGGAAAGCTATTATAACTACATTAATTTCATAGAAGCAGATTTTAGAGCAAGGGAGATCATCGGGGATACAGAAGGGCATTATATACTGAAAAAGGAGTCAATTCTCCAAGAAGATATTAAATGCATATGTGACTAAAAACAAAGTGTCAGAATATGTGAAAAAAAATCTGATAGAGATTAAAGGAGAAATAGACAAATCCACTATTGTATTTGCAGACTTCAATACTACTCTGTCAGTAGTTGATAGATCAAATAGGCAGAAAATCAGTAGGGATACGGGTGACCTGAACAGTACTATCAATCAACTTCATCTACTTGACATTTATAAAATACTCCAACCAACAACAACAGAATGTATATTATTCTCAAGTGACATAAAATATTTATCAAGATAGAAAAAAATTCAGAACAATTAAACACACCTTAACAAATTCAGAAGAACAGAAATTGTACAAAGTATGTTCATAAGCTGTAGTGCAATTAAACCAAAAAGCAATAGCAAGAAGGTCGAGTTATCTCCCAAATATTTGGAAATTAAATAACACACTTCTAATTAATTCATGGGTCAAAGAAAAAAAGCTCAGAGAGAGATTTAAAATATATATTTTTTTACCTAAGTGACCATAAAAGTACATTCTAACAAAGTTTAGAGAAAGCAGAGAAAAAATAGAGCAAAAATCAATGAAATTGAAAACAGGAAAACAATAAAGAAAATCAATGAAACCCAAGGCTAGTTTTTTGGAAAGATCAATAAAATTGATAAACTTCTAGTCAGGCTTACCAAGAAAAAAGAAGACAAAATTACCAATATCACTACTCATCCCATGGATATTAAGAGGATAATAAGAAATACATGAAGATAAATACTATAGTTGGCAAAGCCATCCTTCAGAAATGAAGCAATGAAGACTTTCTCAAACAAAAGTTGAGGGAGTTCAGCACCACTAGACCTGCCTTAGAAAAAATGCTAAATGGATCATATCATGATATAAATAGAAAATTCTCAACAATGGCAAAAAACTAGTAGTAATAATAAAGAAATTCAGTAAAGTTTCAGGATACAAAAACCAACACAAAAATCAGTGGTGTTTCTATGCACAAACAATGAACAATTGAAAATGGAAATTAAGAAATCAATCCAATCCACAATAGCAACAAAAAGATTAAAATATTTAAGAATAATGTAACCAAAGATGTAAAAGACTTATACACTGAAAATTATAAAATATCAATGAAGAAAATTGAAGAACACAGAGATAAATGGAAAGAGTGTAAGAATAGATATTGTTTAAAAAAATCCACCCAAAGTAGTCTACAGAGTCAATACAATCCCTAACAAAATTCCACAGGTATCCTTTACAGAAACAGTAAAAAAAATCTTAAAATTTTATATGGAACCACAAAGACCCTGAATAGCCAAAGCAAACATAAGCAAAAAGAACAAAGCTGGAGGCATTAATTATACTTCTTGATTTCAAAATACATTAGAAATCTACAGTAATCAGGGGCGCCTGGGTGGCTCAGTTGTTAAGCAACTGCCTTTGGCTCAGGTCCTGGGATCAAGCCCCTCATCAGGCTCCCTGCTCGGCGGGAAGCCTGCTTCTCCCGCTACCATTTCCTCTGCTTGTGTTCCCTCTCTTGCTGTGTTTCTCTCTATCAAATGAATAAAATCTTAAAAAAAAAAAAAAAAGAAATCTACAGTAATCAAACAGTATGGTAAAAAAAATATATATATATACACAGACCAATGAAACAGAATAAAGAGATCAGACCTAAGTCCAAATATCTACAGTCAAGTGATCTTGGACAAGGGTTCCAAGAGTACACAATGGGAAAAGGATAGTCTCTTCAATAAATGATTGAGAAAACAAGATATACACACACAGAAGACTGAAATTGGACCTCTATCTCACACAACACACAAAAATCAACTCCAAATGGATTAAAGACTTAAATGTAAGACCTGAAACTTTAAAACTAATAGAAAAAATATAGGCCTTGGTCTTAGCAATGATTTTTTGGTTATGACACCCAAAGCACAGACAACAAAAGCAAAAATAAAAAAGTGGGATTGCATCAAGCTGAAGAGCTTCTGTATAGGCAAAGCAAACAATCAACAGCGTGAAAAGGCAGCCTACTGAGTGGAAGAAAATATTTGCAAATTATCTATCTGATTAGGGTTAATATCCAAAATATCTAAGTAACACGAACAACTCAATAGCAAAAAAGCAACCTGAATTTAAAAATAATGGGCTAAGGACCAGAATAGACATTTTTCCAAAGAAGATATACAAATGGCCAATAAGTATATGAAAAGGTGCTCCGCATCACTAATCATCAGGGAAATGCAAATCAAAACCACAATGGGATATCACCTTTCACCTGTGAGGATGGCTATTACCAAAAAAGAGAAGAGATAACAAAGGTTGGCAAGTATGTGGAGAAAAAGGTATTCTTGTACACTGTCAGTGGGAATGTAAATTGGTACAACCATTATGGAAGACAGCATGATGGTTTTTCAACAAATTAAAAATAGGACTCCCATATGATTCAGCAATCCCACTTCTGGGTATGTATCCAAAGGAAAATGAAATCAGTATCTGAAAGGGCTATGGGTACTCCATGTTCATTGCAGCATTACTGCAAGAGTCAAGATAAGGAAATAATCTAGTGTCAGTTAACGGACAGATGGATAAAGAAAATGTGAGATACATATATATGGAAATGTGATATATATTAATATATTATTATAGATCATTAATTAATCAATATTATATCCCATTGTGTCATTGCAATATCATTCAGCTTTTTTAAAAAAAGGAAATCTTGCTATTTGTGACAATACTGAAGAAACTGGAGGCCATTAATCTAAGTGTAATAAGTCAGACAGAAAGGGACAAATACTGCATGATCTCAATTATATGTGGAATTAAACAAAGCCAAATTCATAAAAGCAAAGTGAGATAGTGGTTGCCAGGAGTTGAGGTGTGTGGGAAATGGAGAGATTGCAGTAAATGGGTATAAAGGTTCAGTTAGTTATACGGGATGAATAAGTTCCCGAGATCTAATATACAGCATGATGACTACAGTTGACCACACACTACTATACACTTAAAATTTGCTAAGAGAGTTGACCTTAAGTGTTCCCACCACACACACACACAAAACGGTAACTATGTGAGGTGATGGATATGTTAATTAGCTCGACTGTCATAATCATTTCACAATACATATCTAAGCATCACACTGTATACCTTAAATACAATTTTTATTTTACAGTTCAATAAAACTGGAAACATTAAATTTTATTTAAAATATTACCCTTTCTCTCATTGACACTGCAACCTTTAATTGATTTGTCTCTAGAAAAATCCAAAAAACTGTAGGATAATAAATGCATTATGAATTTTTTTTAAATAACCCATTCATGGGGCGCCTGGGTGGCTCAGTCGTTAAGCGTCTGCCTTCGGCCCAGGTCAGATCCCAGGGGCCTGGGATCGAGCCCCGCATCGGGCTCTCTGCTCTGCGGGAAGCCTGCTTCTCCCGCTACCAGTCCCTCTGCTTGTGTTCCCTCTCTCGCTATGTTTCTCTCTGTCAAATAAATAAAATCTTTAAAAAAAAAAAAAAAATAACCCATTCACCACAGCATGAAAATCCAAAGATTACCTAAGAAAACACCTCACGAAAATGTTCAAGACCTTTATAGAGACAACTATAAAATGTTTCTGATGGATTCAGAATATTAGAAATATGTCAATTGTCCTTAAATTATTTACAGATTTATTGCCTTACCTGACTGTGCCAAGATGACAAACTTGGGCTGCTGTGCTCCACTCTTGGTTTAAAGTGGATGGGCTTGGGGCGCCTGGGTGGCTCAGATAGTTAAGTCTGCCTTCAGCTCAGGTCATGATCTCAGGGTCCTGAAATAGAGTCCCACATCAGGCTCCCTGCTAAGCAGGTCTTACATTTAAGTCTTTAATCCATTTGGAGTTGATTTTTGTGTGTTGTGTGAGATAGAGGTCCAATTTCAGTCTTCTGTGTGTGTATATCTTGTTTTCTCAATCATTTATTGAAGAGACTATCCTTTTCCCTATCCTCTCCCTGCTAAGCTTCGCCCTCTGCCTTTCTCCCCTGCTCCTGCTCTCTCTCCCCCTCTGTCTCTCTCTCTTTAATTAATAAAATCTTTAAAAAAATTAATAAAGTGGGTAGGCTCAAGTCCATACAGGGCGAAGGCCAACTACAGGCCAGAAGTCAAAGTGATGATCCTAAGGGAAAACTAAGAACTGCCACCACAGGAGAGACTGGTTCCCACGCCCATCCCAGCTTCACTGTTAGCCAGCCTTGGGAGGCCTTGGGACATGATGACCAGATGTGGCTGACCCTTACTTCTACTGGAGAAGGGGTACATTTTCAGGGAGGTAAGGGCTTTGATCTGAGGGGGCAGGGCTCAGGTCAACAGAGGGAGGAATCCCAGGCCCTGCCAGGCATCAAGGTGAGGACACTTAGGGAGGGCTGAATTAGCCACCCGCCCCAAACAGAGGGGCCCCACAGGAATGCACATCTGCTTTCAGCCCTGGGAGGCCCCAGGAACAGGTATCAGCTACCACCCAAGTATCACCTGCATTTGCATGGTGGGCATCTCAGGGAGGTAGGGACCTTGTGAAGGCAGAGGGTACACGCCCTATCATGAAGAAGTATAAGTACCTGCGGACTGAGTGTAAACCCCAACCCACAATATATAGGGAGCCACAAAGAAACCTACCCTGCCCTTAGTGTCAGCTCCTACAGACCCCACACAGGCCTGCCATTCTAAGACCCAGCCTCACTAGCACCTTGGTGAGATAAGGGCCCTGACCTGACGGGTGAGGTCTCAGCTCAACAGAGAGAGGGCGCTCAGCCAGTGCCAGGAGTCAAGGTAAGGACTCGGGAGTTTTCCCATCCCGAGTAGATTGGAAGCCACCCCACTCTACTATCAGCCCTGCTACAGGGATGTGTCATGTCCGGACTTTGGGAATTTGAGGGAGGTGAGGTTTACTCCTCGGGGGCTGAACGCTCCTCAGCAGAGGGAGGAGTCTTAGACCCTGGCAGGCTTCAAAGTAAAGAACTAGGAGGAGCAAGGGGACCTCTCACCAGAGAGAAGGGGGCCCTCAGTCCCGCCCTGCCCCCAAGTCATCCCTGGCAGGCCTCAGGCAGAGTTCCCGGAAGTGAGGTATACTAACTTCCGCCTTAGAAGTCTGAGGGACGTGAGGTTTCATCGTTGGGGCGTGGACTCAGATCTTCGGAGGGACGTGTCCCAGGCTCTGGCAGGCGTGAAGGTGAGGACTCCAAGAAAGGACGGAGGGGAATTGTCACCTCGCGGAGGGTTTGCACCTCCCCCTCCTGCACCCCCAGCATTCAACCTCCCACCCCCACCTCCCGCCCCGCCCCCGGCCCCGCCCCCGGCCCCGCCCCCGGCCCAGCCCCTAGCGTCTACCCAGAATGCTCCGCTCAGGGCCCCGTACGTGTACGTGTTTTATCCGGACGTTGATCATGGGGGTCAGAGGGACGCGAGGCTTCTGAGGGAAGCCAAGTCAGATTGCCAGAGGGAGGAGTTCCAGGCCCTGGCTGGCGCTAAGGTGAGGACTCCAAGAAAGGACTTAGGGGAGCTTTCACCACAGAGAGGGTGCCCAAGCCCCCACCCGCCCCTTGTCGTCTGCCCGCAAGGCCCCTTGCAGGGCCCGGGATGTGTTGTATCGGGACGTCCATCTTATGAGTCTGAGGGACGGGAGGGTACTCGGGTCGACAGAGGGACGTGGCCCAGGCTCTGGGAGGCCTTAAGGGGAGAGGAGCCAGAATAAGGACCGAGGGGCGCAGGCACTGCTCAGTCCTACCTTGCCCACTGCCTGCCTTAAAAGTCGCCCGCAGAGCCCCGGATGTGGTGCGTCCGACCTCCATCTTGGGGGCCTGAAGGAATGAGGCTTTTTCTTAGGGGCGTGAACTCAAGCGGTGAGAGGGAGGGCCCGGGAGGCTCACCCGGGCCATAAGGTGAAGACCCTCGTGGAGGGCTGAGGGGCCCTCCCTCCAGACAGAAGGGAGCACACAGGTACCCTTCCCTGTCGTCAGCCTCCGGAGGCCCCGGGCAGGGCAGTTAGGTAGAGGCGTCTCCCCCAGCTGCCTGTACTTTTGTGGGTGGCTTTGGGAGACGGGTGCCTTGGCCTGAAGGTCTCAGTCCCGCGGGCGCAGAAGGGATACAGGGAGCAGGCCTTGTCAGGAATAAATAGCAGGTCCTCGGGAAGGGCTGTGAGTGTGTCCCACCGCAGAAACTAGAGGAACCTCCGCAGAAACTTATCCCGATCCCTTCGGTCAGCCCCGGGCACCCCGGGAGGTACAGTCAGGCTGAATTTCCTTCAGTTTCCGAATCGGGGGTCTCGGAGAGGTGAGGGCCCCAGTATCTGGGCACCATAGGGAGGAGTTTCAGGCCCTGGCAGGTACAAAGGTGAGGACCTTAAGGTAAGGCTGAGAGGATGGAGAGGGCCCAACAGAAGCTTGTCCTTTGTCTCAGCTGTGAGAGATCCCAGGCAGGGCTGTCAGATACAGATGTCCCCTCTACCCGCCTCACTTCCTTACCTGGTGTCTTTGGGAGACGAGGGCCTTTTTCCTCACCACTGACAAAGTTGAGTTTCTCGCATTATTCCTCTCCCCCTCAGGCCAGTTGGTTGCCATCCCCCACCTCCTGCCTGGTGCCCCCAACACAACTCGTCATGCCTCGAAGTAAGAAGAGTCAGAGCCGCAAGCTTGAAACAGGCCTTAAGGCCCAAAGAGGAGCTCAGGGCCCGGTGGGTGCACAGGTTCCTGTAACTGAGAAGGAAACCACCTCCCCCCCGCTCTCTCCTTTGATCCAGGGCACCCCAGAGGTGGTGCCTGCTGCTGGAAAACAAAGTGTTGACAAGAGTTCTCAGAAAGCTGGCTCCTCCTCCTCCACCACCGTCAAAGCCACTCCATCAAGTAAACCAGAGGAGGGCTCCAGCAGCCCGAAACAGGGTCCGAGCACCTCCCAGGCTCCACCAGATCCTGAGTCCTTGCTCAGTGATGTGCTCAACCAGAAGATGGCTGAATTGGTGCAGTTCCTGAGTGCCAAGTATGTAACAAAGGAGCCTATCACAGAGGCAGAAATGCTGCAGAATGTCATCAAAGAGCACAAGGGCCACTTCCCTGTGATCTTCAGGAAAGCCTGTGAGTGCATGGAGATTGTCTTTGGTATTGAAGTGAAGGAAGCAGACCCCATCAGCCACTCCTACGTGCTTGTCAAAACCCTAGATCTCACCTACGATGGGATGCTGAGTGATGACCTAGGCATGCCCAAGACCGGCCTCCTGATCCTGATCCTGGGTGTGATCTTTGTGGAGGGCAATCGTGCCCCTGAGAAGAAGATCTGGGAGGTGCTGGAGAAGATCGGAGTGTGTGCTGGGAAGAAGGATTTCATCTATGGGGAGCCCAGGAAGCTCATCACCAAAGATTTCGTGCAGGAAAAGTATCTGGAGTACAGGCAGGTGCCCAGCAGCGATCCTCCATGCTACGAGTTCCTGTGGGGTCCCAGGGCCCACGTCGAAACCAGTAAGATGAAAGTCCTGCAGTTTTTTGCCAAGGTCAGTGGCACTGACCCCACTTCCTTCTCGTCCTGGTATGAAGAGGCTTTGAGAGATGAAAGAGAGCAAGCCCAGGCCAGAGTTGCTGCCACCGATGATACTGGGACCACAGCCAGTGAAAGTTCCAGTGTCCCATCTGGCAGCTTCTCCTGCCCTGAGTGAAGTCTGAAGAAGATCCTCCACTCCGTTTGAAGAGGGCAATCAAGGCTCTAAATAGTGGAGGACTAAAATGCAGATTTTACCTTTTTTCCTTTTTGGTATTTTTCAAATAGTCTGCTTCCTAAAAGGCTTTTTAGCTTCAGAGTCTAGGTTCAGGAATGATACGGGTCATGTTTATCGCTGTTTATTAGATATAAGAATAAGAGTTTTGCTCTTCCAGGGGCGCCTGGGTGGCTCAGTGGTTAAGCCTCTGCCTTCCGAGTCAGGCTTTCTGCTCAGCAGGGAGCCTGCTTCCCCTTCTCTCTCTGCCTACTTTTGATCTCTCTCTCTGTCAAATAAATAAAATATTAAAAAAAAAAAAAGAATTTTGCTCTTCTGGAAAACCTATTGGGAAACTTTTATTTTCTGATCTGGAAGAGGGTAGTGTAGCACTGATAGAATTTCCTTAGAAATATAGAAGAGCCCAGCAGTAAAATAGATGGGATCAAGAAATAGAGGGGGAAACGTAAAAGATGTTTCTCCTAGGTTTCCTGTATCCCATTTAGTCTGTTGGGTAGTAAAATTAAAGATCTGTACTTGGATTTGTTTGGCTAAGGAATACATGAGAAATTAAATCTTAATAAATGAAAGCCCTGGCTCACTGGCTCATTTATTTTTACGAGTGTTTTACAGGTACGAGAAAAGTCTAGAATGGAAAACTGCTCTTAGCAGTTCCTTTGGGATCGTGGATAAACCAGAGAGAAATCTCCACCTGTGGCAGGTATGGAAGGTGCCACCGAACTCTGTGAACAAAGCATGTGTTCTATATGCATTCTCACAGGATTTCCAGAGAATAGGGGGATATTTCTTTGAGGTGGTGCCCAGGGGCTGGCACTTTATCACTGGCCTGGGAAAACACAGAGCCCACTCCTTTGAAAGGGCATTTTAATTATCTTAATTAAAGATAAATTATAATAAAAATAAATAAAATTTAAATTTTATTTATTTAATTTATTAAATAATAAATTATTTTTATTTATATAAATATAATAAATTTTATTTATTTAAATTTATTAAAAAATTAAATTAAATTAAATTAAAAAAATAATTAAAATATCTTTAATTAATTTAATGTGATTTGGCCAACTCTTAAGCAAGGGCTAGACTTTTGGTAGAGGTGAAATGAGTGAAAATAGCGGTTTGGATGGAAGAGCAGCTGAGAAGGAGGAACAGGATTAGTCCTTGACTCAAATTCTAGGGGCTTTCGCTTACATTCACCTGGGGAAGACTTCTCCATATCCAAATTAAATAATACACCCATGAACAGGGACATTTTGTAGAGTATCTTTACAAAGCAGCATCTTTGGCTCACTTCATGGTTTGTGTCCTGGAATAATGCATATTCTCCAAGAAGCCATGGAAAACACACACACACACACAGAGTATGTGAGAGAGTCAGTCCCAGAGGAGAGAGTGATAGAGTTGGCTGTGGGGTCACAATCATATTAGCAATTACTGCTGTTTATTAGAGATCCAGTAAATGCTAGGTGCCATGCCAGGCACTTTACTTTCATTACATACTTTCTAGCAGTTCTCTAAGACAGGGCTTATCAAATCCACTTCACAGATGAAGAACCTAAAGCTCATAGCACTTGGCGGTTTGCCCAAGATCACATGTCCAGTACGTGACAGGCTAGGACTAGATCCCTGGTCTGAATTTGCGTGTGCCTAGGCTGATTCTCACTCCGAGTCTGAGGCTGAACTTTCGCCTCTGTTCGTTTCTCTTCTCCATGCTCTATAAGGTCTTTTAGACAACAAAAAGACAGGTCCTATGGCCAAAGTAGGCCCAAAGAAGAAAGGGGATAATGACAACAGGATTTGGGGACCATCTGGGCTTTATTTCCCTAGATTCTGCCTGCTTGAGCCCCAGAGCTCCTGAGGAGCTGACTCCTAGAAGTGCTGCTGTGTGTGTGTCCAGTCCCAGCACTTAACTGCGTGACTGCACCCTTGCCCTGGTCTTTCTCTGCCCTCCCGTCCAACTCTAGAATCTGGCCTGCTGACCAGTTTATCACTTCCTCTTCCTTTGAAGACCTGTGCTCCCAGTGCAACAGCCCTAGTCGCCCATCTTCCCCTGTCCTGGAGCATCCCTACTTTTTACAGAAGGATGTCCCCCTGGCGGTCCCTCCCTTTTTCTGGAACCCTGTTAGCAACAGCCTATTAGCAGTAAAAGTGTACTTTGGAGGATGGTTAGACGCCGGAACACCCCTCCTGGCATCCCAAACACACTCTCAAATTGTTTTTCAAATGAGCTGGTGAGTATAGTCTGATTTGCACATAACCTACTGGTTCTCAGGATGTAATCCAGATGTTAGAGTGGGTTTTTGAAACCACACCGTTTGCAGTAAGTCTAATATTATTAAGAGTGTAATAAGGGAATAATAAGATGTATTATTTGAAACGGGCTACTGATCACATCAGCAGATGAACAAGCTCACCTAGATGGTCAGAAACCAAAACACCTCTCCCAGGTGGTAGATGAGGAAACAGCACAGAAACCACCATGTAAACAGATGGCTACAGGGGCTGAATGTAAAACCCTGGAGTCCTCGAGGTGACCAGAGGTTCTTTGATGGACATGTCGCTGTGGTTTAAAAAAACAAAAAACAAACAAACGAAAAACAAGTTAGCCATCCTTCCACTACTTCTCGTACATATATCTTGTCCACAAGAAAATTTTTGTTTGAATTCTGGTTTGAAGTCTGCCTAATGGCACCTGTGCAGGTTTTTGGGAATGTTCAGTCATGCAGAGGGGAGCAGAGACTCACAAGTTAAGGTTTCGATTATGCATCATAAGGATGGAGGACATTCCCAGGCTACCGAGATCAGAGAGTTTACTGGAAAGGGCAAAGCAGAACTCCCTGCCGACACTGACAGGGTCATGAAAACTAGATGTGAGAACACCTGTCACCTAGTAGGCACTTGAAAAAGTTGGTGAATTTCAAGGCAAATTTGGTTTTCTCAGGAACTCCTCCAAGAAATAAAAGGAGTTATCATACCAAATCCTCGTAACAGCTTTTTATTAAGTATCTACTAGATGGTGGCTTCTGGGAGAGACCACAGGTGCTCATCCACATCTGTCTCTCCTTCCTGGGTGGCCCGCTTGTAGCCAGGCAGGAGCCAGTATGCCATTTCCATGCTTCCTCTGCTGGTCAGCAGCAAACATGGGGACCCCATGTTGAGATGGAGAGCTACAGCATGGAAACCGCCCAGATGCCTCAATTACCTGAGAGCAGGAAGTCCCTGCCAACCCACGATGGAACTGATGTGTGTAAGAAATAAACCTTCATTGTATAAAAGCATTCAAATTTCAGGCCTTCTCTGTTGCATCAGCTAACACCTGTTTTAACTAATTAATGCACAGCACTTATTTAAATATTTTAATTACAAAGGTGATTGTGCAAATATACTTCTTGGAAACCATTTACTCTTGGCATCCTTTGTCCAACTCTGAGCTTACACCCACCGGACCCAGAAACTTCGGTCCAATAACTTAGTGTGTCTGTTTGAAGCCGCTGGAAGCTCAGCAGTGACTAGTTTCTCATCACAAACAGAACAAGGGGCTGGAGGTTCCCTGGTAACGGGAGGCGGAGATTCCATAATGCATCTTATACTTCATTGGTGGACAGTGATTGTCAAAATTTTAGACGTGGGACATCACACTCCAACTGAAGCCTTCAAAAGAAATCCCATCCATAAACATGAGGAAGGCAGAGCATTCCGACCAAAGTGAGGACTATAATCCCAGAGTCCTGCCCACTCACTACCCTTCCCTCTTGGGGACAGTGGCCCTGTCACCCAACCACAGAACTCTAGGTTCCCTCTGAGCACTGCAGGGAAAGCCTTGTGCTAGAAGCCACTTCCTGCGCCGTGGGCTGTCACGCCCCTCACAGGCATGAATCTGTGTGGACTCCATTCTGCCCAATGCACTGAATCCCAGATTTGCTGCCTGGCTATCCAGCATCATCAACAACTCGTGAGCCCCAATTTCTGCATCTCCAGCCTACCTTACTACCCTATTTCTTGTTCCCAACTCCATACTGCGCCACCCCTGACCTAGACACACACCGGCACATGCTGTCCTACCCACCCATCCAGTCTCAATTTTCAGCATGGGACCAGCTGCCTTTCCTGTAACCCACTATCCCCCTTAGGATTCTGTTAGGATTTTTCACAGGCTCTTCTTTCCTGCTGATGCCAATCCTTATCACTTCCTTCTTTCCTAGCCTTGCTTCAAACTTCTACAAAGAAGCCCTCACTAGTGCCCTTCCCTGGTAGTTTCTCAGCACCAAATAGCATGGAGAGCCTTCCCTGACTTGGCAGCCATGTTTCACTACAAAGGCAGAACGCTTCAGGTACTCTAATACCATACAAATGATTAGGATTTCCACTCAAATGGGAGCAGGAATTATTCCCAGCCCTATGTGAGTTCCAGAGTTCTCTGTGTAGCAATCTCCTCTTAGTATTCTGTCCTGCAAATTTTAACTACCTTGGCCTTCATGGACTCCTAGCTTCATCTCAACTCAAGGAGACTGTCCAGGCATCCCCCTCTGTGCACTGTGGCACGCATTACCTCCCCAGGCAAATAAACCAGGGTATCATAGAACTGACCTCATTTGTTTTCCATTACTTAGAGATCGCTGTCCTTCGTGACCTGATACCCCATAAATTGAAAATTGTTTTGTATGTTTCATCTGGATTTTTAGGTCTATCATGTAGGAGTTCAGTTCCTGTTGATTTTTAGGTATATCATGTAGGAATTCAGTTCCTGTTACTTCATTGTGGCTAGAAGTCCTACAATCCAAATTTGAAATCTAAATTATCTAGGCAAGATAAATGTCCCAAAATTTTAATCTTATTCAAATTAAAATCATAACTGAAAGGCTGTGGACACATTTATGTTAACATAGATATACTAATTTACAAGATAGACAGCAAAGCACCAACAGTGTTTTCCTCTGCTAATGGAAGTCTAAGTGATCTTCATCTTCTTATGTATGGTTTTAAAAATTACCAACATTTATGAAACACATGAATTACCTCTATAATTATAAGACATAAGTATTTCAAAATGTGATTTTGACTACTAAAAATGAATACACGTTTTTTAGATGGTTTGTTTACAATACTGATCAACCTCTTGCCAGATTCTATCCACCTCTGGATGCCTACTGCTTGTTTGACTAGAGAGAAGAGAAATGCAATCCACTCAGTTAGCAAAGTGTAGTTATGCTACTTTCCTCACACTTTCAAAGACAACGCTGCGCAGAGAAGAATCTATCTTCTTTTTAAAGCCCTCTCTCCAGGGTGCCTGGGTGGCTCAGTTGGTTAATCCCCAGGTCCCAGAGTCAAGTCCCACAACACTCAGCAAGGAGTCTGCTTCTCCCTCTCACACTCTCCCTGCTCTTTTGCTCCCTCTGTCTCTCTCTCAAATAAATAAATAAAATCTTAAAAATAAATAAAGCCCTCTCTCCAGAAAAAGTATTCACATATTTTAAAAGGCGAAATAATATTTACATCTAAATCATATTCTCCATTATTTTATTGGATCCAATATTTATAGGAAGCACAGTATACAAGCAATTTTAGGAGAAGGAATTAGAATTATCACTTTCATTACTAGGAGTGTTGTTTATGTCTTTTGTCAAAACTCATAATAAATAAATCATGCTATTTAAAAAATATGTTCTTCAGTCATTACTGCATTAATTCCAAATTGTGCCTGAAATGCACTTTGATTTTCCTGATTGATACAACATTTTCATAAGAATGTTTATTCGTCTTTCAGAGACTAGCACACAACTATCAACACAGTTTCTTAACACACCATTATATTTCACAATGTAAATACCATGTAAAAAGTGCTGATTCATGGCTTGGATAATACTTCTCTACTACATATGTTATATGCTTTGTTTTTAGCTGTATCTCACAAGCTCCCATTCTGCATTCAATAATTCCACCATTTTAATGATTTCATTGACACAATGCCCAAAGCCATTAATGGTCATTGATATCATTCCATATTATCTGGGTGCCTTAGGATTTTCTCATCACTGTATTACCTGTTCTTTTATTTTAGATCAACTACACAGCCTCTTTCCTCATGCAAGCCTTTTATTTTTTGAACCATGGCACTATTCTGAAACTGAAAATCCCAGAATTTTACCAAATGATTGGGATCCAAAGGTGTTTCTGTAGATTTTAAGTCATAAAATATATACACATTCTTCCTTTGCAATGGAATCATCTTGTAATACTTCTATTCTTTCCCTTTTATAATATAGGTTTACCTTCTCCAAAGAAAGATGCAAGTGAATTTGTAAGCACCAGTATCTGCCAATACCATTTTTTTTTTACCAACACTGTAATATTGAGCTAGCCTTTTCGCCCTGCAAAATTAAAACTGTTCCTTATTTTCCCACATTACCTTGTTGCTTTTATATGCATTTGCTGTAGATCTAAATAATCTGATGACTATAGCCCAACCATTACAAATTACTACTACATCATTTATGACTGAAGGTGTCCTGTCATTTTTGCCCTTTCTGCAAACTTCTATAAATCTTTTCCTCTATATGCACAGTTTTGTATACTTTAAGCTATGTCTACAACAGGCTGAATATTTGTGCCTTCCCCAAATTGATGTATTTTGAGGTGGGGCCTGTGGGACATACTTAGTTCATAAAAGTGGAACCCTCATGAATGGGACTGTATCCTCATAAACGGCCCAAGAACTAGCTAGTTCTCTTTCTGCCATGTTAGGACACCAAGAATTTAGCAATCTAGAATCTGGAAGAGGGCTCTCCCTAGAATCCGACCATGTGCATACTATGATCTCACAATTCTAGCCTTCAGAAACATGAAGAATAAAATTCTGTTCTGGTTAAGCCTCCTGGTTTATGGGATTCCATTACAGGAGCCTAACCTGTCTAAGCTAAGACAATGTCCAAAGCTATTGCTCTCAAGTCTTTTTGAAGAAAATTCTTGGGGCATTTCGGTTTCTTTTATCTTTTCAAAGAAATGGTTTTTGTTTCATTCATATTATTTATCATTTCTATAATTCCAATTTCATTGATTTCTGCTTTTACATATATTGTTATGAGCCTTCTGTTTGCATTGGATTTAATTAACTTTTACTTTTTATAGTTTAAGGTGGAAGCTGATATTATCGAATTGAGTCCTTTTTCCTAATACAAGCATTTAATGACATAAATTTCCCACTTGGCTCTGCTTTAGTGAAGTGCCATAAATTCTGATATGTATTTAGATTTTCATTCAGTTCAAACTATTTTCTAATTTTCTTCCGTTTTTCTTTTGAGACATGGGTTAGTAAAAATGTATTATTTAATGTCCAAATGTCTAGGGGTCCTGATGACAAAAAACTAAATAAATGACAAAGCCTAAAATGCCAGACTGAGGAGCTTGTACCTAATGTGTTGAGCAATGGGGAGCCATTGATGATTTTTGGAAAGTATACTGACATGATCAGAGCTATGTTTGATTAAAAAAAAAAAGAAACAATTTTGAAGGATACAATGGATTAGAGGCAGGAAGTAGATAGATGCCTAGGAGTCAGCTACTCCTTCTACCCAACTATGCCATATTGTGGATGTACAACACTTAAATTTCTGTTTCTGAAAAACCATGTCTCTAAATAGTCAGGTCACTTTGAATGTAAATCCTAATTTAAATGTACTAGCAAATTCACTAGTTAGTGTCATCTGCAAACCTAATTAGCACACACTTGAACTATCTACAGGAATAACTGGTTTAAGCATTATTACAGCCAAGCCAGTTAAATTGCTCAAACTGGGCTAAAATCATTGTTAGTGGAATAGACATTTACATTTAACATATGAGTTTCAAACTATAAGTAAGTGCTACTTAGGTACTTAGAACCTAAAACGTAATTGTCACGAGACAGAATGAGTATGAAATCAGAATCTTATAAATCTCTGCCTAATTAAGCTGAATCATATACCTAGAAGTCTGGTTGCTATATATTTTCACAAGTTTTCATGCTGTTTTAAATCAAAACATTTGTTTCAACAAATTTCTTGGAACTTACAAATACTGTGGAAGTAGAACAATCATCAGCCAAAATGTGTGACTTAAAAAGTAAGCAAAACTAAGTTGGGCTGGGTTCATAAAATAACATTACATTCTATTCAGCAAAGATTCTGCAGTTTTAAAGGTTTTTGTTATTTTTTTTAATACAGCAAAGTATGACAACATCCATATTATATAGGCAGGAAGTTGGAATGGTCTCTTGAATATTTATGTAAGGAAATAGGAATAATTACTTGCCATGAATGGGAGACAGGCAGAGCATTTGAAGCCATGCCCTGCACTTAAAAGAATCTGGTAGGGATTTCACTTTCCCTTACTTGGCTCTTCACAAGGCAGTAAGCATAAGAGAGACTCTTACTCTTGAGTCATGAATTGGATATACAACAGTCATCCTGAAGTCACATAGCAGCTTTCAAAGAACACTCCAAAACTTAGTCAAGGACACCCTTTTCACCATTCCCATCAATGTTGCTTTCATTTAGAGTGTAGCTTTCGATGTTTGGGGGTTATGGAGCCCTTTCAGAATCTGATGAAAGCAGGGGAAATGGAAACTTTTGCCAAGAGAGAATTCTCTCATTTGTGCACAAAACTCCTAATTTTGTCTAGAATTTCAAAGTTGATAGACTCCTCCTTGTTATGGGTTGAACTGTGTTCCCTAAGAGACATGTCAAAGTCCTAAACCCCAGTTCCTGTGAATGTGAACTTATTTGGAAATAAGAGTTTTTCTAGATCAATCAAGACATTAGGGGTAGGCCATAACCCAATAGGACTGGCGTCCTTACAGAAAGAGGGGAAACAATGTGAAGAGACAGACACACAGGGAGAATGCCATATGAAGACAAAGACAGATTGGTATGATGCTCTCATAGCCCATGAACACCAAAGATCAAACCTGTCACCAGAAGCTAGAATATAAGCATAGAACAGATTCCCCCTCAGAACACTCAGAAGGAGCCAACATCCTGATTTCAGACTTCTGACCCCCAGAACCATAAAATAATAAATTTCTGTTGTTCTGTGCTCTGCAGTTTGTTTCAGCAGCCCCAGCAAACTGACACCCTAACTCTCAAGTTCCATCATTATTATAAATATTTTTAGCAACCTATGAAACCCAGGATCCTTCCATTTTCAGGTATTTGTTCAGCAGCCAGACCCAAGATACCTTGAAGAAAGCATAAAGCAAAATTTGCTGCAATTTCTATGACTAAGACTACAAAATATTATACCTTTTAAGAATCACTGCATGGTTTAATGAACCACTTAAGAGTGTGCTTTGAAAACAGGAGAGGCTGGTAGCAGAAATTTCATCGCCGTGTTCAGACTCTCCATATGACTAACCTTTGCTTACTCATTGATTAATGTGTTTACCTGTCTTCTCCATGAGCATAGAGTTGAATATCAAATTTGCAGCTGACTCACTTTTCTAAAAAAAGATTTTATTTATTTATTTGACAGAGAGAGATCACAAATAGGCAGAGAGGCAGACAGAGAGAGAAGGAGAAGCAGGCTCACCGCTGAGCAGAAAGCCTGATGCGGGGCTCGATCTCAGGACCTGAGGTCATGACCTGAGCCTAAGGCAGAGGCTTTAACCCACTGAGCCACCCAGGCACCCTGCTAACTCACTTTTTAACAGATATTCAAACACACTCTTTTTCCAGTGCTAAGTAAAAAACTTATTTTTAGTGAAATAAAATGTAGGCAATAGGCAAATAAACTTGTACCTACCAAACTGTTAGCACGAGTTCCTTCTCAGCTTGTGTGCTGGGATTTATATCAGTTTCCCATGCCCTCAGGTCTTTGAAGTATGGAAAATATATGAGTTTAAAGATGTGTGGGTGCAGAAAAGAAAAATCAGATAATATAAGCCAATACATATTGTTTTGAGGTCAAAGAAGGTGTTAAAAATTCATGAAATAGAATCAGTCTCATAATGTTCAAAAATAAAGAAAAAAACTTGTTGCCACTAAATTTATTTTAATTTTTTAATCTCTAGGGGAAAATACACTGTCCTATCAGCTTTGAGTTTGGGGGTCTGTTTTTTTTTTAATATTTTATTTATTTGACAGAGAGATCACAAGTAGGCAGAGAGGAAGGCAGAGAGAGAGGAGGAAGCAGGCTCCCTGCTGAGCAGAAGAGCCCGATGCAGGGCTCGATCCCAGGACCCTGAGATCATGACCTGAGCCGAAGGCAGAGGCTTAGCCCACTGAGCCACACAGGTGCCCCTGGGGGTCTGTTTTAAGAAGGGTTTTCTTCTAATTTTCTTTTGTGTGGTGGTAAAAATATTCTACATGTTGGGTATAAAAAATATAAATATTAATATCAGGAGAATTATTTATTCATCAAATATTTGCAAAGTGTCTACTACATATGTGGCACCCTGCTGGACAATGGCAATACAGAGACAAATGGTCCCTGCCCTCAAGGAATCTCACTGATAGGAAAAGACACAAAACCCAACAATTATGGAATGTGATGACAGCAGTCATCTAATTCATTCAGGATTGGTGGGAAGGACTGTGGAGGATGGATGCCCTACAAGAGATAGTAATTCAGTTGAATCTTAAAATTGGCAAGTGCATTCCAGGGAGACATGATAGCAGGAACTAACACAAAGGTAAGACACAACATGTTACATGAGATATACTAAAAATATATATGTATTCATTGTTTATTTGAAATTCAAATTTAACTGGGTGTCCTATATTTATATTTTCTATGTCTGGCAACTCTTTATATAGAGGACCAAACATATTTCAGGGTTGTTGGAATGTCAAGTGCACTTCAGGAATTATGAGAGACAGGACTGGAAAGGTGGGCAGATGTCAGATCATGAAAAACTACATTTGCCAAGTCAGGCATCTTGTACTTAGTTGTAAGAACAATGGTGAGCCATTGAAAAGTTTTTATTTTATTTTTAAGATTTTTTTATTTATTCATTTAAGAGAGAGAGCATGCAAGAGAGCACAAGCAGGGGTGGGAGGATCAGAGGAAGAGGGAGAAGCAGTCAGGGAGCCCGACATGGGGCTCGATCCCAGGACCTGAGGATCAGGACCTGAGCTGAAGGCAAATGCTTAGCCCAACTGAGCCACCCAGGCACTCTGAAAAAAGGTTTTAGCACAAGAGTAATACAATCAGACTTCTTTCAGATGGGTTATTCTGAAAACACATGGAGCATGCATTCAAATCGGTAAGAGTAGAGACAGGGAAATTACTAGACTAATATTAGGTTAATCCAGGAGAGATAACGTTAGCTTAAACTAGTGCTATAGTTGGGAGAGATGGAGATAAGGCCATAGAAAAAAACTTGTAGGAGTAAAATCCAGAAGTCTGAGTGGTTGACTACATGGGCTGATGACAGAGAGTGAGTCTGGGCTGACTCCAAATGTCTTATCCTAGTGACTAGCTAAATGACATGGGAAATGTGGGAGAAGGGATAAGATTTTTAGAGAAGATGACAAATTATATTTTGGGCATGTTAAGCTGGTAGTGCTAGTGGACCAGTCAAATGGAAATGACCAAAAGGTACCAGGGGAGCAATCTATATTGACAGCAGAGATTTGGGAATCATCAGGATAGAATTAAAACTATAAAAGCCAGAGAACCAATTAAGAGCATTCATTCTTACAGTTGATAGAATTAAAAATCTTCTTGAAAGAAAATTGCCACTCAATGTAGTTTAATCTTAGCTCATCAAAATACCAAAAAAAGATCCAATACAGTGAATGTACAATTATGGCAGGAACTTATTGCAAACCATGTGGTGGAGGTGCTGTTGATCTTATTTGTGGAATTATCTCATATTTAATTTACCTGAATATAATGTGAGAGATTGCCTCTAGGAATAGGCCAACTTGTAGAAAAAGCCAACAATCAATATTTTTGTGGAATACATATATGATTCTCATCACAAGGTATAACCAAACATAAAATGACTTATCTGGGCCAATATGGGCATTTATAAAATTGGATTTCTGGTCTTTAATATAGTTTAAAATTTCTACACTGCAACATTGGTTGTAGCCACAGGTAGCAAAGGAGCTCTTTCAATCAAGTGCCAATGTATAGATTAATGTGGGTGAAATGTGAGTGCGTGTGAGTTTCATATGAAGAGCAGTTTAACCTGGAGAAAGAATATTTATATGTTAAATAAAATGGAGTCTTTCACCACCTATCAAGGCTCTAACATATGTACATCAATAATAAGCATATAGGTGAATTACTGAAAGCCTGATGTGCCAGGCACAGAACTGAACAAGTGACATGCTATCTCATTTAATTTCCATAGAAATCCTATGAGCTAGGTATATGTTCACTTTCATTTTATCATTGGGGAAATTGAAACTCAAAGAAGTTGTTTAACATTTACAGAGACACAATAATTTCAAAGTCTACACTTGAGAATTTCATATATATATATGAATATATATATTTTATATATCTATACACACATACATATATATGAAAATACATACCCTAGTTATTTTTTAATCACAAAGTAACTATTTCTAATTTCACTGGTTGATTCACAGTTCACATCATAGTGTTCTTCAAAGGGAATAGTATAACATGGATTCCTCCCTCTCTGAATAGCTATGACATTAAATACCCAACATATTGCTTTGCCATATGTCTATTTACCTTCCTAGATTTGAGCCATAGAATCTCAGTGTTGAAAACTATTATAAAGTTTACCAAGTCCAACTTTCTGTGTAGGATTCCCTCTTTGACATCCTTGACAGAGTTTTTTAGTCCCTGCTCAAATATTCACAGTGACTAGGAGGACAAAAGGTCACAAATCCCATTGTTGGGCAGCTATGGTGGGTCCTAAATCTATCTTCTGAGATTTACAGGTCCTTCCGTGTTGTTTTAAATGGAAGGCTTTATTCTTTTCTATGGTCGAGTAATATTCCAGTGTGCGTGGGCATGTGTGCGTGTGTGCATGAGTGCACATGCACATCATATTTTTTCATCCAGTGGACACTTGGGTCATGTGTGTTTTCCATAGTAGCTGCACAAATTTATATTCTCACCAACAGTGTACAAGAGTCCCCTTTACTCCACATCCTCACCAACACTTATGTCTTATCTTTTTGATTCTAGTCACTCTAACAGGAGTGAGGTGATATCTCATTGGGTTTGGGTTTGCATTTCCCCTATGATTAGTGATGTTAAGCATCTTTTCATGTACTTGTTGGTCACTTATATGTCTTCTTTGGAAAAATATCTACTCAAATCATTTTTTTAAAATATTTTTTCTTCCAACTCCTCCATAGTACTTAATAACTTTTGCTTGACTCCACTTTGTGCTTCACTTTTATTTTAGGGAACTAGGAGTATTTTAAACATTATTTTTTAAGGCCTTATGACTTCAGAGAGTACCATAAAGGTAAAAAACCACTTTCCTTGATAATGTTTGTTTTGTTTTGTTTTTAGATTTTATTTATTTATTTGACAGAGAGAGAGATTACAAGTAGGCAGAGAGGCAGGCAGAGAGAGAGGGAAGCAGGCTCCCCACTGAGTGGAGAGCCTGATGTGGGGCTCGATCCCAGGACCCTGAGATCATGACCTGAGCTGAAAGCAGAGGTTTTAACCCACTGAGCCACCCAGGTGCCCCGATAATGTTTGTTTTTTTATTAATGCCTCAAGAAGAATGCTTTACTGTTAATAGTGGGGATGGAGGGCAAGAACACATTATGAAGATCTGTGCTGGCTTCAATCCTAATATAATTTATCTTTTAAATTAATCTGAGTATGAAGTGGACCTAACTTTCATATTGGAAAGTCACAAAAGGGGAAAAAAACCTCAAAGATCTGAAGGCAAAAGTAAATCAACCCATCTTTGTAGACAGTATCTTTTACATGGAAAATCCTAAAGAATACACAGACACAGACACAGACACACACACAGACACACACACACACACACACACACACACACACACACACACACACAAGATATTAATGCTATTAAAAGAAATTCAGTAAAAGTGCAGGGAATGAGATCAATACACAAAATTCAGCTGTAATTCTATATACCAGCAGTGTCCAATCTGAAAAGTAAATTGAGAAAATTCCATTTATGATAGCATCCAAAAGAATAAAATACCTATATGTAAATTTAACCAAAGAGGTAAAGGTTTTATACACTGAAATCTATAAGGTATTGCTGAAACAAATGAAAGAGGACTTAAATAAATGCCATGTTTATGGATTGGAAGACATAATATTGGTAAGATAATATTCAGGGGCACCTGGGTGGCTCAGTCAGTTGGGCATCTGGCTCTTGATATTGGCTCCACTTGTGATCTCAGGGTCTTGGGATTGGGCATGGAGTCCTGCTCCATGCTCAAATCTCCCTCTGCCCCTCCCTCTGCCCTTCCCTCTGCTCTCGTGCTCTCTCTCTCTAGGATGAATAAACAAAACCTTTATATAAAAAAAGGTAATGTTCAAACACTACCAAAGTCAATCTACAGATTCAATGTGACCCTGTTGAAATTCAACATCCTTTTTTGTAGATATGAAAAAGCTGATACTAAAACTGACATACAATTGCCGGGGGCTACAAATGGTCAATATAATTTTGGAAAAAAGAACAAAGTTGAACTTACACTTTCCACTTTCAAACTTACAACAAATCTACCATGATCAAAACAGTGTGGCACTGTGTAAGGATAGATACATGGACCACTGGACTAGAATTGGGAGTCTAGAAGTAAATCAAACATCTATGGCCAACTGATTTTCAACAGGGGTGCCAAGACCAATCAATGGGGTTCAAAATAGTCTCTTCAACTAATAATGTTTAGACGACTGTATATCCCAATGCAAAAACATAAATTTGGACCCCTATCCACATTTCATATTCACACCACATACAAAAATCAACATAAAATGGATCAATACCCTAAATGAAAGAGCTAAAAGTATAACTCTTAGAAGAAAACATAGGTGTAAATAAATAGTTATGACCCTGATGAAGTCCCAAACGTTCATTTTTGCTCTTGTTTACTTTGTCTTTGGAGACATGTCTTAAAAGAAGTTGCTGTGGTCGATATTGAGGACATTACTGCCTATGTTCTCCTCCAGGATTTTGATAGATTCCTGCCTCACATTGAGTTCTTTTATCCATTTCAAGTTTATCTTTGTGTATGGTGGAAGAGAATGGTCAAGTTTCATTCTTCTATATATATAGCTGTCCAATTTTCCCAGCACCATTTATTGAAGAGACTCTCTTTTTCCACTGAATATTTTTTCTTGCTTTGTCAAAGATTATTTGACCATAGAGTTGCGGGTCCATATCTGAGCTCTCTACTCTGTTCCATTGATCTATGTGTCTGTTTTTGTGTCAGAACCATGTTGTCTTGGTGACCACAGCTTTGAAGTAAATCTTGAAATCAGGCAACTTGATGCCTCCAGCTTTGTTTTTCTTTTTCAACATTTCCTTAGCAATTCGGCATCTTTTCTGTTTTCATACAAATTTTAGTATTGTTTGTTTCAGCACTTTGAAAGATGCCAGTGGAATTTTGATTGGGATGGCACTGAAAGTATAGATTGCTCTGGGCAGTATAGACATTTTAACAATGTTTATTCTTCCGATCCAGGAACATGGAATGCTTTCCCACCTTTTTGTATCTTCTTCAATTTCTTTGATGAGTGTGCTGTAATTCCTTGAGTACAGATCCTTTACTTCTTTGGTTAGGTTTATTCCCAGGTATGGTTCTTGGTGCCACAGTAAATGGAATCAATTCTCTAACTTCTCTTTCCATAGTTTCATTGTTAGTGTATAAGAAAGCAACTGATTTCTACGCATTGATTTTATATCCTGCCACATTACTGAATTGCTATATGAGTTCTAGTAGTTTGGGGTTGGAGTCTTTTGGGTTTTCCATATAAAATGTCATGTCATCTGTGAAGAGAGAGAGTTTGACTTCTTTGCCAATTTGAATACCTTTTATTTCTTTTTGTTGTCTGATTGCTGTTGCTAAGACTTCTAGTATTATGTTGAACAAGAGTGGTGAGAGTGGGCATCCTTGTCGTTTTCCTGATCTCAAAGGGAAGGCTATCAGCTTTTCCCCATTGAGAATGATATTTGTGGTGGGTTTTTCATAGATAGATTTTATGAAGTTGAGGAATGTTCCTTCTATCCCTATACTTTGAAGAGTTTTAATCAGGAAAGGATGCTGTATTTTGTCAAATGCTTCTGCATCAATTGAGAGGACCATGTGGTTCTTCTCTCTTATTGATTTGTTCTTTTACACTGATTGATTCGCGAATGTTGAACCACCCTTGTATCCCCGGGATAAATCCCACCTGGTCATGGTGGATAATCTTTTTATGTGCTGTTGGATCCTATTAGTTAGGATCTCCCTAATCGGAGGGGGAGATGAACCATGAGAGACCGTGGACTCTTAGAAACAAACTGAGGGTTTTGGAGGAGAGGGGCTGGGGGGGATGAGTGAGCCTGGTGGTGGATATTGAGGAGGGCATGTATTGCATGGAGCACTGGGTGTGGTGCACGAACAATGAATCTTGGAACACTGAAAAAATAAAATTAAATTTAAAAATAAAAATTAAAATTAAAATAATAATTTATTAAATTAAATTAAAATTAAATAAAAATTAAAAATTATTTAAAATTAAAATAATTATTTTAATAAAAATTAAAATAAAAAATAAAAATTAAATTTAAAAATAAAATAAATTTAATTTTAAATTTAAAAATAAAATTAAATTTAAAAAAATAAAATAAGAGGGGCGCCTGGGTGGCTCAGTTGGTTAAGCGGCTGCCTTCGGCCCAGGTCATGATCCTGGAGTCCTGGGATCGAGTCCCACATCGGGCTCCCAGCTCCGTGGGGAGTCTGCTTCTCTCTCTGACCTTCACTCCTCTCATCCTCTCACTTTCTCTCTATCAAATAAATAAATAAAATCTTTAAAAAAAAAAAATAAAATAAAATAAGAATATCCACCAAAAAAAAATTTTATGACCCTTGTTTTGGCAATGGATTCATCAAAAACACAAGAAAAAAAATAGGTAAATTGGACTTCATCAAAATTTAAAAACTTGTGTGCAAAGGACATTACCATGACAGGAAAAAGACAACCTACGGGATAGGAGAAACTATATGTAAACTACATATCTGATTCGGATCTCATGTCCAGAGCATAGAAAAATGCTTACAACTCAACAACAATAATAAAAAGCCCCCAAACAATCCAATTAAAAAAAAAAAAAAACGGATAAAGGACTTGAATAGCCATTTATCCTAAAAGATATCCAAATGACAAGCACTTGAAAACATGCTCAACATCATTAGTCATTAGGGAAATGCAAATCAAACCCACAAGGACATATCACTTCACACCCACCAGGATTTCTATAATAATAATAAAAAAATACCAAATAACAGGTGTTGGCAAGGATGGTGAAAAATTGTTGGTCGAATGTAAAATGGTGCAGCTACTGTGGAAAACATTTTGGTGGTTCCTCAAGTTAAACACAGAATTACCATATGACACAGAAATTCTACTGGGAATGAATATACCCAAGAGATTTGAAAACATTCAAACAAAAACTTATACACAAATGTTCTTAGCAGCACTACTCCCAATAACCAGGATGTGGAAACAACAGAAATGTCCGTCACTGGGTGAGTGAATAAACAAATGTAGTAGGGGCGCCTGGGTGGCTCAGCGGGTTAAAGCCTCTGCCTTTGGCTCAGGTCATGATCTCAGGGTCCTGGGATCGAGCCCCGCATCGGGCTCTCTGCTCAGCGGGGAGCCTGCTTCCCCTCCTCTCTCTGCCTGCCTCTCTACCTACTTGTGATCTCTCCCTCTCTGTCAAATAAATAAATAAAGTCTTTAAAAAAAAATGTAGTATGTCCATACAATAGGATATTATGAAGCCATAAAAAGGAATGAAGTATTCATACATGCTACAATGTGGATAAACCTTGAAAATATCCGGAGTGAAAGAAGCTTGACACAAAAGGTCATATGTTGCATGATTCCATTTATATAAAATATGCAGACTTGGTATATCTATACAGACAAAAAGCAAATTGGTTTTGCCAGGGGCTGGGAGGAGGGTTGAATGGGGGGTGACCACCTAATAGGTATAGAGTTTCTTTGTGAGGTGAGGAAAATGATTTGAACTTGATACAGGTGGTGGCTGCACAACATTATGGATGCCTGAAATGCCACTGAAACATACACTTTAAAATGGTTAATTTTATGTTATGCGAATTTCACCTCAACAAAAAAAATGAAAGCTATCTAAATGCAATCATACAGCATGTAACCTTTTGAGATGAGTTGTTTTCATTCAGCACAATTCCCTTGAGATCCATCCAAGCCATCTGTCTTCTGTGTCTTCAGAGAAACCGATGAAAGGGCCAAAGCCAAGCACAAAGCCAGCTAGCATGTCAGCGGCATTCTCTACCTATGTTAACATTGTTCCATTCATACTGTGTAGATTTCCACCAGGTGTGATGCCAGTTACCTATCCTATCATCTAGGCCATGTTTCTCCCTCTTGTTTATAAGGCTAGAGTGACATTCTTCATTGAATTTAATGAGCAGCTATATTAGTTAGTATTGCTGCTATAATGAACTGCTACAAACTTAGCGGCTCAAAACAATAGAAATTTATTATGTTACAATTCTGAAGGTCAGAAGTCTGAAGTGCGTTTGACTTGGTTAAAATCAGAGTGTTGGCAGGGCTGCATTCATTCCCTTTGGAGACTCGAGGGGAGAATACATCTCCTCGTCCTTTCTAGGTTTCAGAGAAGGCCAACATTCCTTGCCTCCCTGGCCCCTTCAACAATCTCCAAAGCATCATTCCAACCTCTGCTTCCATTATCACAGTCCCCCTCTCTCTGATCCTAATTCTGCTTCCTGTTATAATACTGATTATACTGGGCCCTCCTGGGTATTTCATGTTATCTCCTCATCTCGGGTCCCTAATTTAATCACACCTGCAACATCATTTTTGCTGTGCAAATTAACAGATTCACAGATACTAAGGTTCTGAATGCGAACATATTTGATGGGCCATTATTCAGGCTACTATAGCATTTTTTGCTGAATTCCAGGCATCTTGGCTCAACAGCATTCCCTTGATTTACCAGCCTGGTTAGCCTTTCAAGGATCACCAGCAGAACCCATTAATTTAACTGCAATGCACTGAACGAACTGAGTGGAAAGTACCACAATAAACTGGACATGCCAATTATCCTGCACCAAAGTCTGGACACACACTAAATGACTTCCCTAGAGTTATAACTTTTATTAAAGTACAAGCCTTGCTTACTGCCGTTCATACTCTGCCTGTCTGGGAGAAGTGCTTGGGATATTTTGCAGACTCAATATGCTTTGGTTAATGATTCTTTCTGCATCTTTTCACCAAGATATTATTTTGATGCCATGTATTATTGACTTGCATTTTTCCACAGTAAAGTCAAAATAGGGGCGCCTGGGTGGCTCAATCAGTTAAGTGTCCAACTCTTGATTGGAGCCTGCTTAAGACTCTCTCTGTCCCCTGCCCCTCCATCACTCCCTCCCTCTCTAAAAAAATAAAATAAAATAAAGTCACAAATAGGGGCGCCTGGGTGGTTCAGATGGTTAAGCATCTGCCTTTGGCTCAGGTCATGATCCCGGGGTCCTGAAATTGAGCCCCGCATTGGGCTCCCTGCTCAGCAGGGAGTCTGCTTCTCCCTCTGCCTCTCCCACTGCTTGTGCTCTCTCTGTCTCTGTCTCTCTCTCTCTCTTTCTCAAATGAATAAATAAAATCTTTTTTAAAAAGTCACAAATAATTTGTATTGGTAAATAGAACAAACTGATGCTTAAATATTCATTTGTGCTATGCTGTGACCTGTACTTTCAGAGGCACAAGATAAGAGACAATATAAACTCACAAAAGCTAAATAACTCTTCTAAATATACATAAAATACAAAAGATTATATATCTAATTTGCATATGTCATTTATATATTACTACATATACCACACCCCACATTAAATTGTGAAGGCATATCCGCATGGCAGCATTTTCCCCCCTAATCTCTACCATAGCAAACTAGTCTTCAAAAGGAAGTTTCTCATTATCAAATGAAAGTTGATCCTCAATATGTAAGAGTAAATCACTTTTTCAAGAGTTCAGATTAGAAGTTCCATTACTCCCTGTGACTATTATTAGTTGTAAATGTAAAAAATATAGAAGATCCTACCAGATCTTCTGGGCCAGTCGACAGGGATGAGAGAGCTGGGACATTTAGTCCCTCAGTCTGAGATTGCAAGCCTGCCTCTGCGTATTCACTGAATATGCTGACTTAACAGGGCCAAAGAGACTAAAACAGGAAGGCCCCTTTAGAACATGCTTGGAAGATAGGTCTTCGAGCTTTGCTTGGACACTTCCTAAGACCCCTGTGGGGTTTTCTAAGATACCTCTGCCCGCCCCCTTCTCTCCCCACACTTACTTTGCTGTTCCAATTCCTGGCTTGTGTTTACCTATGAATCTGCTTAGACTGTTTTGATATGAGGGAATTACTGAGAATCTCTTGTTAGGCTTCAGTTTTACTCTGTGTCACTAAGTCCAAAGGACAGAAATGTCTTTTTAGTGACTGTGGCCTCTGTTGTGTTTCCATAGTACCTTTACTGCAGTCTATAGCAACCCGTGATTTGCATGACCCTAACCATTTCCCCATACATCAAGACACATAGTAACTTTTTAATGAAATGGTATATATTGCTATTTCATTGTTTCTGTGTTTTTCTTTGTTTCCACTTGTCTCTCTAAGCTGTGAGCTGAGAGTTTGAGAGCCAGACTTTGGAATGAGTCAGCTGTGTAGAGCCCAGACACTGAAAGAGGTTTCCGTAGCAACAGGAGATGTGTGGGAAAGCCTTATGCACACTATAGCTTAGGAAGCAGGGTTTACTGGCTGAGGAGCAAAGCTTCCCCTCCATCCTGGGGGTATTTTCTTAGTGCAGGGATATTTGGTTTGTGCTATTTTAGCTAACATTCAAACACGGTCAAATTTCCTCTCCAGGTAAACTTGGCATTTTGTGGAAATAAATTAAATGCTGATATGGAATACCTACTGTTTCAAAAATAGCCATAGAATCAAGAAAGCGCTATTAAATAAAGGAGCCAAGCTTTAGTCAAAGGTAAAGAGCAAAAGTCTTACTGCGCACATCACGAACACGTTCACGCCGACAAGGAGTTCAATCTGGCAAATGTCTTGCCTGAATTCATATCTATAGAGTGGTCCCTTGATGTTTAGAAAATGTCTGATGCCCAGCAGGTTTCCCAGAAGAGATTTCATCTTTCAGACAATCAACCCTTATGTGATCCATGGCCGGCTGACTTGATGGGTTAAAAATTGTACTAAGCAAGTCGAAGCTTCTAGGCGGCTTCAACATTCCATTCAACCCTGGGTGGTTGCGCTATGATGCAACCACCGGGTAGAAGTGAGAGAACCAATGTATTTCCACACCCACTACTGGAGAAGTACCCCCAGGGGCACTCCAAGAACCTCATCCTTCTCTCACACAGAGGCCACATATTGCCTGGAGTTTTGAAAACCAGTAATGAAAGGACTTGTGATCTAGGAAATACTGCGATTAGATCACAAGGGTAGTGCAAACAAATTATGTGATACAGAGAGTTTTTCAAAAGACTGTTACCTCAACCTGGGGCTGAATAAATATGGTCATTTGCAAGGCCTGGGATTCCTCCTGGAATCTTTGGGGCTGTGGTGAGAACTTGGTTTATGAAAACCCATTCCTTCTTCTTTATTTCTGTTGATGTCCTCTACACTCTCCTGTCCTCTATTCTTTTTACCATTCTGCTGAAAGTAAGCTTTCTGTCCCCTTACAGAATCATCTTGTTGATTTCCTAAATGACCTCATTTCTGGCTAAAAAGTGCTTCAGATTTGTGGCCATAATTAAAATATTGAATGGTCCTTTCAAAGTGGCTATCAATAGAAGCTATGTGGGAGTGCTTACAAACTAGCAGCAATGTTTTGTAACTTCAAGATATCCCACGATTCTAGGCTTGGCTCCCTATTTATAGAAAGCCAGAGCAAAAATTGCTTTAGTGATCAAATACTCCACCCTCTTATTTTTATGGGTGGTAAAGGCTTTATTTCCCTCCTGTCAATAAAGGGAGCTTTGGAGATGATTTAATTTGAAGTAGGTTTCTCAGTTCTCTGCTAATATATATTTTAATGTCAAATTACATTTGACATTATATGACAAATACATAAAATTACATATATTATATGACAAATACATAAAATTACAGATTTTATGTAACTGTAAGGTATTTAATGGAATTTGAAATAAAACAATCTTCTACATCTACATTCTGTAACTTTCATTATGCAACTAAAAAGGCCTTCCCTCTCTGTTGATGAAAGAGGAAAATGTTGAAAATGTCTAATATCGTCCAGACTACTAGGTAATGTTCACAATCACAAAGTATGTAAGTGACATGCTGACTCTTATCTCTGCATTAATATAATGACATTAAAGTCATATATATATATATATATAGCTATAGTCTCTACTTCATGGTATCGGTTACTTTTATTAGGTAGGCTCTGAATAGAATGTCTGTAAAACAACTTCTCAAATATGGGTAGCGATATTATTACTGTGCCCACCTTCCATCTTGGAAGTGCTGAGATGATAAAATTAACCCAAATCGCGATTACTAGTCTGTTGAGTAATTAATATGCTTGAGTAAATACATGACACATAATTTGTACTTAGTAAATGTTTGTTGAATGAATGAATGAATGAATGAACATCCCCAGTTGGTTTTTACCAGTTTCTCTCATGGATTTCCCATCCTCCATCCCATCCTCTCAAGTGAGGCATATTAACCAATGCATCATACTATGACTTACCATTTACATTTCCAGTTTGTTCTTTTCATTTGCGTCCCACTGCTAATAGCTCTGTGTGGATATTAGACATTTTCTTGAATTGTGACCTCTTTCCACCCAAACAAATTATAGCTCTAAGTGAACTTCCTTTTCCACCACTACCTCCTCTAATCAAATTCTGTTCCATTCCAAATAACTTTGTCCCTGATAATAACATTTTTATTCTCTTGGGCTATTCAGGCTTAAAACTTTGAATCATCCTTGGCAATTTCCACTGACAAAGCTTTCATTCCAATTAGTCACACACCCTATCTATCCATTTTCTTTCAAAATGACCATCATTTTCATCCATATTATCTCCCTCCTCCATGCCCATTTCCAAATATTTATCTCCTCACCCTTGGTTTACTGCCACAGTCTCCTACTCAAGCCCTTCAGGTTCCAAGTTCTCCACCCCAAATAACCGTCCACAGAAAATCTCAAGTAATGATGCCTTATCCTTGCAATGCTATGTTAACCAGAAGACTCTTTGATATGTTTTTAGTAACATATACCCCCAAATCGTGGAGACTTAAGACACAAAAATTTCTAACTCACGCAAAATGAACTGGGGGTCATGAGGGAGGTGGGGTTTCCTTTCCTCCGTTTTATGACTCAGAGATTGATGTTCCTTCTATTTTACAATGCCCCCTTCTCAACAAAGCATATCCATGGTTACTAAAGAAGAGGAACAGAGAGCTTGGAGATGGCACATGAACTCTTAATGCTTTGACTTAGCAGTGACATGGTTCACACCTACTCACAGCTCATTAGTCAGAGTATTCACATGGTCCCAACATAACTCAAAAGATCCTGGGATTGTAGGGGAGCATATGGAAAAATGCAAAAACACAAGTGTCTTCCACAAACACCTCTATGTTACCCAAGCAATTTTATGTCAAGTTCTCACTTGACTCCCACAACGCTCCTGTGAGGTCTCTGGGCCAGATAGCAGCTCCCTTGTAAAGATGTAGCAACCCAGAGGGCAAAAGTGACTTTTCTAAGATTACAAATTTCTTTAAATTTTATTTTATTTTTTCAGTGTTCCAAGATTCATTGTTCATGCACCACACCCAGTGCTCCATGCAATACATGCCCTCCTCAATACCCCACCACCAGGCTCACCCATCCCCCCACCCACCTCCCCTCCAAAACCCTCAGTTTGTTGCTCAGAGTCCACAGTCTCTCATGGTTCATCTCCCCCTCTGATTTCCCCCAACTGACTCTTCCTTTTCCTTCTCCCAATGTCCTCGATGTTTTTCCTTATGCTCCAGAAGTAAGTGAAGCCATATGATAATTGACTCTCTCTGCTTGACTTATTTCACTCAGCATAATTTCTTCCAATCCCGTCCATGTTGATACAAAAGTTGGGTATTCATCCTTTCTGATGGAGGCATACTATTCCATTGTATATATGGACCATATCTTCTTTATCCATTCATCTGTTGAAAGGCATCTTGGCTCTTTCCACAGTTTGGGGACTGTGGCCATTGCTGCTATGAACATTGGGGTACATGTGGCTCTTCTTTGCACCACATGTGTATCTTTAGGGTAAATACCCAGTAGTGCAATGGCAGGGTCATAGCTCTATTTTTAATTTCTTAAGGAATCTCCACACTGTTTTCCAAAGTGGCTGTACCAACTTGCATTCCCACCAACAGTATAAGAGGGTTCCCCTTTCTCCACTCCTCAAACTCAACACTCAAAAACCAGATAATCACGTCCAAAAACAGGCAGAAGACACGAATAGACACTTCTCCAAAGAAGACATGCAAATGGTTAACAGACGCATGAAAAAATGTTCATCATCATTAGCCATCAGGGAGATTCAAATCAAAACCACACTGAGATACCACCTTACACCAGTTAGAATGGACAAAATCAACAAGACAATAAGATTACAAATTTAACAAGCAACAGAGGTGGAATTAGAAACCAGGATGCCTCTTTACACTCCTAAGTTCTTTGTGCTTTAAAATAGTCCTCCTGAAAAGAAAAAAAAACCCTCAAGGGCCAAGAGTAAGCCAAGATGAAGATGGTCAACTCCATACTCAGCCACTTTCAGTCCCTTATTGATATTGTGATGATATCTAATCTCTGACTCCAAATGAGCTCAAGACCCATCACTTACTGTCTTCAGGACCTCTCCAGTGGTCCTAAAACACAACACAATTCCACCTGACCCAATTATCTCCTTCATCATCCCCAAACTCCAACTGTTCCTATGTTCCTAGTTCTTTGAATGGCACCATTATCCAACCAGTGACTGAAGCCAGACATTTGGGAGTCATTTCTCTTCCTCCCTATCCACTATCCACTATGATCAATCAATCACCAAATCCTGACCTTTCTGTTTCCTTAAATATCTCTCAAACCCATAAAATTTCTCTCTATCTCCACTTCCAGTATATATCACAAAACTATCACCTCCCAGTATTCCAGTACTGGAATACTCCAATCTTTCCTATTCTACCCCATTTTTCATATGTCAAAGAGAGTGATCTTGCTAAAATATCAGTATGATCTTATCACTACCATACACAAAGTAATCAATTATCTCTTATTACTAGGGGCTCTTAGTATATACAAAGATTAAAAAAAAATATGTGAATCTTATTTTTTTTAAGATTTTATTTATTCATTTGAGAGAGAGAGCATGAGCAGGGGGAGAGCCAGAGGCAGAGGGAGAAGCAGACTCCCCACTGAGCTGGGAGCCCAACATGGGGCTTAATCCCAGGACCTGGAGATCATGACCTGAGCCGAAACAGCAATAGCGGCTTAACTGACTGAGCCACCCAGGCGCCCCTGTGATTCTTATTTTTATAGAGCTTCAATCTTGATGAGGGTGGTGTTATAGACTGAATGTTTATGTCCCCTCAAAATAAACCTTAGTCCCAATGTGATGGTATTAGAAGGTGGGGCCCTTCAGAGGTCATTAGGTCATGAGCATGGAGCCCTCAAGAATAGGTTTAAAAGGAGGCCAGAGAGCTAGCTACCTCTTTCCACTATGTGACAGCACAGCAAGAAGTCAGCCCTCTACAACCTGGAAAGAGAGTCCTTGTCAGAAACTAAATATGCTGCCACCCTAATGTCAAACTTCCAGTCCAGAACTGTGAGAAATATATTTCCATTGTGTTTATAAGCTACCCAGTCTATGGTCTTGGTTATAGAAGCGTGAATGGACTAAATCAGGCAAAGATGGAAAGACAAAATAGTCTATAATAAGTTAAGATTTGGGGATACAAATAATAGAAACAAACTCCGGCTAATGGAAGGGAAATGTTGCTTGAAAGAACACTGGCTGGTTCATAGAACCAATAGGAAGTCTGACAAAGTAGATTCAGAAATAGTCAAGAACCAAAGGTGAGTGGGAAGCAAGAAATACAGCCAATGTCACTCCACAGGAATAGCTGGTGTTGGCCCCACTGCCACTGGCCATTTGACTCTCCCACCTTGATTAATAATCTCTAACTTTTCCTGTTTCCTTGCATCAGTCCCTCAGAATTCAAAGCCCCAGGAGAGAGCATAACCTAGGCTTTGGTGGAAGCTGAGGTTATGTCTCCATGACTAGGCACCATAGAGGAAGAGGTCAAAGTACCTGGCCACATCACAATCCACGATGGAGATGGAGCACCGGTCACCCCCCCAACCCCAGACTGACACAGTGGACAATTCTCTCAGAATGGAATGACTGCTGAGATGTTAGGCAGCCAAAAAAAAAAAAAAAAAAGACAATTGTGCATAAATATAATCAAGTTTATGATCCTTATCTAAAAACCTTAGAAACAGATTATTTCATAATTCATAAATTTTCAGATTTGGAACAGTAATAAGATCCATATACTGCATATTAAATAACACACCGAGTGGGATCTGGGGCAGTAGCCCATGATCAAACACATTTATATTTCTAAACTGAAACATACGGCTATTTTTTTGAAGATTTTATTCACTGATCTCAGGGAGTGAGAGAGAACAGGAGTGACAGCATGAGTGAGGGGAGGAGCAGAGGGAGAGGGAGAAGCAGGCTTGCCGCTGAGGAGGGATCCCGATACAGGGCTTGATCCCAGGACCCCGGGATCATGACCTAAGCCGAAGGCAGATGCTTAATTAACTAGGCCACCCAGGTGCCCCGAAATATATGACTATTAACACTAAAGTGAGATACATAAAGACTAGAGAGAGTCTCACATCATTTCAAGTACGATTTTACTACCAAATAAGTTCAGGTCCATTCTGACTCTTTAATGAATATGTTTTCTATTTTCATAGCTTTGGGGATTTGAGAATTAAAAGAGAAGGCACCAGAAAAACTCTTCAAAGTTTCTGCAGAAAGGAGAATGGGATTATTCTGAAGAGATCAACCATAACTTAATGAAAAAGGTAACATTTGAACTGAGTTCAACATAAAGGATGGCTAGGCAGGGAATGGACCTGAATGTGAAAAAAAAAGTCATATAGTTATTTATTTGACAGAAAGACACGGCAAGAGAGGGAACACAAGCAGGGAGAGTGGGAGAGGGAGAATGTGCAGGGAGCCCAACGCAGGGCTCGATCCCAGGACCCTGGGATCATTACCTGACCCGAAGGCAGACGCTTAACTACTGAGCCACCCAGGCGCCCCAAGGTCATATACTTTAGAAGGCACAGCGTAAGGAAAAACAAGGGAACATCCAAGGAATAGTTTAGGTGGAGTTTTAGGGTCTGTGAAGTGGAAGAGCTGGATATAACCTTGAAAGGCAGAACGTATCATAGAGTCAGATTAAGGGATTAATTTTATTCCCCAGCCAAGTAAAGCTTTCTGCGTAGGGACTTATTAGCTCAGAGCCATGCTTTGGAAGTTTAACCTGGCTGCATCGTGTCCGTTTCAAATAATCTCTATAGGTAAATTTTATCTGATGTCACAGGAGGCGTTTAATTCATACAATTGAAATCCATTTTCTCGTGTCCTTGTCTCAGGAAAGATAAACAGCTGCTCAGCACCACCAGGTCAATATTCCTATACTTGCAGAACATCCCTACTCAATTGCCTACTGAGAAGTATTGGAGAATTGTCAGACTTGGGAGGAACTAGGTTACTGGTGTAAGATAAACCACAGACAATGTGACACCGAATACTGGGCTGAAGTGTGACTGTGCAACTGCTTCTTCAGTTGTTGCTTGTTTCACTTAATGATCTGAGATCAGTATGCCAGATACTGATGGGAATCACGAGTCCCTTGTAATTATTCCATGTGAGAGACATAGTTAAAGAGATCAGCTGCAACAGACATTTATGAAGCATTTGGTGGGAGCCAAACGTTCTCTTAGGCAATTTCTGTAGATGATACTCCGGTCGGGAGGGAACTATTTCTTGGCCGTGCCATCGGGAAACCAATCTGTCTCCCTTCACCCCTTCACCCCACCTGCCACCCTCCTTTCTTGGATATGAAACAAAACGCCCATCTCTGGCACCACTTCGGCCTTAGGAACAGAAGCTGGTAGTTTCCTTCCTTTCAAAGTATCTCCAGTCACGGCTCCTACGGAGGTCAGAGTGACTATGTAGCGAAGACCATTGGCTGCCCTAGCTGATCTGCAGCCAAGAGCACAAAAGAAATGCATTCTCGGCATTTTTTATGATACTAGCCATTACTTCCCACTAAGTGTGAACTATAAAAGCCACTTCACTGCCTCCGCCCTCACTACTGCTGTTGGCTCGGCAGCACCGTCCTCCCGACAAGCTGTTACCTGCAGACTCCGCCATGACATAGCCTGGCCCAGTTAAGGTTCAGATGAAACCGCGGAATACTGACGTTCTGTGGGCTAGAACGTTCCCAGGAATGAAGGGACTCGGTTGCTTAAAAACAGTTTCTTTTTCAAGCTTTTCACCAACGTCATTAAAATACTGTATAGCCCATCCCTTTAAAACCCATAGTCCCTCCTGCCACCAACTCATTCTCCAAAATTACTCCTTTTTAGCTTGCAGAAACAGTTTCGTCTTAGTAGTCTTAAATTTTCCTGGCTGCAGTTAAAAAGAGATCTTTTTTAAAGACTTCATATTTATCTGGCTACTGTAAATGGAAAGATAGCATGACTCAATTCCCAACTTGATTCTCCCATGGTGCATGGAACCAAAAGCATGAATATGCTCACCGCCCTCCTCTGAGAAAGCCCCAGGGCACCAGTCATAATTGCATCCCTTTTCTTTTCATTCAAGAAAGCAATTCAGAATGTAAGGGGCTGAGAGTGACCACATATATTCTCCTGGCTTACCTCCCATCCCACTCCATGTCCTTTGGTTGGCCCTTCCTCCACAACCTGACTTGAAAATGATGGAGCACTTTGGGATTCAGTCATAGGCGGAATCTCTTCTCATTCTTTCTTTCTTTTTTTTTTTTTTTAGACACTTCCCTCGGAAGGCATCCAAAGATCCATTTCATATCTACACGCTGATGACTCCAAAAATTTATACTCCCGAGGCAAATCTCTCCTCTGACCCACAGAGACACATCTCTTCTTTTGTCTACTCGATATTCAATTTCTTCAAAGGCATTTACAATGCAGTTGCTCCTTATAATCTTCCTCCACCAGCCAGGTCCTCTTTCCAGATGCCATGCCTCAGTGAGTAGAGTAGTTCCACTTTCCACTGAGTTTGGAAAGTCAGAAACCTAAGAGTCAGCTATAATGTCTCCTCCTCCCTCAAAACTGGCAATGTCCCAAGTTAAGTATTTCTCCCTTTCCACAGCTCTTCCTTTAGTCTAAGCCATGATCCTACTGCACCTGGACTACTGTAATTTACTTTCCACACAGTAGACATAGAGTATGATGCTAACACAGCCCAGAGGAGTTGCTGAAATCAGCAGTTGTCAAGCCACTGGAGAGGAGTAAAATCAGGGGATCAGGAGTAAAATCAGTTAGTTCCTGGAATCAGAGAAGAGGAGATGCTCATCTTTAAGAAGACGGTTGTGAAAGACACACTGCCCTCTGCAGAACAGTCTAAGGTCACAGTTGATAGGAAAATATTAAGAGAGACTCTAGCAGGTGGGATTCAGGAGCTGAGAGGCCTGAATTCCTTTTCTGGAGAAAAGTTAGCTTGCACCCATGACTCTTCTGACCATCCTGAGCCTGCCTTGGAGGCGACAACTCGGCCATCTTAAAAATAGTACTCAGAACTGGCATTTGTCTTCCACAGCTGTCTGCTCCAGCTCTTGGATTTCTTCGACTACATCTGCTAAGTTCAGTTCGCTAGCAGAAGGAAAAGGATAAACAGAGATGTGGACGAAGACAGGATAAAGGGAACAGAGGTTCAATACTGGCAAAGAAAGGGACACAGAAGATGATCTGAAACCATGGGAACACGGTTCACCCACAGCTACGTCTTCCTCTTGCAAAATCACAAAATCAGTCCCATCACACATTTCTAATGAGACATGAACCTATGGTAGTGGAAGTGTTCCTCATCTCTTACCACTCTCCCCTCCCTTGGGTCCCTCCAGCCGTATTGTCTCTCTGCTGTTCCTGGAATACACTAGGCTTGCCCCAGGCCTAGAGAGATACCTGCTATTGCCTCTGCCCTGACCTATCTTCTCCTTTACTTCCTTCATGCCATTAGTTTCAGGTATAAGACATAATGGTTTTATATTTGTATACCTTGTGAAATAATCACAGTAAGTCCAGTGAACATGTGTCACCTAAAATATAGAATTTTTTCTCACGATGAGAACTTTTAAGATCTACTCTCTTAGCAGCTTTCAAACATGCAAGACAGCATCACTAGCTAGAATCCCCAGCCCCTATTTATCTTACAGCCAGAAGTTTGTACTTAACTCCCTTCACCCATTTTGCCCCCTCTCTACCCCCTACCCCTTAGCAATCACCAATCTCTTCTCTGTACCTAAGAGTTTGGTTGTTTGTTTTTTGGGTCTTTTTTTTTTTTTTTTTAAAGATTCCATACAGAAGTGAGATCGTGCAGTATTTGTCTTTCTCACGATAGCATTTTAGAAGACTGCTAGACTTTTAGTAGGTGCTCAATAAATATTTGTTATATAAAAAAATGAATAAACAATCTCATGCCACCTAATGATGAAATAAACGCCCCAGTGAAAATCCTTCCTATTAATTACTAACAAATGCTAACAAAGAAAGTCTTACATACTTAAGCAGCATCAATCCAGTTGGATAGAATCCAAGAACTATGACAATCTCTGCCAACACCCACTCAGAACCCCCTTTACCCTATCCATCTGCTAAATGTTTCTATTCATGTAGTTGCCTTGTGGCTTTGTTTTTAGTCCCATCTAAACTTTTTCTTGTCCAAAGCAAGAAGCATAATCTCAGTGTCTGGTACATATTTAGCCTTTTCCTGTCCAAGACTTGGTGTTATTTCTCATCCCAGGCGCTCTGAACCCCAGCCTCCTCTCCTCAGGGGTTATCGCACATCCGGGCCACCTGCCCTGCTCACCACGGGGCTGACGTGACCCCAGTTCAGCTCTTGCCCAGACTGTGTTCAATACCTGCCTCACACTGGGGCTGCAGGGATGGGCTGAGCTGTGTGTGGACAGCACAATCGTGGGAGGTAGTTCTTCAGCGGCTTTCAGGAGCCGTTTGAGTAGCCATGCTTAGGACAGTGAGCAGCAAAAGAATGTATTCATGCCCATTAAACTCTAGAAAAAAATACTAAGAACTGAGCTTTTCAGAACTTAAAAATAGAAGTGTATACATATTTATACAGAACCAAAATAAAGCACTAATTATTCTACTGAGATTATATTGCGCCTTTTGTGTGTGTGTGAAGGTTTTGCACGGAGCATTCTCTAAAAGTAGCTAAAGCAGCCCAGCGGAGAATAACAGCAAATGCAGTTCTCGTGCTGTGAAAGGTCCATGAAGCTTAGACTGAAGTCCTGTTCAGGGCCCCCATGTCTTAACCCCTTCAGGGTGATTTTTCCAACACGTGGTATTAATTTAGGACACGAGAAATAAAAATATCTCCTAATTTTACATTTTCGTTATAGTTGGAGTATTTTCATGACCAATCTCACAGCACAATACAGTTAAGAGAGTTAAAATGGGAACTAGGGTTTAGTCACAGTTCTGTAGAAAAAAAAAATTGGTGTTCAACTCTAAACGAGTTACCTACCCTCTCTGAATCTCAGTTTCTCCACCTGGACAATATGATTTCGTAACAATGATTCCTAACTGAGGGCTGTTTAATACCCCCATTTGGGACTGGGGACATCTATGGTGGTATTTTTGACATTTAGAAGGCAGGTGCCAGCGATATGGAAAGTCGGACCGTGTGCATGACAGTCCTGCGCAATCAAGAATCGTCTCCCTCAAAATGCCAGTAGCATCCCTCTGGGGAAACACCGGACTGGATGATTTTTAAGATCATTTCCAGCTCTGACATTCTGTGATCCTGTGATCCTCCCTCTCTTAGAGTGACTACGTTAATATGGAAACACCTGAAGTCAATAAAATCACCACCCTGCGGTCACGACCTGAGTGGAAATCAAGAATCCGACACTTAACCCACGGAGCCACCCAGGTGCCCCTAAGCAGACTGCTGAAAAGTCAAGGAAGTATACTGTAATCTATCGAGTGAATACTAAAATAAAAATAAAAAAGAGATATAGCTACGAAGCCAAAAGATAAAATAAAATGGATTTCTAGAAAAATATATTCAATTAATCCAATGGGGGTAGGAAAAGAGGATTAGTAGAATAAACGAGAAAGGAGATATCACAAAATAAATAGTAAAATGGTAAGCCTAAATCCAACTGTATCAAACTGTACAGTAAATGTTGATGATAAACAAACACTCCAATTACAATGCAGAAGTTGTCACAATGGATAAAAACCAAGACCCAGGTATGTGCTATCATCTAGAGATACACTTTAAAGGTACAGAAACAAATTGATTTAAAAAATATTGAGGGTCGCCTGGGTGGCTCAGTCAGTTAAGTGTCTGTCTGCCTTTGACCCTGGTCATGATCCGGGAGTCCAGGGATCAAGCCCTGCTTCGGGCTCCCTGCTGGGGTGGGGGAGTCTGCTTCTCCCTCTCCCTCTGCCCCTCCTTCTGCTCATGCTCACACGCTCTCTCTCCTTCAAATAAATAAATAAGATCTTTAAAAAATATATTGATGGGAAAAGAAGATATATGATATTAAAGTATGCCTAGGACGTCATGGGTCACTATATTAATATCAGATAAGAAAGACTTCAATAAAAGAGTATTACCAGAGATAAAGGTGGGCATTTCATAATTAAAAACGGGGGGTCAATTCATGAGGAAGATGAAACAATAATAAATGTTTATGTACCCTATAACAGAGCTTCAAAATAATGAACAAATTGGACAAAGTAAAAAGGAAAGCTTGACACTTCTGCACTCCTAGCTGGAGATTTTAACATCCCTCTTTCAGTAACTGTAGAAGACAAAAATGAGAGAGGAGACAGAAGACGTGAACAACCTTCATCAAGTACTTCGGGTTGGTTTGTACTTATTGTAGAGTGCACATTCCCATCTGAGTGTAGAGAGACCATTGTCTGTGCCAAAAGAAAAAGTTCATTGTATTTAATCAGACTGAAATCATACAAAATAGGTTCTCTGATCACAGGGAGCTAACTTATAAACCCGTAACAATAGCATATATCTAGAAAAGGAAATATCTAGGAACTAAAACAACTTGCTACTAAATGATCAGGAGACAAAATAATAAATCACAAGGGGCATTAGAAAATATCTTGAACTGAATAATAATAACAATAGTGATAAAATATATAAATATAAATAAATAAAAATATGACATACATAAATTGTGGAATGTAGGTAAAGCAGTGCTTGGGAAAACTCTGTAGTTGTAAGTACTTACAACAGAATAAAATTCCATTCCAAAAAACTAGAAAAAAAAATGCAAAGATAATTTTTAATTCTAAATTAAACAGAAGGAAATAAATAAAGAAGAGTAGATACTCAAGTAGATACACATGTTTTCTATTGAAAACAAACAATCCTCAGAGGACACAAACAAAGCCAAAACTGGATTTTCTGAAAAGTCCAACAGAAGTGATAAGCCCCCTAAGTGATAATACCCCTTAGACTGGTTAAGGAAAAAAGAGGAAGAACACAAATTAGCAAGATAAGTGATAAAAGAGTAGTTATCACTATAAATCTTGCAGATACTAAAGTATAATAAAGAAATAGGGATCATTTTAGAACAAAGCAGACAACTTAGAGGAAATGTGCAAATTTACTGAAATATACAACTTCCCAAAACTGACAAAAAATAAATCAGAAAATCTAGATTACACAATAAATCTTCAAGAAATTGATTTTGTTATTTTTTCAACTGTCCAAAAAGAAATCTTCTGGCTCTTATGGTTTCACTGGTAAACTGTATCAAGTATTTAAGAAGAAAATAATATGAATCTTAAATTCTTTCAGATGACAGAGGAAGAAGGATCAATTCACAACTTACTTTATGAGACAAAGCATAAACATAATCTTGAAATGTGAGGAACTCATTACAAAAAAAAATTCATAAAACAGGGGTACCTGGCTGGCTCAGTCAGTAGAGGCCTGCAGTGCTTGATCTCAGGGTTGTGAGTTCGAGCCCCACATTGGATGTAGAGATACTTAAAAATAAATAAATAAATAAATAAATAAAACAAACTAAAAACAAAAAACCACTAAGAGACTAGTATCCCTCATGAGTACAGGCACAAAACACACAATGTAAGCAAATAAAATTCAAAAATATAGAAGGCTATATCATAACCATGAAACATTTATCACAGGGATATAGGATTGGTATAATTCAAAAACTTAAACAACATTATTTGCCATATTTATTGTATAAAAGAAAAACCACATATGGCAGAATTCAACACCCACTCATCATAAGAACCGTCAGCAAACTAGGTATAGAAGGAAACTTCTTTATTTAGATAAAAGGCATTTGCCAAAAAACCTAGAGTCGATATCACATTTAACGGTGTAATATTGAATGCTTTTCCCCTCAGAACAAGAGAAGGATGACCACTTCCATGGTATCTATTCAGCACTTTACTGGAGGTAATTAACACCTAAATAAATGGAGGCATTTGCTATGTTCATGAACCTGAGGACTTAACATTTCTAAGATGGCAGTTATCAATTCCCAAACTGATCTATAGATTCGATGCAATCTCAAACATAATCCCACCATGATTTCTGGAGAAAATGACAACCCACTTCCCTAAATGTATATGGCATTAAAAGGATCTACAACAGTAAAAGCAGTTAGAAAAAGAACAAATTTGGAGACCTTTGTCAAGGATCACTCTCAATTTACATTACTAAGACAGTATAGTACTGGCATAAAGAAATAATGCGACAGAGTCCAGAAAAAGACCCACACTTATAACAGTTACATAAGTGTTTGAAAAAGTCACTAAAGCAATCCAATGTTGAAAGGAATATCTTTTCAACAAATGGCAGTAGAATGACTGACTGTCCCTATGGAAAGGTAATAAAGTTCAACCTTCGCCTCACATCATAAAGAAAAATTAATTTGAGCTGGATCATTGACATAAATGTAAAACACATATTGCATATTTATACAATGGAATACAGTTTCGAATAAAAAGGAACTAAGTATTGATACACAAAACGATATAAACGAATCTCAAAAGTATTATGTCAAATAAAAGGCTTACTACACAAGGTAGTATACACTGTCTGATTCCACTTATAGGAAGTTCTAGAACAGACAAAACTAATCTAATGTGAAAAAAATATCAGAACATGGCCTCTGGTGAGGGTGTAGGAAGGGTGTGACAGGGAATGAGGAATCAAAGAAATTTCTGGAATGATGATAATATTCTGTAGTTTGAGAGAGTTTGGGGTTACGTGGAGTAGTCCTTTATTGACACTCACTGAATGTTACATTTAAGATTTCTACATTTCATTTTGTGTAAATTTTACCTTAAGAACTGTACACAAACATTTAACTCTGGTTGTTGATAGGCGTTCTGTAGTGTTTCCTGCTGAAGTGAACTGATTCCTGCCATTTATTTTGAAATGCATCACAGAAAATAAGATGAATTGATCGGTGGATAGAGATGTGATAAAACAGATATTGTAGACTGTTAATTCTAAAATCTACATAATGTGTATATCCGTACTAATTGTCTCATTCTTTTAATTATTTGTGCATGCTTCAAAGATTTAATTGTTTAGATGTTGGTAAATTCAAACCGACAGGAGTAGATGTTATAAGTTTATAATGAAAAATAATTATTTCTAGGGGCACGTGGGTGGCTGCCCAAGGCTCAGGTCATGATCAAGGTCCTGGGATCGAGCCCCGCATCGGGCTCCCTGCTCTGCTTCTCCCTCTCCCTCTGCCTCTCCCCACCACTTCTGCTCTCTCGATCTTGCTCTCAAATACATATATAAAAATCTGTTTTTTAAAATAATTGTCTCTAAAATATATCATTAAGTGAAAAAAGTCAAGGCACAGATGATTCCATTTGTGCAAAATATATGTGTGCGTATATATATATTTATATTATAGGTGTGTTTGTGTGTGTGCGTGTGCATATAGTTACTTGTATTCTATGCATAAAATATTTTGGGAAGATAGACAAGAGACCATCAATGGTGGTTGTATTGTGCCTGCCTCAGGTACATCTCACTGTATACCATCCTATACTGTATGAAATTTATTACGATAATGTATTACTTTTTCAAAAAAGGCCTCTGTAAAAACCTAAAAATAAGGAAAATAAAAATGAATCCATACATCTCCTTCTCATCTGTATTTAATGAGCTAGCAATGGGCAAAGCTTATTAGGAAAGGCTAGAACTTGGGAATCCAACGAGGTCTGGCGTCTGAGCAGCCAAGTAAACAATTTCTGGAAGATCACTTTATATATAGTCATATTCCAGTGTGGACTTTAGGTAAATTATTTAAATTTTCTGAGCCTTTGTTGCTAAGATAATGATAAAAGGCTGTGACTTTTAATTAAATGGCATGGGTGGAGCAAGGTCTACTCAAAGGTATTAGCCCCCCTGATAAGAAGCCCCCAAAACAGAGTGGTAAACATAGTGGACGGGAGATCATTTGAGCTGCTGGATTCAGTAAAACAGGTACATTTCTTCAAAGGAGCCACCATAGGTGCCCAAACACTAAGGAAAGCATTGATAAACTCAGGGTCATGAGATGGAGCCCCGCGTTGGAGTCTGTCTGCTTGAGTTTCTCTCCCTCTGTCCCTCTCCCTGGTTGCTCGCTCTCTCTCAAATGAATGAGAAAAATTAAAAAAAAAAACAAAAACCTTCATTAAGGCCAAGAAGTGCTCTTTTAGTGGTCTGAGAATCAATTTCCAACGGGTATGTTGAGGAGAGGGTTCCCAACTCAATTTTAACACGATCTACCCAGAGTCAGATTCCAGAGTCTCTCACAAGACTGCCCCCCACGCCGACTTCAGATGCCAGTAGCAAGCCTAAACCATTACCTGAACTTCAGACCAACTGGCTATAAATCAGAGGTTGCCAAGACCCCCTCCTCAAGCTCGATGAACTGGCTAGAGTGGCTCACAGGACTCAGAGAAACATTTTACCTACTACATCACTGGCTTATTATAAAAGGATGCAACTCAGAACAGGTAGAAAGAAGAGATACACAGGACAAGGTCTGGAGAAAGGGCACACAGCCTCCTTGCCCTCTCCAGACTGCCACTCTCCCCAAACCTCCACATGTTTACCAACCTGGACGCTCTCAGAACCCAGCCTCTTTTCTGGGTTTTTACGTAGGCTTCATTACAGAGGCGTGGTTGATTAAATCACTGGCCATTGATGATTGAACTCAATTTCCAGCCCCTCTCCCCTCCCTGGAGATTGGGAGGTGGGGTGGGACTTCTGGTTTCAACCTTCTAATCACTAGGTTAGCTCTGGAAGCAACCAGCCCTCCATACTTAAGTGTTTTCCAAAAGTAACCCGATTAACATAACAAAAGACACCTTTAAGCTCTCATCCTGCAGGAAATCCCCCCATCTGTTGGGAGCGGTGAGGCCGGAGGCCGGAACCGTGGGTGGACAAGAACCAAACACATATGAGGAACATATTCTGGTCATTCAGATTTTTTTTTTTTTTTTCAGATATATTTTTTTTTTATAAATCATAATACTGCAAGTACATAAAACAGTATAGAAAGAATCTCATTACACCTAAGGGTTACTCTTCATGTATCCAGAAAAATAGTTTATCCAAACAACTACTTCTCCAAAGGTTTTAGAGGGTTTTTTCAACTGAAGTAGAGCTGACACGCACAGACCCAAGTGGCAGATTCAAAGTCAAGCAGAGAGAGTCAATTATCTTATGGTCTCACTTACGCGTGGAGCATAAGGAAAAGCATGGAGGGCATTGTGAGAAGGAGGGAGGGGTGAATGGGGGGAAATCAGAGGGGGCGATGAACCATGAGAGACTGTGGACTCTGAGCAACGAACTGAGGGTTTTGGAGGGGCAGGGGTGGGGGGTTGGGTGAGCCTGGTGGTGGGTATTGAGGAGGGCACGTAATGCATGGAGCACTGGGTGTGGTGCATGAACAATGAATCTTGTAACCCTGAAAAAATAAAATAAAAGTATTTGGGGAAAAAAAAATGCTTGTACATACCTGGTTCAGATTGTGAAAAAACAAAACTCAGCTCAGTACAACAAAAAGACCTTATTGTTCCTGGGAAGCTGGGTGTTTCCATTAGATCAGTGTTTGCTTAGTTCAGCTAATATTTACTGAGAACCTACCTATTACATGTCAGGCACTCTCATAGGCACAGCGAAGGCAGCTGTGAAAGAAAGATCAGGTCTTGCTTTAGTGGAGTTTGCAATCTCTTCTCATTGGGGAAGATAGACGATGCGTGAGTAAACATATACACAATAAGATAACTGGAGATGACGTGAACTAAGGCAAAGGAAATGAAAGATGGCCATGCATGACTTCAAGGGAGGGTGCAGGGCATCATGTTCTAGAGAAGGCCCTGGAAAGCCTTTAGGAGGGGACAACATAGGAGCTGACCCCTGAAGGATGAAAAAAAGCTGTATGTGGATTTGGGGCCAGGCACTTCCCAGGGAAGAAAAGACAACAAGCAACAAGGACTGGTTCTTAAATATTCATGTATGTTAAAATCTCCCAGAGTACTGATTTAAATGACAATTTCTGGGCTCCAGCTCCACTATTCTGGTTCAGTGAATCTGAGTTTTAGCAAGCTTCATGCCCACCCCAAGGCATTTCTGACGCTGGTGGTCTATCCATCATATTTTGACAAACAACAGATCTAGGGCCTGCTTCTTGGTGTGTAGAATGGAACTGCATACTGAAACCCAAAGTGGGTTGGGGAATCCAGAGCTTTGGGCCTAGGGAAAGGACCTGTGGAATCTCCTAACCCTGGAGGCAGGGGTGACAATGGAATGGGTGGGCCAAGTGGAACCACGTAGGTTTGTGAATCAAGGTTGGAGAGGGGATAAAGGTAGGGTGGTGTAGACCACAGGTCTAGTCAGACACTGTTCCAAACAGCAGAAATCAGGAAATCATTGAGATCTGTAAGAGCTGAAGCCTGTTCTTACCACAGGCTGCTCTCCACCTAGCTCTCTGCCCCCTGCTGTGTCGGGGTAGCCTTGAGCATTGAAGGCATTGATTGAAAGGCAAGGACTTCAGAAGCCTCCACATATATTGTTTCTAAGGGAGAAAAGGTTGAAATGGTACATTTTACCTCCTGAACTGCTTTCTCTCACCGGTAGAAATATCTAAATGTTGTTGACTGGGAGAAACTTGAGTAGAGAGGAGATGCAATCCACTTTTTATTTCCAACCCAGATGACGATAATGAGCTTCACCACATTCTAATTACTGATTTCTGCCTGGAGGAACATCTTGGCTTTTCCAATTAACAATAATTTAATATGTTATTGCTTATCCTTTGTTCTTTTTCTTTGAGCTCATCCAATTACTGCACACTGCTTTTGTTTTCCTAGCCCTAAACACTAGTTTTATTATTTTTTCCTTATGAGATTTTTCTTAGATCTTGTCCTAATTATAAAGTATTTCCAGTTTATTTAAAATCATGGTTAAATGCCTCATATTTTGGCATGTATTAAAAGAGTGGATAAAATATCACCTCTTTGTTAAGTGGGGAATAATGAGAGTTACAGAATACTGTTTGGAATTTTTTTTTTTTAACAAATCATTTTCCTCTCTTTAAACTATTACCACTTGAAGGTAGATGCAATTTAAACACAATTGCATCTTTTTTTGTGAAACAATGGCTTCAGAAGCCCTTTGTTGATTGCATAATCAGTCCAGGAGCCATTTTGTCCTTTCTGGCCTTTCACGTTGTGTGGCTCAAACTGTCTGGGAAACACCATTTCGCAAATATTTTACAAAGAAGCGAACCACCGGCACAAAATTTCTCAAGATGCCACCCCACCTATTTTTATTGAGTAACAACTATCTGCTAGGCATGGCAACTAGTTTCTTCCCAACAGTTCCACGCCTTGGCTACTCACTCTCTCCAAATATAAAATCCGGAAAAATTTTTCTTTTTAACCCAACTGGTCACCTACAACTGCACTGAGATCATACTTTGTCCCCTCTGTGGGCTCACAGACAGGCTTACTGATCTGCCAGAGGACAATTTTCATAACCACTCTATTAAAAGACCTCATGAGCTTTATTTCATTAATTTCATTTATAGAATTTCAGTCTAATAGAAGAAATGTAACCTCTGAACCATTTATTACGGAAGACTACACTTTTAATCAGGCTGTGTACTTTTAAAAAGGTTATGCATATTAGAATATCCCAATTACTTACCAACCCACCCTTCCCAAGGAATTAGGCAATTCACTCCACTGCAATAAATCATTGCCTTGTACAAATACATTATCAGCAATGTGTCTGTGAGCACTCTCTTTCCATTCAAATTTGCTTAAAAGCTCTTCAGCTGATTCGTGTTTATATAAGACAATGTGTTCAACTGTTGGTCTAACTTAAGCTGTGAAAATGTGGAATAATATACAGATGTTAGCAGAATAAATTTTGAACTTGCACTTGGAAGAACTGGTTCTAGGCCCGACCTCATCACTTATTAGTCAGGTCACCTTGGGCAAGTCACTGTATCTTTCTAAGGCTTCGACTTGTTACCTGTTAAATGGGGAAATAATGCTGCCTGTCCTCTTACCTCTCGGGTCTGTGAGTATAGACAAGCTTTGTAGGCAACAGAGCACAATACACATTGAAGGGATGATAGCCATACCAAAACCAAACAAATTCCCCTATGTTGAGCTTTTCTTTATGGACTGAGAGTAAATTTCGCCCAGGGAAATTCTAGTTGCTCAGTGAATAAAACTTAAAAGACTTACGGGCTAAACTTTTCTCTTGCATGGAAACATGTTCTCTCTAGAAACGTGCCTGTCCCCTCTCTCTGAGTTAGCTACTAATTTCCAACTACTGCTCTCTCCATGTAATTTTTCACCATTCTTTTGGGCCCATGTAAAGTCTAGCTCCTCAATGATGTAGCCACATCACATTGATTTCTTCCCGCACTGATGTCCCGGAGATTTTATGATGGTCTAGACCATGTGATGAATGCTAGCTCCTCTAGCAATCCTTCCCTGACCACCCTGACCAGGTCTAGGTCAGGGGCCCCTCCTCTGTGCTCCCAGAGGCCCCTGGGCATATCTCTTTTCTAGTACCTATTACACTTCACGTTTGAAAGAGCACTGTAAAATATATCTAACATAAAACTGAATACAATAATATCTGATCACCTACATACTCATCACCAGGTTAAAAAGGGATGACATCATCAGTATACTGAAGCCTCCCAGGTAGCCCGTCCAAAACTCTCAGAGGTAGCTGCTATTCTGAATTGATGTCTGTTACTCTATGCAATTCTGTATCATTTAGCTACAAATAGATGTAGAACTATATACCATATAGTATGATTTGGTATGTTCTTAAAACCTTAGATGGAATTATACTTAAAGTATCCTTCTGTGATGTGTACTTTTTCTCAATGTTGTGTGTGAGATTCTCCTGTGTTGTCTCCTTGAGTACACTACATATTCAGGCTTGAGTCTACTAGAAGGTAGTCATGTATTCTTCTAATTGGTGGACTGTTTTTCAAAACATGTTTTAAGATAATTATGCCATGAACTTTCTCATATTTGTCTTTTGTCTCATATTCTGGATGCTAAGCTTGCTTTCTTTCTTTCTTTCTTTCTTTCTTTCTTTCTTTCTTTCTTCCTTTGTTATGTGCATGGCAAATATTTTCTCCCAAAGTACAGTGTGTCTTATCACTTAAAAAACTATTATTTTGTATTCAAATGTTTAAAAATCATGGTGGTCCTAATTATCAGGTTGTTCCTTTTACATACAACAGTGTATGTTTTCTTTGTCTTCTTAAGGAACTACTTCTCTACTCATAAGGATATTTCCCTGGATTTTCTTCTAGATTAATAAATTTTGCTTTTCCCATTAGACTTTAGGCCACCCAGAACTGACTTTTGTATGTAGTGTGAAGTAGAAATCCACATGTACTTAATTTTCATATGAGTAGCCTGTTTTTCTAGAACAAATTATTAATCTGTCCTCCTCTTCCTACTATGAAACACTTTGTGGTTCTGCTTCAGGCCACTCTTCTCTTTATGGCTCCAGGTTTAGTTCATATGCTGACAAAGTGGGTACTCACACTTCACTTTATTATCTGGTTATATCTCTCCCTGTAATCATTTTCTATTGCAGCTATAACATATTGCCCCAAACTGAAAGGCTGAGAACAACACAGATATGTTCTCTGAACTCTAAGTTCTAGAGGCCAGAGGTCGACAATTAGTCTCAGTGAGCTGAAACCAAGGTGTCAGGAGGGCCAAGCTCAGCCACATACTAGCTGACAACGCTGGGCAAATTCTTAATTTCTACGGGTTTCTACTCCTCATGCATAAAATAGGATAACATCTTTCTCGCCAACTTCTTAGGGCTGTTGTGAGTATGAAACAAGATAACAGAAGTGAAAACGCTTTTCAAGCAAAGGAAATCTATCTTTATTGGAAGACAAGTAACCTTTTGAAAAGACTGAAGCCTTTGACACTTTACAAAGTGGCTAGGAAAATAATTATCTAAAATATAAAGGTACTGCACCAAGTCCCAGTTTCCTGTGGCTCCTGGGACCTCTGAGCAAAGTTAATTATTCATGCTAACTGGCTGTTGCCATATTTTACTTACAATCTCTCCCATTACGCCATCACTCTGATTTTTTACAGGCAGAAATGGCTGCCTTTATATTTCATGTCAATATCGAGACTAATACAGCACAGTGACATGAATAATAGCCAATCTGCCACAGCATACACCTCATAACATGATTCATCGACGCAGTTTTGGGAGAGCAATGTTCCTTGATTTGAAGTTCTGGAGGTCTACGGTTTCCCTTTATATTAACTTTGAACATGCCCTGTCAGTATGCTAAAGCATAGTGGCTTCGGCCTGAAGAGATGCTGTATTTTGAGGGTCAAGGACTCTGACATTTAGTATAGAACTCTAGTTTGTAGACTAATTCAATCCTCCTTTTAGTTTTCATGCCTTTGTTTAGGTAAGAAATAACGATCCTGGCACAATTTACATAATTAGTGCTTCCGCAAAGTATTCCATTTCTTTTCTTAATTTTCTTCTTTAAAGAGCAAGGCTGAGTTAGAAGAGCTACCACCAGAAGACTTTTCATTGAATGAGCAGCAGATAAAGTAATCAATGGTCATGCTGAGGACAATCCCATTTATGGCTTGTCTGCTTACTTGTAGCTATAAAAAAAAAATCCCTCCCTCCCTCGCACTTTCTGGGAGATTCTTTCTTGAAGTCTGTGAGATATTCTCTTTGTTCTAGGACATCAACCATTTTCATATCCCTATACCTCTAAAGTCGTGGATCTAACAGAAGAGGCACTTCTCTATTTTTAGCCCGTGCTAATGGCCGATTTTCACACAATGGAGCAACCTGGCCAAACGGCGACCTGAAACAGCATGTTAAGACAGGTGACATGTAGACTCACTGTTACAATCCCCAATCCTGGCAGTTAAAAGCTCTATGTGGTTAATGGTTAAATCCGGGGCTGTGTAAACACGGCACCCTAGCACAACTTAGGGAGAGCTATTTTCAGCTCAGGTTCAGACAGATGCTGAATTCATGTTCCAGGACAACGGAGCGAGCCCTTTTATGGGCTGAGGCTGACATTTCGACTGACTGATAGATATTTCTTGAGCCCTCGCCATGTGTCCATGGCTGTCAAAGTGACCGAATTGTTTGATTGAGTTAGAAGGTAAAAGGGGAATTTTGAAGCACAGATCAAATCTGTGAAGTGAAAAACTAAAATGAAAATGCCTGGGCAAACAAGGCAGAGATACCTTAAAAGTTCCCCCAATCAGTGTGTCCATAGAGCAGACACCAGGAAAAGCCAGAAGCAAGGGGCAGCAAAAGCCACGGTGCATGTGGCCTTAGAAAGGATTGGGGAGGGGAGGGCGGAGGGCCAGGCATCCTGCTTCCTCTCACAGCCACCAGCTCCCACAGGAGGCAACACCGGATGCCTCCAGTCTCTTTGGGAGGCCAAGTAGTCCATTGGCAAATATGAACTGCCTACAATGTACACCCTCCTCGAAGTACTCTAAGAGGGAGATCCAAAGAGATGTGTGACATGGGCTCCAGACCCTAGTTGCTTATGGTCTAGTTAGGTAGTGAAGATATCTATGTACAACAATACTCCACTAAAAGTTTGTGCCATGTGCCAAATGAGAGGTATGGCTTGTAAAGCTTAGGGCAGTTCATGATGCTCCATCTGTTTCGACCAATTTCTACCTTCCTCCTCCGACCTCACAAGCTAGGGCAAGCTCTTCCAGTGTAGGCTCTCCTAAAACCTCTGCTTTCCATGCTAGTCCTTTTTTTGGAGTCGGTAACTCACCATGATTATTTTCTCTGCAGTCATCTTCATTGTAGACCCGTAATCAATGTGAAAAAGACCAAAGGCATTTTTCTGCTCACCACTGTATCCTCAGCATCTAGCAGAGTACTTTGCTTCTCTCTTGCATACTCCAGTTAGTATACTTTCTAATATTTCTTTTTAATTAACTTTAGATAGGATTTACATACAATAAACTGAATTCATTGAAAATGCACACCTTTTGGGGCACCTGGGTGGCTCAGTCGGTTAGGCGTCTGCTTTCGGCTCAGGTCATGATCTCAGGGTCCTGGGATCGAGCCCCACATCGGGCTCTCTACTCAGCGGGGAGCCTGCTTCCTCCTCTCTCCCCACCTGCCTCTCTGCCTACTTGTGATCTCTCTCTCTCTCTCTTTCTCTCAAATAAGTACATCAAATCTTTAAAAGAATATATTGAAAGGGGGGTGCCTAGGTAGCTCAGTCAGTTAGGTGTTTGCCTTCAGCTCTGGTTGTGATCCCAGCATCCTAGGATCAAGCCACACATCAGGCTACCTGCTCGGCAGGGAGTCTGCTTCTCCCTCTCCCTCTGTGTGTTCATGCTCTCACCCTCTCTCACTCAAATAAATAAATAAATCTAAATAAATTAAAAAAAAAAAAAAACAGGGGCACCTTGGTGGCTCAGTCGTTAAGCGTCTCCCTTTGGTTCAGGTCATGATCCCAGGGTCCTAAAATCGAGCCCCACATCAGGCTCCCCGGTCGGCAGGGAGCCTGCTTCTCCATCTCCTTCTGCCTGCTGCTCCCCATACTTGTGCTCTCTCTCTCTGTCAAATAAATAAGTAAAATCTTCAAAAATAAATAAGAAATAAAAAACATATTGAAAGGAATAAAAGGTACAAAGTCCTCTTCCTGTCCTTAACTTTCAGCCCAACTCCTTAGACCAAGACTGACTCCAATTTCGCGTGCATCCTTCCAGATCGTTTCTGTGCATCCAACATTATCGTGTATCCCTATGCTTGTTTACTTGCATAAATGTGGTTAACTGTTCCCGCTGTTCCGAACATTGTTTTTTCACTTAACAACATACCTTAGACATCTTTGCACATTTATATATATCGAGAACGACCCAATTCCTTTCCAGTGCTGAGTATTCCATTACCTGGATAGGCCATAATTTTTAACCAGTCCTCTTTTTTGTATTTTGATCTTTATTAGAAGTACTATAGTGGTTGTATGTGTACATCTGTCTCGCATAGGGTTACTTTTAGAAGCAAAATTTGCTAGATAAAAGCCCATACCAGTTTCTGCTGTTGCATAATAAACTGCCCTATAAAACAACAGCCATTTATTTGTTCATGATTTTCTGGGTTGGCAATCTGGGCAGGGCTCAGGTGGCATGGCTCATCTCTGTTCCACATTCTGCCAGTGGCAGAGATGCATTTTCAGTCTGGTGGTGGGTTGGCTGGAGAATTGATTATTCCTAGATGTCCTCTCTAGCCCATCAGGGCTCCAGCTCGAAGGGTTGCTACAGCTGGGAGGATTGGGCCTCTAATGATCTCTCTCTGGTGTCTCATCCTCAAGGAGGTTATAGCCCAGACTTGTTTATAAGTTCATAGTGATCACATACTTTCCAGAATGCTCATCCTCTCTACAGATAGCAGCATTTGGATATGCTTCCATTTGTCAGTCTCTTGCAAAATACAGTGTCCAGAACAGAACACAGAAACACAAGGATGATCTGACTAGTACATAGCAAAGCAGAATCATTACCTGTTTTCCTTGGACATTCCATTTTTGTTAACAGAACCAAGGCTACACTAGCTTTTTTGGAAGATGCATTTTATACTTATGTATATCTACTTTTGACAAATGAAAAATCTATGTGCTTTATTCATTTTTCCAGTATGCTCCTTCTAGTACTATGCCAGGAGACACGTGAAAAATCCTGTTCTTCCAAGCCAGGAGGATTTGGTCAGTTTCCATGTGACCATCCTTTATTTTTATTTTTTTTTAAAGATTTTATTTATTCATTTGAGAGAGAGCACAAGTGAGAGGTAGAGCATGAGCTGGGGGGAGGGGCAAAGGGAAAGGGAGAAGCAGATTCCCCACTGAGCTGGGAGCCTGATGTGGGGCTCGATCCCAGGACCCTGGGATCATGACCTGAGCTGAAGGCAGACCCTTAACAGACTGAAGGATCCAGGTGCCCTGCGACAATCCTTTATTAAAAAAAAAGGGGGAGGGGGCACCTGGGTGGCTCAGTCGTTAAGCGTCTGCCTTCGGCTCGGGTCGTGTTCCCAGGGTCCTGGGATCGAGCCCCGCATCGGGATCTCTGCAGGGCAGGGAGCCTGCTTCTCCCACTACCATTCCCTCTGCTTGTGTTCCCTCTATCGCTGTGTTTCTGTCAAATAAATAAAAAAAATCTTAAAAAAAAAAAAAAAGGAAATGGGCTTAATAAACTCTCATTCAGATTCCTAGAGAGTGGTATTACCAGTACTTGGCCGTCCTAGTTCCAAACGATAATTTAGGCATCATGTGCTTTACCAGGGAAGGGAACAAAACATGAGATGCTCCGCAAAAATGTTCGATCTTCTTTTCTGTCCTGAGACAATACGTGTGTTGGTTACTTTGTAATTTTTTAAGTAGAGAGGAAGCCCACCTTTCGTGTGCCAAATGAAAAAGGAAAACTGGCAATCACACAAGACTACCACCTTCCTTATAGGAGTGAGGTGTACTCCCCCTAAGATGCAATAAATAGGTAATGCTCAAGGAGCTTGGTTCTCCTGACAAGGTGGAGAGGGGTGGGGTTTATGCCTTCCAGACTCTCTTGAAAAAGAAAAAAAGGTTACCAGCCTAAGGTTGAAAAACCAATACATGTAAAATGGAATTGTTCTTTAATACTAATAAAAATAAGTCAATAAATAAATAGTACCTTTATTAACCTTTGCTGAAAAACTTTCAACTTTCTTTTGGAATCCAAAAGCTTTCACTTGCCACCTTATGAAAATGACCAATCAATTAATTGAGGGCCTGGAAAGAAGTGTCTTTGGATCTTTGACTAAGAATTCCCCTGAAATAAGAAATGGGCTCTTTGTTCAATATAAATATCAAACGTTATGTTTACTTATATCAATCAAGTTTCATCTACTAGATTCAGATGAAGAGTCTGGCCTGGAGAGATCTGTAAGGTTCCCAATTATGTCCTAACGTTACATTCACTGTCCCTACCAAATTCTTGCAATAAACAGATTTTATATATATATATATTACAAATGTCCTCCTCCAAGTCATTAAAAAATTGTTGAACAAGACCAGCCCAAATTTTCAGCTCTGCAGTATGACACTACAAAGTTCCTTCCAGGATTGCAGTGAGCCATAATCAGCACCTTTTGGCTATAGTAAATTGACCAGGGCTGAGTCCACCAAGCTCTACTGGGCATCTAGCCCATGCTTCTGTAGCTCATCCAAAAGGACATCGTGAAAAACACTAATATCTGTTTTCTGGATGCCCTCTTTTTCTTCCTCTCTGAATTCCTACTTTTAACCTCAGCCAGTCTAAAGTTGTCCTGCAGACTGGTGTTTATTTTACCTTTGTAAGGAAACACATTTCTAATGCAGAGATATTTTGACGTGTCCATAAAGTTCTTTAATTAAAAAACGCCAAATTCATCTATACACCAAATAAATTGAAATAGCCCTATGCACACTATTCTTAGCTCAATCTGCCAGAGCACATTTGCATAATATCACAATGTACTGATTTCAGCTGTTTGTAATATCAGGACCAGACGGAGCGAGGCCAGGAAACAGAGTGGAAGTAGCAATGAACGCTACAATACTGCTTTTCATTAATGAGAAGCTTAAAGAATGGCCTCTAAAAAACAACACTTGTCAGAGCCTTAAATGGGTACTGTCTAAGGAGTATTGATTGATCTCGACTAGCCAGGAAATTAGAAAGAGGAGAGTCATAGTGAAACAATTCATCTTTGTCAATAAAAGGAATCTCTGTTTCTATTGGAAACCATCTCTCTCCTGGCTCAGAGGATGTAGTCTTCAAGAACTGTATATTCGGTAGCAATTCTCACGTGTTATCTTGGAAAGTCCCCCAACTGCAAGAATTAGGTATGCTCCTACACGTCACCTTAAACCACTTTAAATCACCTTCACCTACCCATGCGAAGTGCCACAAGAGTGAAATGGCGACTCAACACACCCAACATTTAAAATGGAGGATGGTTGTCATGATGTCAGTGAAAACTAAAAATTATATTGTTCTGTTGCCTAGGCGGTAATTTTTTCCTTGGAATGTAGGTGCCATGGAAACAAGGATGTTACTTTGCTCAATGCCATGTCTCTAGCACCTAGAAGAGTGCCTGGCATGTAGCGGACACCCAATGATATTTGTGGGATGAATACTTGGATCGATGGAAAACTACTTCAACACAGACCTGCCGAATTTCTACTGTGGGCAAGGCTCCAGGTAACATGCTATTGGGAAGAGTCTTTCATTTATTTAACAAATATTGAGTGCCCACTATGTCTGAAGCACTGGGCTAGGTTCAAAGGGTCTAACTGTAGAGGATCTGGTGTGCCCTCTTCGAGCTTATAGCTAGCTCAATGACAAGTGGCCGGAAGTAAAAGACAGATTCCCTCCTTTTGGGAGCTAGCTATTTTAAAATCAAGTTGAGAAGGCAAGACATAAATGCAAGAAAGTTAAATAATGAGACTTTCTCACATATATCATTCAAAGGCGGACATCCTTTTTTAGGTGGAATTCTAAGGCTTATGGATTCTGCCTGCAATTAAGATCATGTCCAGTTTTGTTTTCTGAAGGCTTCGATGCTCTTCCCTCAAACACTTAATCCCACCCTTTATGTTATTTTCATTTATCCGTCTGGCTTTCCTGCATCCTGTAAACCCCTGGTGAAACAGGAAACAAAATAAAATGTATGTGTCTTGTTTACTTTGAAACACCCCAACCTTTCGGCCTACAGCACTGAAAGCAATCAAACTTCAAAGTCGGTTGGCTGTATCATCTCAACACTTTTAATTTAGATGTAGTTACATTTGCATAACAGTTTAGCTGTGAATTTGGCAGGAAATTTCTGAAGAGTTATTTTGGTTCTACAGAGAGCGTGCCCAATGTCTAATAAGCAGATCTCTTGTGCGGTATTGCATTTTTATCTATACAAAAAAAGGACCCTGGAGGCTCATACCTTGGCAAAAGCTTTTTTTGCTAACAAATAATACGATCAGAGGCATTGCTTTTCCTAGGAGTGATAACGTGGTGAAGCCTGTTGAATTTTTGAAACCATAGTAACAATACAGGAGAAACTCAATGAAAATGGTATTTTAAAAATTTGTATCATTTACTTTTCTGATTAGAAAAGAAATGTATATTCATAATCATCCATTTGGAAGATGCAGCAAAATACAGACGGAATAGAAATCACTCATAATCCTACCACCTGAGGCTAAGTACTTTAATATACTGGAATAAGTTGTTCTAGTTATTTTTTGCTCTGTGTGTGTGTGTGTGTGTGTGTGTGTGTGTGTGTTGAATGAAGTCAGGAGTATACACTTCAGGCCAAGGATGGAAAATAGGTGTTCTCTCACGTGCTCTTCTGGTTGGTTATTAGAGACGATGGACTGAAGAGGATTCTTAGACAAGGTTAGATGGATTACTAATGTCTGCCTTATTTCTTTCATCCTTTCATCCTTTGTTTCTTTTTCATATATTTGCATTATAAAAAATTCAAGCCTAAAAGCAGCAAAATGATATGATGAAACGCCATGTACTCATTGCCTACCTTCAACAAGTACCAACATTCTTCAAGTACCACTTCTGCTTCATCTATATCTGCCCCCACCACTTCCCTGCTGGCTTATTACACTCATACACTTCTTTTTCTTTAAAGATTTTATTTATCTTAGGGGGGCCTGGGTGCTCAGTCGTTAAGCATCTGCCTTCGGCTCAGGTCATGACACCAGAGTCCTGGGATCGAGCCCCACATCGGGCTCTCTGCTCAGCAGGGAGCCTGCTTTTCTCTCTCCTACTCCCCCTGCTTGTGTTCCCTATCTCGCTGTGCCTCTCTCTCTCAAATAATAAATAAAAAAAATTTTTTAAAGATTTTCTGGAACTGGTGGGCAATCTTTTCTAAAAGATTTTATTTATTTGAGAGAGAGTGAGAGAGCAGAGGAGTGGGGGCCGAGGGAGAGGGAGCAAGGAGCCTGACACGGGGCTCAATCCCACCATTCTGACCTCATGACCTGAGCCGAAGGCAGACCCTTAACCAACTGAGCCACCCAGCCATCCCCGTATACTTCTTTTGTGAGTAAAAATGGCATATGTTAAATTGTACACATTTCAACCACACAATCTTGAAAAATGGATCCGTCCACGCAATGCACACCTATATCCACAAAGTTTCCTTCATATCAGTCCTGCCCCTCCTCCACCTTGGAGGCAACCAAAATTCTGACTTATTTCTGACCCCATATACATATACATATACAATATATATGATTGTGTCTGGCTCCTTTACTCAGCACAGTACCTGGAGTCCCATCCTTGTTACCGTGTGCATCAGTAGTTCATTTGTTTATTGCCGAATTTATAAATATACCATGGTTTATCTTTTTTTCTACTGATGAACACCTGAGCTCTTTCCAGTTTGGGCTATTCTGAATAAAAGTGAAATAAACATTCTGGTGCATAGTGTGTGTGTGTGTGTGTGTGTGTGTGTGTGTGTGTGTGTGTATGTAGCTAGATTTTTACATTTCTCAAAGATCTAGAAGAAAATGTCTGTGTCACATAGTACATGCAGTTAGTTTTATAAGAAACTGTGAGACTTTTTCCACTGGTGGCTGAACCTTCTCCTACACTGCTAACCATGTTTGAGAGTTCTAGTTCTTCTACCTCAGCCTTGTTAGGTGTTACCAGCCATTCCAGTGTGCATATTGGTGTCACATTCTGGTCTGGTCATTAGGATGACCACTGAGTGCCCACACACATTTCTAGGCTAAGGTCTGATCAGGGCCCAGTGGACGCCAATGACACAGCGTCTATGATGTCACAAAGGCTGCTCCCTGACCAGTGAGGGGCTGCAGTGTGGGGACAGAGTGGGCGTGAATGAGCACTGGTGACTGGTGTGTTGAGAGGCTCAGGCCAGCTGGACAGTCAAGGTAGGCCGATCAGAGCACAACACCATGTCTGGGAAAAGAACTAGCCAGAACTCCTACAAGCTGGGGAAGCAGACATCATCCTGCTCCACAAAAACCAAGCTGCAGTTCCCTGTGAGCCATGAAGAGCCCCTCCTGCAGGAAAACCAACCTGCCCAGAACCTGAGCTTCTCCAGCCAGGTCTGCCTGTCGGCCATCCTGAAGTATGTGGCCACCAACATTCTGGAGCTGGTGGGCAACGAGGCCCAGCACAACTGCAGAGTGCAGAGGGCCGTGAACAACAACATGCCGAACAGCCACCTCTTTGAGGATGACACCACTTCTCAGGTCTCTGAAATGTTCTAATCCAGCAAGAACCACCGATGCCTGGGTCCCAGGACCTGGAAGGAGTCCACCTCACCACCTCACCCAGTGCCCAAACCTCTCACAGAAGGAGCCCTGTGCTGTTAACACCTGCACACGCCAATAAAGAAGTGAATTCCATTGGCCTGCTTCTGACTCCTCTCAATTATAGTCATACTGGGTTGAAGTCGTCTGGGAGTTATCCAGGAGAATTAGTTCAGTGGAGGGTGGGATGGATAGAGGATGTAGTCAGTGGGGGGACTTGAATCAGTGGTTTCGGTGGGGCAGTTTACATTGGTACCAGTGTGGGCAGTGGCCTTGGTAGGAGTGCCTGGCTGGGATAGTAGGGGTCGGAAGGCCTCCCCCCTGGCTCGGAGGCTGGGGCGGTGGGGGTCAGAAGGCCTCCCCCCTGGCTCGGAGGCTGGGGCGGTGGGGG
>CM053612.1:11591736-11616529 GCA_028646535.1 Procyon lotor | reverse complement strand
TTCTGGGGACAACGGTGGAGTTGGGGTGGAGCCAAAGATGAGGAGGTACAGAAAGCTTGGTTCATGCTAGGGGAGGCCAACAGGGCAGAAGGTGACAGCAGTGGGGATGGGGGGGGAGGGTGACATAACAATTGGCATGAACTTAATGGCACAGAGGCTTTAACATGAAGATGGAGGAGTGATGAAGGAAATGGTAAACAAGAATACATAGAAATAATGGGCATGTTGGTTTCATTTATTATTTATTTATACCCTGTCTCATTCCAAAAAAGGACTTGAAGAAGGGATTTTTAGATAGTGCTGTGATTCTTCCGGTCGAAGAGATCATTCTAACCTCTCTTGTGGACAAATAAATAGGCATATTACCTATAAGCTACTCTCTGGTCTAAGACATGCAAAATAAGCAGTTCTCAATGGTTATTAGATATTAATGAATGATTTCTTTATGTATTCCATTGTAAATACAATTATCAATCTCATTCTCTGATGAAACACCAATGAATAAGCCTAATGATCACACATTTGATAGAACATCAGAGTTAAACGTGGTTGAATAAGTGTTTTAAAAGATGTACTATGTATATTCTATGTAAATTCTGTTCCAAGTGAGAAAAGAAAATACAATTCTTATAAAAACACTTTCATGCACTGTACGAACCTAAAAAACAGACACTACATTACATGTGAAACCCAGAGATTAATTTTTATGAACAATAACCATTCACCCTCCACTGTGTCATTACTTGAGGCTTTCAGTTGTTCATTGGATGCTCGAAGGCCACTCTCTGGGGCCCCTCTGGCTTCTTCACAGAGGACTGGTAAGAGGCTGGCCAGAAAACCTGAGCAACAGAGCTAAATGGACTAGGTTCAAAAGAGCAGCTCACTACTTACTGGCCATGTGACCTTGGGCATTCACTTATTCCCTCTGAATATCACTTTCCTCATCTGTAAAATAGGAAAAACAAGTTCCTCCATCTTTGGGTTTTCACAAGAATTAAGCAAATTTGTGCCTGTAAACCACAGTTCAGAACAGAGTATCCTTAATGAGTAGCTACATCTACCTTCTTCCACATATACCAGATGTTTACGCCTGGCTTTTTTTTTTTTTTTTTAAGATTTTATTTATTTCAGAGAGAGAGAGAAATAGCACAAGCAGGGGGAGCAGCAGACAGAGGAAGAAGGAAAAGTAGGCTCCCCACTGAGCAGGGAGCCCAAAGCGGGCCCAGGACCCTGGTATCACGACTTGAGCTGAAGGCAGACACTTAACCCACTGAGCCAGCCAGGTGCCCCTAGGCCTGGCTCTCATGTGATTGCTGGATGCTGGGGCCACTGGCTCTGAAAACCTGCTAAACCTTGTGGAGAGACAAAAGGGTGCTCTGAGTACAAGAGGTCAGAGTTCAAACAGAGAACTAGACAGTCCACACACTAGGTTCCTCTCCGCTCCCCACTGCCTGGCAACCTACCCTGTCTCAGCTTTCCACCATTTGTCAAGGCCGAAGGACCCAACGTGGCCGCTGCCTGCTACACAGGAGCACTCAGAGGATGAAAGTAATAGTACTGATTGGGGGCTTGTAGCTCTTTGGAACATGTACTTCTATAAATAATTCCAAGAGCTCTTTCTTGCCACATAATGCTCATTAAATATATTTACAGATAACTCATTGTCAAAATGTTCACCCACAACAATTGTGATTTGTGAGAGAGAACCACAAAGCCCTCCTAGCCTTAGCCCAGCCCAGATCTTACTCTTCTATTTGCTGGAACTGACAAGTAGGCCTCCCAGCAAAATGAAGTATTTGCATTATTTTTAATTTTTATGAAATATAATTCTTTGATGCTTACTCTTATTTTCTGTTAAAATGGTGGCTTACATAGAATATTTTTACCTTATCACATTGCTAGGACAACTCCATTCAGTCCTGTGTATTTTCTTTTTTCTTTTTAAAAGATCTTATTTACTTGAGAGAAAGAGCATGTGCACACAACTGGGGGAAAGGGCAGGGGGAAAAGCAGGCTCCCTGCCGAGCAGTGAGCCCAATACAGGGCTCCATCTCACGACCCTGGGATCGTGACCTGAGCCCAAGGCAGATACTTAACCAACTAAGCCACCCAGGTGCCCCTAATATAATTCCATTTTAACCAGAAACATGTCTGTAAGATTTCAAACTTTTGAAATTTATTGAAATTTGACTTATGTCCCTGTCTATGGTCTATCTTGGTATATATTCCATATACATGTAAAGAGAACATATATTTTGCAGTTGTTTGGTATTTAATTCTATAAATGCCAATTAGGTTAAGGTGGTTAACAGTGTTCTTCAGAGCTTCTATATACTTATTTTCTATCTCATTTTATCAGTTATTCAGAAAAGATGTTTTAAAATCTCTGATTATGTTTGTGGGTTTATCTTTTTCTCTAACGTAGTCAAATTTGTTTCATTTCCTTTTTCGGCTATGTTTTAGGCACACACAGAATTGGTAGGTCTGTCCATGTTATTGTAAAAGGAAGGATTTCCTGCTCTTTGTTGGCAAAATATTTCATTGTGAGACCTATCTATCTATCTATATCTATCTATCTATCTATCTATCTATCTATCTATCTATCTATCTATCTATCTATCTACCGTGTGTGTGTGTTGTGTATAGATAGATGATAGGTAATGGATATATATAGCTCACATTCTCTTTATCTATTCATCCAGCTATGGGCACGTAGGTTGTTTCCATGTGTTGGCTATTACGAATAATGCCGCAATGAACATGGGGGGTGTGTTTTTATCTCCTTTGGATATATACCCAGAAGTGGGATTGCTGGATCTTATGGTAGTTCTATTTTTAATTTTTAAGGAACCTCTGTATTGTTTTCCGTAGTGTCTGCACCACATGACGCTTCCACCAACAGTGCATAAGGGTTCCTTTTTCTCCACAACCTTGCCAACAGTTTTGTCTTTTTGGATGATCGCCATTCTGACATGTGTGAGGTGAGATCTCCTTGTGGTTTTGACTTGCCTTTTCCTAATAATTAATGATGGAGAGCATCTTCTCATGTACCTGTTGGCCCTCTATCTTCTTTGGAAAAATGTCTATTCAAGTCATTTGACCATTTTTAAATAGGACTTTTTTTTTGTTATTGAGTTGTACGAGTTCCTTGCCTATTTTGGATATTAACCCCTTATCAGATAGATGGCTTGCAAATATTTCCTCCCATTCCATATGAATGTGAAATTGCCTCTTTGCTGATTGTTTTGCCTCTTTGTTTGCCTCTTTGCTCTTTTGTTGTACAGAAGCTTTTGAGTTTGATGTAGTCCCGCTTGTTTATTTTTGCATTTGTTGCCTGCACTTTTGTTGTAGTGTCCAAAAAATCTTCACTAAGACCAATGTTTAGGAGCCTTGGGTGTTCTTAGAGTATTCTTTACTCAAGATCTAATATATCTCCTCTACCGTGGGGCTATCCTTCTGACTACACGACCCTATGCACAGTGTGTTATGACGTTTTTCCGCTCTGGCTGGTGGGAACACAAAATATTCTCAGCCCTGTGGGACCTCTGGAAATTGTTCAGCCTAGTGCTTTACAGTGATTCTATTTCCCGTGTCTGGCAGTTTCCTCTCAGGCATGCACTGCAGTAATAAGCCAAAAGCTCAAGGGAAAACTTCTGCAGATCTCTGGAGTTTTCTGCCTGTAGTTTTCTCCTCTCTGGTGCTCTGCTCCATGATCACCAGTGGCATTGGCCTCCCTACATTTTGATCTTTGACTTTTCAGTCCAGTTCCCCTCCCTCTGCACAGTAGCTTGGAAGCACCTCCTGGCGATAAGTTGAGGGAATTGGAGGGATCATCTCATTTATTTCTCTCCTTTTTGGGATAATAGTCCTATGCTGCCTGCTGTCCAGTCTGAGAACAACTGATTCACGTATTTTATCAAGTTTTCTAGTTGCATAGGTCAGGGAAGTAAATCTGATCCTTCATACTCCACCATGGATGACTGCAGAAATCTGTGATAAATTTCATGGGTTCTTGTTTCCTGCTGATCTTTTAACGCTTTTCTTTCATTTCTTTAAGCACCGTAAACACATCTGTTTTACAGTTGATGACAGTTCCCATTGCTCAGGTGTTTGTTGATGATTATTTTTCTATTATTGTGTAACAGATCACTACAAACTTAGTCACTTAAATCAACAACCAATTATTAGCTCATAGTTCTGTCAGAAATTCAGGCCCAATTCTACGCTTGGGGTTTCTAGGCTAAAATCGAGGTTTGGGTTCAGGCTGCGTTCTCATCTGCAGCCCAGATTCTTCTTCAAGTTGTCATTGTCATGGTGGGATTAAAATGTTTGCAGGTGTGGCATTGAATTCAGGGTTTCATTGTCAACTGTCAGCGGAGGGGCGCTCTCAGTCCCCATGTATTCTGCACCCCTTCCCACAGTGGGTCTTGCCTAGACCGCCCAAGACCATCGGTGGTCTGCTTTACCTCTGGTTCAACTTTATCCCAAGGGCATAACTGTTTGGTACCCAGTTTAGAGTGGGTGGTAATCTAGTCAATCTTTCCGCCCTCGGAAGACCCTGTGATTTCATCATTGGACCCAATCTTTAGCTCTTCTTGTCTTCCTGCAGGTGGACTAGGCTGCCCTGTCGCATGAGGGAGAGCACTGATGGGTTCTGAGAATTTTTTTTCAGTGCTCAATCAGTCTTATAATAAATAGAAATTCTTTCCAGAATCTGAAGTCCTTTTTAAACTGAATGTGCAAGAAAAATTATTTCTGCGAATCTACAATTTCGCTGCGATGGTGTCTTATGTAGGCATGTTTTCTTTCATAATAGGACTTCAGAGACCAGTAATTCCTCCCACTTCCTGGTCACTCTAGGAAACCGGGCAAAGATTCCTGACCTTTGGGGGAAAATGGTTTTGTTTTTGTTTTTTTATTTCTCCTGGATCTTTTCAACAAGACAGGGAAGCTACCCCCAGCTGCAGAAGGAAGGAACGTGAAAGGGCTGGAATTGGGTACTGGACACAGCAAAGCTTTATCACAACGGAAGGCAGAGGTTACTCTGGCCCTGGTTTTCCTAATTGTGACTCTGAGGTCTTTTTCGGAAAGGAACTATTATTGAGAGCCCAAATAGACAGTCCTGGAATCATTTCTACTCTCTTAGTCCGCAGGAATTTCAGACACCTTGTAGTTGTTAATGTGCTTAGGGTAAAATCACCCTGAAAGTTGGATTACAGCCATACAGAAATTAAGGTCAGCGCCAAGAAAAAACCAACTATACAGAGATGCCATTTCTAACATCTCATAGGTTGGTAAAACCAGTCTTTAAATTTTTCTGCTAAAGAGGTATTAAAATGGATAGACTGATATATCTAGTTACCTGCAGCTTTTCTAGAGATCAGGAAGTGAGGCTCTCTTAGAAGGCCATTGCAATTTTCTAATATAATTTGCTTTGACACCTCAAAATAAAACTTCTTTCGAATTGCATATTTGCATTTGATTTCAGTACCTTGTATTTGTTACCCTGCATACGCATCATTAAGTTATACAGTTTTTAAAATGGAGCAAATTTTAAAATGTGAAAATTACCTTTCAAAAATAATGATGTACCTCTAGAGTGAGGCTGTGATTCAGTTTGGTGTTGTCTCTGAATTATTCTTACCCAAATTAACAAACCTGGATTAGATTTTTTTTTTTTAAGCTTGAAGTAAGTTTGGAGATCATCTATACCTAATTTCTTTTTTTTTTTGAGATTTTTTTTTTTATTTTTAAGTAATCTTTATACCCAACATTGGACTTGAACACACAAATCCAAGTTCAAGAGTTGCATGCTCCACCAAGCGACCCAGCCAAGTGCCTCACTAATTTCTTTATTTTACGGAACACAGAGATTCATTAAAATTATACATGAAACCTGGGATCATACAGCAGAGCCTTACTCTTACTCTTTCCAACGCTTTTGTGAGATAATGAAACGTATCATACATAGCCTGCAGAGGACACCATTGTGGCTGACCTATGATAACAAAATCCTGTACTCATTTGTGGAGCAACTATTTTCTTTCTGTGAAGCAAGAGGAAATCAGAGCAGTGACTACTTCTGCTGTCCCTTAGCTATAAATAAAGCTCAGATCTTTTTTTTTCTTTTTGCAAAAGTCTATTTGGTAATTGCACAAAATCGCAACCCTTAGGGATGAGTCACTCTGTACACATAGGCAAATTCATATTGAGATTAATTTATGTTAATCAAGGATAATGGGCTGACCATGAGCAATGACAGCAGCTAATGTAAATACACGATCAAGTTATAAGAGTGGTGGTACTTTTCCTAAGTAAACTAAGGAAACTTACACACTAAGCTAGTGTGTAATGATACAGACTCTCTCAATCCCTTTGCTACCATCATATACCTGTCAATCCTTCAAACTCCCTAAGGCCTATGCTTCCTAAGCTTTGATAGTATCTAGCAGAAACTAAAAATGATCTTGTAATTCTTTCACAAAAATCTTCTGGCATTTAGTGTCTTGTTAGGCACCTAAGCAGCAGATAAATCTCAGCTTCATAAAATCTGACTGTTTGGCTCTGCCTCTAATGGAGATGAAACCAAAGAAAAAGACCACTGATTTCTGACACCATCATGATTTCTTGCAAAATTGTGTGAATATATTATTGTCATTCTGATGTGGACCCCTCTAGCTTTTTTTTTTTTTTTTCGTGGACTTTTAGAGAACAGTTACTGATAGACTTCCCCGGGAATGCAATGGTTGTCTAATGATGACTCATTGGTCCATACAATCTCTGCTTTTTAGAATGTTTATTGCCCCCAACTCTACAAGCACTGCAACTTCCATTTCCTCCCCTATCTCTCAACCTCAAAGTACAACAGGGACTTCAAACCAACATGCAGTTCATTTGATTTCATCTTGAATACACGTGGCTCTTTTCAATCTACCTTACAGACTGTTTATGCACATACAAGTATCCCCAGTAATGTCTAATTTTGGTGTTACATTTACACAAATGATATCAGGCTATACATCTTACTCTTTTCAGTTCCTTTTCTTTTCACTCAACCTTATGTTGTCGAAATATACACTAATCAATTTCAGTTTTTTGCTACCATATAATATTCCATCCTTTGCACATACCTTACTTTATCCATTTCTCTACTTGCAAACATTTAGATGGCATCTAATGCTTCTCTGTTAGTAACACTGCTGTGATGAACATACTCCTACATGTGTTTGTGTGTCTGTACAGTAATTTCTCTGGACTCAATACTCGGGGGTGGAAGTCCTGGGTCCTGGGAAATTCACATTTCTGTTTTCACTAGGAACTTCTACATGTCTTTTCATAATAATAGCTGCATCAGTTTATACTTCTACCAAGCATAGCTGAAGATTCTTGATTATGTATATCCTTTCTAGCACTGTATAGTATCCATTTTTAAAAGTTTGGGTTGTGAGCATAAAGTAATGTAATGTTGCTGTCTCATCTTGTGTATTTCTAATTACTAATGAAATTGATCATCCCTTCATACATTTATTACTCATTCATGCTGCCTTTCTGTGAACCACCTTTCCATGATATTTATCCAGTTTTCTATTCTGCAGAGTCTATTTGTTTTACTGACTTACATGAATTCCTTATATATCTAGACCAACTATGCTCAATGGAGATAGCATTCCTCCCAAGTGGATATTTTGGAAATTTGTGGGGGCATGTTTAGTTGTCCCAATGGTCAGAGGGTATTACTGGGCTTTAGTGAGTGAGGGCCAGGAATGTTAGACATCCTACACACACAAAACATTCCTTTATCCCTCCTAACTTTCAAATGTCTTATCAGATACTCAAGGAGATGACAAAGCTGTTTGTGTATGAAACATATTAGGTTCTGAGTTCAGATAGTTTTAAGCACAAAGTAGTCCTGAATTTTGTTCAGGAATGCAACTCCCTTTTGCTGATATGATTACCTAGGTTTGCTCATCATTTTGGAAAGGCAAGTAACCAATGGCAACAAGGCTCAAGAATTTGTGACTCCAATAAAACATACCTAGTGTACATTTGTAGCTGTCCTATTCCTAGTGATTCTATGTCTATATGCAACACTTTTCTACTTCCTATGTCTTCTAATGTATTTGGCTCTATCACTTACATTTTGAAACACGTAACTATTATCTTATTTCTTCTGATATGACTATGAGGACATTGTAATAATTATTTTTAATTATGTGTGTTGGTAGATAATATTATCTATTAGTTTGATTTCAGGGTAATATAAGGTGGTTACAAAACAGTTTTTTAAGAGAACATTACATCTGATAGGATTGAAATCCACAGATATTAATCTGTTTGTTTGTGACACTGCAAATGATTTTCCCCTAATATGTCCCTCAACATTCTTTGTCTGTGGTGTCTTCTAATGAATTGAGCCTTGACTTTGGATGTAGTTAAGTGGAATTCTTCCCGTTATATTTTGTGCTTGCTGCAACTTTCTTAAGGAATCCTCTTGAAACCCAATGATAAATAGATCTGCTATATTTTCTTCTAATGAAATTACAACTTTGCCTTCCATTGGGGGCTTCTTGTACATGGTGACAGGTATAGATTTCATTTCATTTTGTCAATATGGTAAGTCAGTTTTTCCAACACCACTTATTAAATAATCTGTCCTTGATTTGGACCTTGTAATGTATTTTAAAATTTGGCAGGGCAAGACCCTTCCTTGGTATTATTCTTTTTTAGAATTATCTTGGCTATTTGTAGACATTCACTTTTTCCTGTACATGTTAGAGTCTGTATGCCCAATTACTCCCAAAATACAGCTGGATTTTTGTTATAACTGCACCAAAGCTGTAGATCATTTTGGGTAGAAATGCATACAAAAAGATATTACATATTTATTCAGGTAGTCTTCAAAGTCCTTTGTAAACATTTAAATTTTCTTCATTAGATTTTGTGCTTTTGTAATTAGATTAAGTTTCAGATACTTTACAGTGGTGCCTACTATTATAAATTGTATCTTATTTTTTATTGTATTTTCTAATTGCTTATTATTGATCTAGAAAAACGTTATGGATTTTTATATTGACTTGTGTTAAGCAACCTTTTTGAACTCTTCAGTTAGTTCTAGTGGTTTGGGAATTCTCTTCTACTTTCAACGTAAAGTAGAGGCTGGACAGGGAAGTGTCAGCCACCTCTTACCATTTCTGGAAGGAGAATCAGAAATATTTTGGTGAATACCTATAATGACTACCATACTTGATGATGAATATGAGATAATATATACACCTTCAAGGCGCTCTAAGTTCGTTACTCACATCCACAGATAACTACAAAACGGGCAGAATATAATAAATGCCAAAGAGAGATGAGATAAAGTACTATGGGACTTTAATGAAGAAAGAGATCTCTTTGGCCATGGTGCTCTAAGAGCACACCATTCCTTTCTATAAAGGTATTCCCTTTACTTCCAGTTTGTGGGACCAAACTAATCTTTATGGAGATCAAGCCCATTATCTAGATAGGAACTTCAGATACTTCACACTATGCACAAAGATTTCCAGGTACACTGCATAGACAAGGTAAAGATAAAATGTGAGGTGAGGTTAGAAGATTCATCAGCCATTGGACTCGATCTAAGACTGAGCGTAGAAGGGGGGATACATTTTTTAGTATATGTGCTGCTGAAGTGAGCACAGAAGGGGGGATACATTTTTGACTCACATAGTCAAGTCAGTCCAACTGCTGTTACTGTGATTATTCTGGGGTCTCCATCTATTTCAAATTGGCTTCCAAATATGTGGACTCATATCTGAAAAGTTTCCTACCAACACTGGCAAAGTGAAAGTGACTCTCGCTGTAAACTTTTCAGGGATGGTCTGAAGGTAGTTAGACCTTAGGCATCAAAACTGATTACACTTTGAAGCTTTCTATTTGCAGTATGAGTTCACTGAATTACTGCTCGATTCCTATTAATCATGCTCTGAGAACTTCTCAGTGGATTGGAATTATAGCATGTTTTATTTATTCATTTATCAATGATGGGGCTATTAGGATGTCAATTCCAAGCCTCATTATATGTGTAGCTTCTTAGATGGTTTTGCTTTTGTATTTGTGGATTTCTAATTCTTTCATTAGTTTGTAACCCTTGATGATCCTTAGCTGAGCTCCCAGCCAACTTCTCTCCAGTTCTGACTGAGACCAGTTTACTTAGTCCAAATTACCCTGACCAGACTTGAGCGTACCCAGATTTCAGAGCTCATGGAATTCCAATCCCAGTCCCAGTGTTTGCCTCAATTATGTGCGGTCTAAGTGCCCAAGTCCACTTCTGACACCCTCAAATGCATATTCTTCTCAGTACTATTTGTCTGTGCATAAGGTCCTCACAGAGAGATGCTCCAAAGAAGACTCCCCAGTAATTTCTACAGCCATTGTATTTGGCTGTGGGAAAGCTTCTGTTTATTAGATTTTTATGCAATTTGGGTAAAGGGATGGAAGATTTAAAAGCTTCAAGGAGTATTTTGAAGATAGCTGAGAGAAATCATAGTTACTTTGTGCCGGCAACAGTTTTCTTGTTCTCAAATCCTATGAATTGTCTTTATACCATAGGTTAATTGTTATAAAAAATTACTTATCACTAGTTTAGTTTCATTTTCTCTGCTCATTCTTAGGTGGTGACTTCCCTTCTTTTATTGAGAAAATAGAAGCAGTCAGAAGAGAATTTATACATCCTTCTACCATCAAATCTACTAACCCAACTGTATTGTACACACACTGCCTCATCCTTTTTTCCTATCTAACAGCAACCTTTCCACCCTGGTCCTGGATCCTTGTGCAAGGATTACAATTAGCACCCCTTTCTACTGTGCCAACTATATGCAGACGAGAGTGATCCGTGACAGGCAGAAAAAACAAACATGCTGTAAGATCTCCTCATTCAAAAAGAAACCTTGCTTGGACCATACAACCACCCTCCACACTCCTCCACCCCTGTGTTAGTTATCTATGGCTGTGTAACAAATTCCCCAAAACTTAGCAGCTGGAAATGTCACGGATCATCTCACAGTTCACCTGGATTAGGAAGTTGGGAACCACTTAGTGGGTGGCTCTAGCTCAGGCTCTCTCATGAGGCGGGGATCGAGCTGCCAGCCAGGGCTGCAGTCCCAACACCAAAGGAGCTGAAGGATTCATTTCCAAGTTCACTCACCAAGTTGTTGGTAGGCCTTGGTTTCTCGTGGGCTACTGGACTGCAGTCCTTAGTTCCTCGCCACACCACTTGGTCCTTTCCAGAGTTGGAATGGCAGCTTGTTTCTCCCAGCACCAGTGTTCAGAGAGACAGAGAAAGAGAAAAGCCAAGAAAGAAGCTACAGTCTTTATGTAAATTAATCTTCCAGAAGTGACACCCTATCACTTCTGCAGCATTCTATTCTTAGGAGTGAGTCACTACATTCAGCCGGAACTCAAGGGGAGAGGCTTACACCGGGGTGTGAATACCGAGAGTCAGGGAATCAGGGGAGAGTACTGCAGAGACTGACTACCACACTCCCCTCGAAGGTGTAGTGTAGACTTACTATCTTCATTTTCTCACTTCCCACACCTAGAAGATTGTTGCCTCCTCCGCTCTGCCGGAATAACTTTCACCTTGCCAAATCTAACCATCCATTCTCAGTCCTTATATTAAGGATTTATCAACATTTGACAGTTAATCATATCCTCCTTCTTGAAACATTTTCTTCACTTGGCCTCTAGGACTCCACAGTTCCTTGGTTCTCCTGATACCCCACTGGCTTTTTCCTTTTCAATCTCCTTTGTTGACTTTTCCTCCTCTTTTTTATCTATTCTCTAAATAATGGAGCCTATGGGGGATTTACTCTGAGGCTTTCTTATCAAGGTTCTATCATCCAGACTCACGTCTAATAAGCACCTACATCTTAAAATGCCCCCCAAAATCCTGGATTTCTACCCACAAGATTGATTTTCCCAGTGTTCCCCATCTCATTGAACGGCACCACCATAAACCATATTGCTTAGGTAAAGATCCTCAGTGTCTTCATGCTTTAGCTCTTGCTTCATACCCAGATTCAGTGTTTCAGCAAATTTACTGTACCCCACCTTCAAATATATCCCAAATTCCACCCCTACTCACCAATCGCACCACCGGCATCTTGGGGCAACATAGTGAAACTTATGAAACTAAAGCATGTTTAGAATGAAATTTAGAGCTGTAAATACCTAATTTCTCTTTACTAATCTTAGCTATTTGGTGATACACGGGCCTCCTGGTTTCCTTTTGTTTGTCTACACTTCCTTTTAGATCTTAAGTATATAAAAGGTGATTTGAAGTCCACTGAAGTGCAAATCTGTGCTTCTTCAGGGACAGTTTCCATTGATGACTTTCTGCCTGCTTGTGGGCCATATTTTCTTGTTTCTTTGCACGTCTCACAACTTTTTGTTGAAATCTGGGCATTTTATATAAAATAATGTGTCAACTCCAGAAATTCTCCTCCCCCTCCCTGGGGTTTGTTATTTTTGCTCTCTATTGTTTGCTTGTTTAGTCACTTTCCCGAACTAATTCTCTGAAGTTCTGTGTTTGGTATGAGTAAATTCTTTGTTGTGTGTGGCCACTGTCTCTGCTTAGTTAGATTATTGGTCAACTAATGACTACACAATTTCCTAAATGTTGGAACTAAAAGTCTCCCAGTGTTAGCCCAGGGGTTCTGCCTTCATGTTCATGCACTTGAGAGTTTTCTCACTGCTCCTTTAGTCTTTACTTTCTGCTTGAGCTCAACACAAGGTGACAGCTTAGGATGCTCTTGGGTCTGTCCTGAGCACTCACAAAATCATAGGAATGCACACTTCTCTACACATGTGCATAGCCTTCTAGATTTTCAAGAATATGTCAGTTCTTCAAAGACCCCTCTGGACATCTTATTCCCAAGCTTTCCTTATTTATTTATTTGTTTGTTTGTTTGTTTGTTTGTTTGACACAGAGGGAGAGAGAGACAAAGCATGAACGGGGGTGGGGGGGTGAGGGAGAAGAAGGGAAAAACAGACTCCTCACTGAGCAGGGAGCCCAACATAGGGCCCAATCTCAGGACTCAAAGATCATGACTTGAGCTGAAGGCAGGCACTTAACTGACCGAGCCACTCAAGTGCCCCTCAAGCTCTCCTTTTAACCTTTTAACCTTTTTGGCTGGCTTATTGTTTGCCCTATTACCAACTGCCTCAAACAGCTATAATTTTAAACCACTGTTGTAATTGTTTTCAACAAATACCTTTAAGAAAAGAGCATTGGGAGAGCTTTGGGTTAGGTTAAATAAAGACAAGCTTCAGGAATGGAGTCTTCTAGGGTGTTTTATGCTGGTTTCAGCCTATCGTTAGTAATGCTATGGGCTAGAAGTCCCTGGAGGCCCTTCCATAGACACCTCTTTCCCAACCAATGTTAGGACTGACCCTTGTGGTTCTTATTATTGAAAGATTCCCTTCAGCAACAACAAGAGAAAGAGAGTGAGCAAGCAAACGGGCTGGGGTTCTTTTATTGGAGTAAAAGGTAGAGCATTCATAGGGTTTCATGGGCTCATTTCTAGTGGTGAACTTAAAACATTAAGAGCAGGAATTTAAAGAGTGGGGTTAAAGACAAGTGGCCCAATCCTCAGCTACTGAAATCAATCAAGATCCCTAAAACAAAGGCGCCTCAGTGCAGGGAGGTGACCTGGCTCTTTGTCTAGTCATATGGCTGACAAGGGGTTAATTCCAGACAGCCCACTAGCCATCTTTGAAGTGGATCCTCAGCCATCAAAGCTTAAGTCAGGCACTCGCATTAACAAAACAGAAAAAAAAAAAAACCCACATCTGTTAGGGCTTATAGTACCTGGGGAGCCCCAGATTAAACACTGATGGGAATGGGACTGTCCTCACCGGTGGCTGCTGGACTACTGCCCTTCACTTCGGGTGCAAGGTGTTGGCTCTTTAGGCTGTGGAGCAGGGAAGAGGGGCTGAGAACTATGGCAGATTAAAATGCCACACAGCTCTCTATCCTTACCAAGATTCAGCTGTTTTTCTTAAATAAATGTTCCCAGATTGTTCCAAACCTTTGATTAATTTCCAGAGTTCTGAAAACATTCATGCTGACAATTTTTGCTAGTGTTTTTATTGCTTTTTGGGAGGAAAGGGGTTTTAAAGTTCCTTACTCCACTAGTCCCACTGATGTCACCCAACTGCTGTTGTTTTGACTAGAATGTTCCTTCTGTGAATCTTCAAATAGTTGGCTACCTTGCTTCAGTCAGATCTTTGCTGACATCATAACTCCTCAGAGTGACCTTTCTCATCTCTCCTTCTAAAATACCCCCAACACCCTACCCTGTTATATTGTCCTCTTAGCCCCTGGCATTGTGCTACATATTTAATCACTGTCTTTCCCTCTAGACTAGAGTTACTCAGTAAGGATGAGGACTTTATAAATTTTATTTACAGTTTTACCTTCACATAGCACTCTTTGGCATATAATATCAGCTCAATAATTATTTGTGGAATGAATAAATAATTTGTACTATTTAATTTATTCTCCAACATAAAATATCTGGCTCAACCAAATCATTTTTTATAAAATAACAGTCATCATTTTGTATGAATATTAATGCAGTAAATACTAATTAAAATACGGAAAATCTAAAAACATAGAAATATAGAAAGAAAATAACAATTACCAATAGATATTCTTGTGAATATTTTGTTACATATCATATCAATTTCTTTTACAGAATAAGATAGTTTTATTACCTGAATACATCTCTATGGTGAGTGAACCAGAATTTATTTAACCATTTCCTTATTGATGGACATTTTAAGTTGCCGCTAATTTTTTTTTTTAAGCTGTGATGAACATCTTTATAGAAAATCCGTTTTTCATTTTTATGGCTATTTCCTAAGATTAAAATATTACAGTTAAACTTTCGGGTCATGGAGGGGTACCTGGTTGGCTGTGTCAGTACAGCACGCAACTCCTGATCTCAGGGTCATGAGTTTGAGCCCCACGTTGAGCATAAAGCTTACTTACTTACTTACTTACTTAATTTTATGGTCATGGAATATACAAAATGTCAAATTATTTTTATACATATTACTAAATTTCCCTCAAGAGATGATTTTATTAAGTTATACCCTGATCAAAAATGTTGGCTGGAAGTTTCCTATTCCCTCAAAGCATTCTTTTTTTTTTTTTAAGATTTTTTAATTTGAGTATTCTCCATACCCAACGTGGGGCTCAAACTTACAACCCCAAGATCAAGAGTTGCATATTCCACCAACTGAACCAGCCAGGTGCCCCTCCCTCAAAGTTTTCTAACCTTGAATACTTCTATATTTCAAAGTGATGTTTTATCTTAATGTCTATTTCTTTAAATACTAAGAAAGCTATGCAGTCTTTGTATGTTTGTTGAAAATGTTCATTTTAATTTTTTTTAAAGATTTTATTCATTTATTTGACAGAGAGAGAAATCAGAAGCAGGCAGAGAGGCAGGCAGAGAGAGAGGGGGAAGCAGGCTCTCTGCTTAGCAGAGAGCCCGATGCGGGGCTCGATCCCAGGACCCCGAGATCATGACCTGAGCTGAAGGCAGAGGCTTTAACCCACTGAGCTACCCAGGCACTCCTATTCATTTTAATTTCATGATTACTCATCCCTTGACTTTTAAAACTTTTTTATCATTTTCAATTTTATTTTTTTATCAATTTTTCCTTACGATAAGGGAGTACTCTACTAAGCGAATAATCCTTTATTGAACATGTAAGTTCTTTCTTGGTTCCTCCTTTCTATTTTAATGTTTTTCTTTTTAATGCTGCCAAGTCACAATTTTACTTATATAAACATTAAACATCACTTGTGCTTAGTTATCAATATATTTTTTGCTACTATGAATAGGTTTTTGTACTTTATATTTTTGAAATAATAATATTGGTATATAAAAAAGGCTTTGATATTTAATTTTAGTTAAGCCTACTTCTTTATTCTATAGAGCATTATTTCTGTTGTCCACTTAGGAAAAGCTAAGAAAATCTAAAAATACTTATTCATATGAAAAAGTAAGCAGCAGAACCTACCCCACTATTTATGGATCTATTTCCTAGGCAGATCCTCAAACTATAATACTCAGGACCAAAATGAGCATGTGGTTAAATGAAATACAGAGAGTATTTGCCCAACTGCCCATGTGCTTTTCTGAAGACTGCAAGTTCTGGCTTCAAAATTTAATAGAACCACCTGCAATGGCCCTGGATTGAAAGTACTCTCCCTCCTCAAAAGCTGTAGCTACCCCATCCCTGGCCAAAAAAAAAAAAAAAAAAATGAAGCTCACATTCTTATCTTGCAAAAATACAATCACTATATACGCTCACTAATGATTTGCCCAATGCAGTTCCTTTCCTTTCTAATATTTTATCACAATCACTGTTCTATTTTCTGCCTCGCTCCTCTCCATTTTTTCATTAACTGTCACTTATTTCAAGTTCTCCCTCACTTTCGCTTTGTCACTCTTGTAATAAATCCACTTTTATTTTTCTTAACTATTTATTAGTTTATTTTCTCTTTTTTTTCCATGTTGACTATAATGTCACTTGACTATAACAATTCATTTATTCCTTCATTCGACATACACATGTATTCAGTACCTAATCTATGCCAGACCTTGCTCCTCCCACTGGGGATATGTCCCCAGCCACGGAACAAGACAGACGATAACTCTACCCTCACAGCAGAAAAGAGATAATGATCCAACAAAACCTCCTACAATATATCAAGGGGTGATAAGGGTTATGAAGAAAAATCAAGCAGGGAGAGAAGATATTGAGTGATGATGGCAGAGAGAGGTTGCAATTTTAAGTAGGGTGGTTCAGGAAGGATGCTCTGACAAAGTAACATTTAAGAAGAGACTTAAAAAAAGTTTGAGGGTAAACCATGACAAGATCTTCATCTGGGTAAACAATGTTCCAGATGGAGAGAACAGCACATGAAAAGTGCTGCCCTACATCAGAAATGAGTGATATTTTAAAGGAAAAAGGAAGAAGCCGGGGTACCTGGTGTGGAGTGAGCAAGAGGGAGAATTAGGTGGTGAGGTCAGAGAAGTAGTGAGCATGTACGGCCTTGTAAATTTCTCACTTTTACTCTGGGCAAGGTGACAAACCATGACATAATCTTAATGAAAAAGGTGACATGATCCGACTTAAATTTTATAGTCATTACTCTGGCTACTAGGTGAAGAATAGGCTGATAGGGCTGGATGGAGGCCTGGAAACTAGTAGAGAAAAGGCTATATTCCAGGCAAGACATGCCAGTGTTGGCTATGACTAAGGTGGTTGTGGGAGAAGTGTTCAGGCTGGGGGTATATTCTGAAGATAGAACTGATAATAGTTACTCATGGGCAGGATTTAAATTATTAGAGAAAGGGGATCAACAGTAGAGTGAAGTAGTTCTCTATTTTTGGCCTGAACAACTGGGTTAATGGCTTATCTATTAAGCAGATAAGGAAGTCTGGGGAAAGACAGAGTTGGGGTAGAAAAAGAATCAAGAGTCCTGCCTTGTACACAGTAAGTTTGAGTTTCCAAGGAAACATCCAAGTGGAGACTCATGTAGCCAGTTAAAAATACAAAGAATAAGTTCGGGGGCATGTCAGGGCTAGAGACAGAAGTTTGGGATTCATCTATTTGTAGAGATGTAATTTAAAGCCATTGGGTTGGATAAGATCTCCATATAATTTTGCGTATGAATACAAGATCTCAAAGTCTGAGCCCTGGGGCACTACAAAGTTGTATCAGGAAAATGAGGAGACCCAGGAATGGACACAGAAAGGAGGGGGCCATGAGGTAGACAGACAACCAAGCGGTGTCACAGGAGCCTCCCAAAAAAGAGAATTTCAAGGAGGGACTGGTTTCTATGTTCTAAAATTTCTATCTCATTTATTTATTATTACACTGTCTAGAAATTCCAATAGTGATAATATTAACAGTTAAAATCCATTAAGTACTTAGTATGAATTAGACATGGGTTAAGCACTTTACATGCATTATCCAATTGAGTTCTCATGTTAATCTTAGGAGTAAGGAAAAACTATCATCCTCATTTTCAGATGCAATTCTGAAGGCCAGATAATTTATACTTCCTTCTTAAAATTTCACAGCTTGTAAGCCTTGGATTCGTATTCGAACCCAGGAAGTCAAAAGTCAAAAACCTGTGTTCTTAAACACTATGACATTTTACCAAAGTAGTTATTAATTATTAGTGATGTTAATAGTAGTCATTAGTGGCTTTGAAATACCTTTCGTGTTTATGCATTGAGTATGATGCTGGCTGGTGGCACAAATACGAGATGATAGACAGACATAATCATGCTATGAAAATGTAAAAGAATTACCTACTTCTAATTTAGTACGAATTTTTATTAGGAATAAATGCTGAAAAGTTTTAAAAACCAATTTGGGACAAGATCATTTTAAAATATACATGGAGGGGCGCCTGAGTGGCTCAGTGGGTTAAGCCTCTGCCTTCGGCTCAGGTCATGATCCCAGAGTCCTGGGAACGAGCCCCACATCGGGCTCTCTGCTCAGCAGGGAGCCTGCTTCCCTCTCTCTCTGCCTGCCTCTCTGCCTACTTGTGATCTCTCTCCTTCTGTCAAATAAATAAACAAAATCTTTAAAAATAAATAAATAAAATAAAATAAAATAAAATAAAATAAAATGTACATGGAAATCCGAAGGACCTAGAATAACAAACAAATTTCAAAAGAATGAGAACTTACTTCATCTGATTTCAAGACTTAAGATAAAGTGACAGTAATCAAGACATTGTGGTAGTGGCATAAGGATACAGACATGTAGATCAATGTAATGAAACAGTCCAGAAATGGACCTATATATGTATGATCAGTTGATTTTTGACAAAGGTGCAAAGACAATTCAGAGAAAGGATAGTCTTTTAAACAAATTGTCCAGAAACAGTTAGATGCAAAACAACCTGATCCTTTTCCTATATCATACATAAAAATTAAGTTGAACTGCACCATAGACCTAAATCTAAGACCTAAACCTATAAAACTTACAGAATATGGAAATAATCATTCTGACCTAAGGTTAAGCCAAGATTTTTTTCAAAAAAAGATTTTATTTATTTATTTGAGAGAGAGAGAGAGAGAAAGAGGGAGAACATAAGTGGCAAGAGAGGCAGAAAGAGAGGGAAAAGGAGACTCCCCACTGAGCAGGGAGCCTACCAGGGGGCTCCATTCCAGGACACTGAGATCATGACCTGAGCTGAAGGCAGCTGCCTAACCAACTGAGCCACCTAGGCGCCCCAAGGCAAAGATTTCTTAAAGGGGACACGACGTGCATGAAAAGAAAATTTGGAAAATTGGACTTCAAAGTTAAAAAGTATTGCTCCTCAAAAATACATGGGGGCACCTGGGTGGCTCAGTCGTTAAGCGTCTGCCTTCGGCTCAGGTCATGATCCCAGGGTTCTGGGATCGAGCCCCGCATTGGGATCCCTGCTCAGCAGGAAGCCTGCTTCTCCCTCTTCCATTCCCCCTGCTTGTGTTCCCTCTCTCACTATGTCTCTCTCCCTGTCAAATAAATAAATAAAATCTTAAAAAAAAAAAAAATACATGGTTAATGAAATGAGTATGCAATTCTCAGATGTGGAGAAATAGTTTTGTGAAGCATGGTGATAAAAATCATACACACATAATATCCAAAGAACTCTACAACTTACAACTCTACAAGATACCTCTACAGGGTGGGAGGGATGGGGTGGCTGGGTGATGGACACTAGGGAGGGTATGTGCTATGGTGAGTGCTGTGAATTGTGTAAGACTGATGAATCACATACCTGTACCCCTGAAACAAATAATACATTACATGTTAATAATTTAAAAAAGGACAGCTCTACAGCAAGGTAAACAACCAAATAAAAATGAGCAAAAGATGTGATCAGACAATTCACAAAAGAAAGTATATGAATGGTCAGTAAGCTCATGAAAAGATTCTCACCATCATTAATCATCAAGAAAATGCCAATTAAAACCACGAGGAGATACTACTACATACCATTACAATGGTTAAAATTTACAAAAAGATGGTAAATGACAACTGGAACAGTCACACATTTTTGGTGTGAATATAAAATAGTATAAGCACTTTGGAAAACAATTTAGAAATTTCTTATTATGTTAAACATACACTTATCATGTCTCAGCAATTCCACACCTACATTTTTATGCAAGGGAAATAAAACCATATGTCTGCACATAGACTTGTACATGAATGTTTGTAGCAGCTTTGTTAGTAACAGCCAAAAACTATATAAGCAATCCAAATATTCATCAACTTGTCAATGCAATGGAATACTATTAGCAACAAAAAGGAATATGAGCTACTGATACAGGATACATCATAGACGAATCTCAAAAAAATTAGGCTGAGCAAAAGAAGCCAGACACAGAGAGTACATAGTGTATTGTTCCATTTGTATAAAACTAGAGAAAAGACAGCATAATCTATGGTGACAGAAAACAGATCAGAAGTTACCTGGAGCTAGTAACAGATGTGTGGGTTGGGGGAGGATTGACAGTGATAGGGTAATGATGGGACTTTGATGGCACAAGAGATTTTTTGGGATAATAGAAAAGTTCTATATCTCGATTGTGGTGGTGCTTATAGGAGTATATCAATTTGTCAAAACTCAATAAATTACACACTTAAGGTTGTATTTTATTGTAGCGGAATAACACTGATAGACTTTAAAAAAAAAGACATTGTGTTTTGTGTTGTGGCATCCATGGAGGTAATCTTATGGTTTTTCTTCTCAATTATTAATGTAAGAAATATATTAATACATTTCCTAATATTTAATTCCTTGCATTTCTGAAGTAAAGCACATTTCATATTGATATAGTATTCATTTATTATCTGCTAAATTTTAGTTTTAAGGTAACAGTCAAGGTATTTGCATCTATTTTCATAAAATTGGTCAGTGATTTTGGTTTCCTATTATATTTTTTGGATTTTAAGGTCATGGTCATGATAACATTGTAAATAATTTTGGAAGCATTTTTAAAACAGCGGAATACCAGGGATATGCATTTACTGGTTTACGTAACTGGAAAGTGCAGTGATACTAGTTTTAGGCAATACTGTAGTCACAGACACAAATAATGTCATCAATTTTCTGTTGCTTTTCTTTTTTTTTTTAAGATTTTATTTATTTGAGAAAGAGAGAGCATGAGCAGGGGGGCAGGGCAGAGGGAGAGGGACTAGCGGGGAGCCCAACATGGGTCTCAATCCCAGGACCCTGGGATCATGACCTGAGACAAAGGTAGATGCTTAACTGACTGAGCCACCTTGGGCTCCCTCTAGTGCTCTTAGTTCTACTTCTCTATTGGTTGGTTTCACTTCAGGCTGATTCATTTGGTGACAAAGATGGCCCCCAGAACTTTTAGACATACATCGTCATGGCTACTGATCCCAGAGAATAAGAGCACCTATTGCCATATCGCTTCAGGAAAAGTCCCATGGAAGATTGTGATCGCCTTAGCCCATGACATGTGTGCATCGGTGAACCAATTATAATGGACCGGAAAATGGTATGCCAGGTCCAGGCCTGAGCCATATGCTCACTTATGTAGGGTCCAAGGAAAGCTCAAACCCAACAGAAGCACATAAAATAGGCTCCTAAAAGGAACAAGTGGTTCTGTTACCAGAAAAACAGGAGATGGGAAACGTGCTAAGAACTCAAACACCATATAAATTACACTCCTACAAGTACACTTGAACTTCTTCCCTCTTTCTCCCTTTCACTCCCAGAAGTTTTTTCATGGTCTGGTATTTGAGATCAAGTTGGTTACTACTGAGTTAGATGTTTTTCTTGTGCATCTTTTCCGAGAATCATTTATGACATTTAAATTATATTTTATAAATTTACTGAACCTGTTTATTGAATGACCTGGGCTCAGTAGGGACTGGAGGAAGCTCTTTGAAGGTTTCTTATCACCTCCTGTTAGACTTGTTCTATCAATGTATTCCTCTATCTCCTTAGAGAAAATCCTGGGCATGTTCTATATCTCTTCTGGCCATCCGTAGGCAACAGAAAAGTCCTCCAGTGGCATTCAGGTAATGAAGAGTCCAGTTCGGTGTAATATCAATGTCATATGCCAAGTTCTTCAAACAGTTCTCTCGAAGTGGTCCTGACTTGGCTTTAGGTGGGAAGAAAGTTTCCTCACCACCCTCATGAGTCCACATGAGGGACTAGATATGTCACACCAAAACTCTAAATGTGTCACACTCTTCAACTTCTCAAAGAATTCTTGGACTCTGCTTATATTACTTAGAGATGAATGATGGACACATGGTGGTAGATCTAAGTTTGGGCACACAGGCTTTGCAAGTCCTAATAGGTGACTTAGCTCCTCACTTTAGGATGGAGAGGTTTCAGGACACCTATTTATCTCAGTCTTTGGAGTGCAAGAAAGGTCTCATGAAGCAATTAGCTACATGAGATTCAAGTTATTTAACTGTATTTAACTGGTTTCAGAAGCCACACTTTTCATTTTCGGGTTATTCATTTTCATATATATGACTTTTGGCTGATGGATGTCATTGAAGATAGACAAATATCAGAAAGGATATTTTAGTCATTCTCTCAGTTATGCAAAAGCTCAGAAAACACATCTATAATAACTTACCTGAGCAGATAATATCTAGCTTAAAACATTTTCCCCAAAACTATTTCCCAAAACACAGTTTGTGAAGGTGGAATGCCAATTATTATTACATGAAAAAGGGGGGGTTATGGTCAAATTAAGTTTTTCTCCCACACACAGACAAATGTGCGTGTCTTTTCCTTTTATACATTTACTATCAGTTTGCTATTCAAGATAATGGGCAGATATATCCATCCAGTGTGACAGTTGGTGATGGCACAGAGTATGGAGAGGAGGTTGGTGCTTTGGGAAGTTCCAGAAAGATTTTCATCTCTCTCTGATCACTTCCTTCTGTTTGGAAAAGCCACTGAGCTGTGGGATAGCTTTCTGTATTTAGATGTCTTTTAGCTTAGCCTCCATTCCAGCTCTTTGATGGTTCTGTCTGCCCCTGTTCCCGGGGCTGTTGTCAGAAGTGTGGCCATCTGTAGAGCTGGCTATCTGCTTCTGGTAGCTCTGTGCATCCTGGAGCCTTCCAGAGTAGCTGCTTGTGGATACTGTGGCTCTTTATTGGCAAAAGGGGCTGGAGGAGGCTTGTTTCACATCTGCCCTAAGGCTCAGCCTTGCCTTCCAAATGAGGTGGTAATGGTTAGCTTTTCCCACCATGGCCTCTACATGTAGCCATATTCTGTTATGCCTTTTCAGAAGAGAGAGACTGGGATTTGGACCTTTCTTCAGTCTGCTGACATGTTCATAATATTTAGAAGAAATTTCTTGACATTTCTAGTGTGTGAATAGCATTCCTACCTGCCTTCCAGATACGAAAGAGGTCCCCTGCCATCCTTTTAATTCCTGTGCTTATTCCACGGGTAGATATTTGGGAAGGAGACACTTCTGTTCATGTCCCACCTTATGTAGAGTTCCTGAAGTTCACTTTATTTTTATTTTTATTTTTTTATTTTAGAGAGAAAGAAGAGAACACAGGGAGGAGAACACAGAGCGAGAGAGAAACTTCAGCAGACTCTGTGCCGAGCGCAGAGCCCAACGCAGGGCTTGATCTCAGGATCCTGAGATCACAACTCTGAGGTCACGACCTGAGCCAAAACCAAGAGTTGCTTAACGATGCTTACGTGACGCTTAACTGACTGAGCCACCCAGACACCCCTTCTAAAGTTCACTTTAAACATATGAAGACACATAAACATTCACAAGCAAAATAAATATCTCAAATCCAAATGCAAATGTCCTGCTAAATGGCACTGGACATTGAATCAAATACATCTCAGTCCAATCAATGAGGTAATACACTGGTCTGGGACCTAGAGACAGGCTGTTATAAAGTTTGTGACCAAGGGCAAGGGAATTAAAATTTCAATTTCTCCATTTCCTTGTCTGTAAAAATAAATGTTTGGAGGAGAATATAGTTCTCAACCAAAACTATACAGAAGAAGAGTAAACTATCCAATATCTGCACCGTGAACTTCAGGGATAAATGAACAGAAGAAAAGGACAGAAGAGGGCATGTTTTCAAGGCATGAAATAAGAGACAGTAAACTAAGATTCTTTCTAGCTTTGATATTCTACTACACCGCCTGTTTCTGTGTGACAAAACATTTCTTGAAATTACCACTCTCATAAAAAATGGGCTTCCACATTCCCAAGATATAGATACATATAACCTATATATAACTTTACATACATATATATATATACACACACATACATATTGGCTGTTTATTTTTAATTTGGTGATTTTTATATTTTAAATATATTTTATATTCTACATATTTCTTTTTTTTTAAGGATTTTATTTATTTATCTGACAGAGAGAGAGAGAGAGATCACAAGCAGGCAGAGAGGCAGGCAGAGGGCGAGGGGGAAGCAGGCTCCCTGCTGAGCAGAGAGCCCAATGTGGGGCTCGATCCCAGGACCCTGAGATCATGACGTGAGCCGAAGGCAGAGGCTTTAACCCTCTGAGCCATCCAGGCGCCCCTATATTATACATATTTCAAATTTTCTACAGAGCCATGCTTTTGGGGTTGCCAGGGCCAATTCCAACGTGAGGAGATTCCCGCCGCACCTCAGTTCTGACACCCAGGTTAAGGGCTCCGTCCTACAACTATAAGCCTGTCCCCCCC
>CM053612.1:11577153-11591636 GCA_028646535.1 Procyon lotor | reverse complement strand
AGGGACTCTGCGCTCCTCCAGGTGCACCGCTAACGCCATCTCTCCTCATTCGATTACCAGGAAGCGCTCTGAATTGTGGCCTTTTGGATTTTTAAGGAGCCTCATTGCATATTCATGAGGAAGTCATTGGCCATTGGCTGATTCAACTTCCTGCCCCCTTGCCCTGCCCAGGAGTTGGGGCAAGGGGATGGAACTAAACTAAAAGTTCCAAACCTCTAGTCACACAGTAGGTCCTCCTAGCAACCAGCCCCGCCCCTGGGTGGGGTCCGGAAGTCACCTCATTAACATAACAAAAGACCACTTTCTCACCCTTACCTTAGGAAATTCCCAGGGCTTTATGAGCTGTGAGCCAGGAACTTGGACAAAAACCAAAAACATAGAAGCAGTTTCCTATTTCCTATAAATTACAGCCAACATATTACATATTTAATAATAAAAAAGAAAAATGATCATTCTTTCTCCATAACGACTACTCATTTGGATAGGGGGTAGGCTTACAAAGACCAATGCGCTGCACAATATGCCCCTGTTAGTTTCCAAAAGGGATAATGCGGGAGCGGCAGCAGCAGCAATAATAATGATAGGAAACACTAAGCTCTTATTAGAGCCCTGTTTTTGTTTTATACCTGTATTTTTGTGTTATATAATAGAATGAACATTTCTTATTTGCCAGGTGCCAGTACCCGTTTTAAGCTCTTGGCTTTAGTCTTCGTTAAGAAAACTCTAAGAAACGTACAATGATAATCCCTATTGAATGTCTTTAAAAAAAAAAAAACAACCCTAGGGCTGTGGAGTTCTATGTCATCAGAATGACACACCTGCATATGAAATAGCAGAGGGGGACCATATCAACCCAAAGAACACCAGTTCTCTGGTGACAGACCATTTAGGAAGTGCTTTCCCTCTTTGCTTCCTAGAGCTGGGCGTCTCAGTTGTGATGACACGATAAGGAAGTTGTGAAAGATGGCCAACGCAGTTTGTTATTAATACTAGTTCAAAGACCAAAGTGAGCTAATTATGTGCTTTTTATAAAATTTTTCAATTTCGAAGTGTACATTGCACAGGTTTATTTATTTATTTATTTGAGGATAGTTGAAGCACTATGTTACATTAGCTTCAGGTGTGCAACTTAGTGATTTGGCAAGTACTATGTTCACAAGTGTAGCTGCCATCTGTACATCCCATTACATCCCTATTACAGTATCATTGACTGCATACCTTATGCTGTGCCTTTTATTCCCATGACTTATTTGTTCCATAACTGGAAGCATGTATCTCCCATTCCCCTTCACCTGTTTCAACCATCCCCTCCCCTCCGGCAACCATTAGTTTGTTTCCTTTTTTATTATATTCACAACATTGTACAAACAACAGTAATTTCAGAATATTTTATCATGCTCAAAGGAAACCCCCATACCCATTGAAAGTCACTCCCCCAGGGGCGCCTGGGTGGCTCAGTGGGTTAAGGCCTCTGCCTTCGGCTCAGGTCATGATCTCAGGATCCTGGGATCGAGCCCCACATGGGGCTCTCTGCTCAACAGGGAGCCTGCTTGCCCCTCTCTCTCTGCCTGCCTCTCTGCCTACTTGTGATCTCTCTCTATCTCTGTCAAATAAATAAATAAAATCTTAAAAAAAAAAAAAAACACTCCCCCAGGGGTGGCTGGGTTGTTCAGTGGTTAAGTACCTGCCTTTGGCTCAGGTAATGATCCCAGGGTTCTGGGATCAAGTACCCCATTGGGCTCCTTGCTGAGTGGAGAGCCTGCTTCTCCTTCTGCCTGCTGCTCCCTCTGCTTGTGCGCGTGCATATGCTCTCTCTCTCTCTCTTGTGCGCGCGCGTTCTCTCTCTCTCTGACAAATAAATAAAATCTTCTAAAAAAATAAAAAATAAATAAAAGTCACTCCCCAATCTCCCCTTCCCCACCCATGGCAACCATTAATCTACTTTCTGTTTCTAAGGATGTGTCTGTTCTGGACATTTCGTATAAATGGAATCATACATCCTGTGGTCTTTTGCGTCTGGCTTCTCTGAGCATGCTTTCAAGGTTCAAGTGCATTGTAGCTATAGCAGGACTTTTTACACATGCATAATATTCTAATCTACAGATATACCACATTTTGCTTATCAGTTCATCAACTGGTAGACATCTGGGTTGTTCGTACTTTTTAGTTATTGTGACTCATGCTGCTGTGAACATTCCCGTATAAGGTTTTTTGAGGACAGATATTTTCTTTTCATTTTCATATTTTCATTTCTATCCCTAGGAATGGCATTGTTGTGTCATGCTAACTTCATCTCAGTTTTTCAAGAATGGCCAGACTTTTGTTTTCAAAGTGGCTGCATCACTTTATATCCCCACCATCAGTTGTAGGAGGAATCCAATTTCTTCACATCACCAATATGTGTTGCTATCTTTTTTTGGTTTGTTTTAACCGTTTTAGCAGGTGTATTTATTATAACCTCATCATGGTTGTGATTTGCATTATTCAAATGACTGACAGTATTGAGCATCTTCTCATGTATTTATTGGCAATTTTTATGGAGTCTTTAGAGAAATGTCTCTTGAAATCATGTGACCATTTTTACCTGGGTTATTGTCTTTTTATTGTTAAGTTGTAAGAGTTATTTGTGTATTCTGGTTAGTTTCCAGAGTTCTTAAAAAGTTGATTTAGAATTTCTGCCAGTGTTCTCATTGCTTTTACGGAGGGAAATATTTTCACGGGTCCTTACTCCACCATTCTCAAGGTCTCCCTTAAGTATATACTTGGAATAATCAATCACTGGAAGAAAACTTGCAAAACATACATCTGCTAAAGAATTCATACCTAGAATATATCACAAACTTTTAAAACTCAATGGTAAATTTTTTTAAAACCCTATAGAAAATAGACAAAAGACACAAAGAGGTATTTCACAAAATAGGATGTATTGATGGAAAATGAAAACAGGAAAAAATGTGAAACATCATTTGCTTAGGGAAATGCAATTAAAATCACAACTATATATCACATGTACCTATCAGAATGGTAAAAACAAAAAATAGTAGCAACACCAAAAGCTTGTGAGGACATAGAGAAATTGGATTACTATGCATTGATGGTGGAACTTAAAGTAATGGCAGCCATGTGGAAAGCAGTTTGTCCATCTCTTACAAAACTAAATGTGATGATTATATGCTTTGATTGGGATGGCATTGAAAGTATAGATTGCTCTGGGAAGTATAGACATTTTAACAATGTTTATTCCTCTGATCCATGATCATGGAATGCTTTTCCACCTTTTTGTGTCTTCTTCAATTTCTTTCATGAGCGTTCTGTAGTTCCACAAGTACAGATCCTATATGCTTTGGCAATTGCATTGTTGTGCGTTTATCCCAGAGAAATGAAAACTAATGCCCACATAAAATCTTGTACATGAATGTTCATAGCAACTTTATGGGTAATAGGCAAAACCTGGAAATGACATAAATGTTGTTCAGCAGGTAGGTGATTAAACAAACTGACACATCTATGCCAGGGAATACTATGCAGCAATAAAAAGGAATGCACTTGATACACGCAACAACTTGGATGGATTATTCATTGATTTCCATGATTATTGATTGATTTCAGTGACTGAGTAATAATAATTACTATAACAATAATAAAAATAATTACATGCAACAACATGGCTGGATCTCAAGGGAATTTGGCTGAATGAGAAAAGCAAGCGTCAAAGTGTGACATACTGTATGATGGCACTTATATAACATTCTTGAAATAACAAAATCATAGAGATGGAGAACAGATAAGTGGTTTTTATGGATCTTACAGATGGGCCAGATGAGAGAGAAACAAGTGTGACTATAAAGGACCAGTACATGGGATCTTAGTGGTAACAAAACAGTTCCATAGAGTGATCATTGTTGTAGTTACTTGAACCTACACAGGTTATAAAGTTGTATGAAACCACACACAATCATGAGCACATTGTACAATGGATGAAATCAGAATATGGTCTGTGGATTATACCAATGTCATTTTCCTTGTTTTAATATTGTACTATAGTTACGTCAATATTTTCATATTGTACTACAGTTATGTAAGTTGTTACCATTGAGGGAACTAGGTGAAGAGCACATATGACTTCTCTGTACTCTTTGCATCTTCTCTGAATCTATAATTATTTCAAGATAAACGTATGAAGCGATCAGGGTAGACTTGCGTTTACTCTTACAGTCGTAATGATGCACGCAACTACATTCTGATAGCTTTCTTCAGAGAGGAGAGGTGGGAAGAGGTCAGGGTTAGTCATCAGGAAATTGAAAAGAACCATAGTACATCCATTGGAGTGAATATCATGGCAGAAAGAAAGGTTCTAAAACACCGTCTTTTGGTACCACTATCTTTTAGTAAAGAACAAGGATAATGCAATAATAGAATTGAAAGAGTATAGGTTTGTTTATTTGCGTGTGTTTGTTGTTAAAATTTTACCCTGTAAATGTCTAATAGTGGATTTCAAAATGAGAGTCTTTCAACCTCACTAAGGGTAGTTTTAGATCTAGGACATTCTCCCACTATGTTTCTATTTTATTCTGTGTGAACAATTCTGGTTCTGAGAAAATGTAAGATCTTTGATGTGTTCTTGTGCTAGCAATGCCAGGAAAGGAGGGGCAGATGAGTTTTCCTTAAAAAACCCTACGGCCAAAGGGACTGAACTGACTCAGTTTCCATTATTGGTGGCAGAAAACCCTACCTTTTGCTATGATGTTGCTGACTTACCTGAATGTGGTCCTGGAACACATTGCAAATATTATATTACATTCTAGTTAGTAGGGTAATTTATTTGTAGACATCCTGTTTTTCTCATTAGACTGGATTTTCTAGGACAAAGACCATATTAATTTCCTCCCTATATTCTGTGTGTCTACATGAGACCTGGACCTTAGTAAGAACCCAATAAATGATAAACCAATGACTGAGTGTGGCAGATGAACTCATCAGCCTTGGAAGATGTTTATTCTTTGGTCCCCAGTCTTAATGATAAGAGTAACATATTTCACCCTCTTTACCATTTTAAATTTTGCTTTCAGAACGTGAGGTCCATATATGGTCCAGTAGTGGAAGAGTTCTAGATTTCGGGCCAACTTAATGTATAAATAGACTGGAAATTGCCTAAGTGTGGTGTTTTGAGGGAAGGACTTCATTCTAACTTCTTTCTCCTAACAGATACCTAAAGGGCTTTTGTCTTAATCCATTTGGGCTGCTATAACAAAATACTATAGACCCAATAGCTCATAAACAACAGACATTTATTTCTCATAGCTCTGGAGGCTGGAAGCCTGAGACCAGGATATCAGCACTATCAAGTGAGGGCCCTCCTCTGGGGTGTAGACTTCCCAGTTGTGTCCTCATGTGGAGGAAGAAATGATGGGTCTCTGTGGGGTCTCTTTTATAACCACTGATCTGATTCATGAAAGCTCCATCCTCATGACGTAAACCTGTCCCACAGGCCCCGTCTTCTAATACCATCACATTAGCAGTTAGGATCCCAACTATGAATTGGGCGGGGGGTGGTGGTGGACACAAACATTCCAACCATAGCAGCCCTCAATATAATTCTAGACTAGGATAGCCAGTGTGCCCTTAAACACCATTGATTCAAAAACTCTTATTTTAAAAACAAAACAACTGAGAGAGGAGAAAGGTCTTATCCTAGACCATCAAGCAAATGAGTGAGAGGGGCGCATATATCCCAAATTCTGATAAAATTAAAATCACACTAAGCTTATTTCTACAAAGGTAAGAATTTCTTCATGGAACAATGAGCCTGGACTGAAGGGATGCAGTCAGAAATTTGTCATGTATAAAATACAAAAAGGAAACTTGTCAGTTTACTGATGTCCATTTTGATAATAACTTTCTTGTTGAAGTGACAGTAACAGAACAAAAGAACACCTAAAATCTGCTGCCCACAGAAGTGTCGAGGAATAAAGCCAAGAGAAAATTCCTGATCAGCATCATTGTTCAGGTCATGGAGGACCCGAAGTTCTGACAAACTACTTGCTCAATGCTGAACAGTCACAGAATAACGAAGGGAACCAAAGTGGCTCTGGGAGCTTGATCAATCAATAGACCCAAGAATACTTGGAAAAGACAGGATCTATTAGTTAAATCATCTAAATGTGAGCTGAAACGATTAACTGAAAGATGAGAAATTTAATGTAGTATAGCTATTAAATAATCAAAATAGGTTTTACTTATGATCTGAGGAAATTCCTTATAGTTATGCCTTGTAGTATCTGGAAAGGCTGAATTTTATGTGGTCAAAAGGACATTGTTGAAAGGCTCAAATAGCAACCAGATCATACATTTAATTATAAAGATGCTTAGGAGATGAAGTGGGAAAGTTGGAGAAAGACCATACCTAGACGAGCCTCCAAGGCCAAATCCAGAGGTTTAGAACTGATCATATATTATTAAGGGAATAATACAGCTTAAAGAATTGTTGGAAAGATTTTCTAGCCAGGATATGAAGGGGAGATAGGGGGAGATGATAACATTAACCTAGGTAGAATATTCCACAGAAGGTGGCAGTAAGAATGGCCAAAAAAAAAAAAAAAAAAAAAAAAGAGGGAGAGGGAAGAAAGAGCAAATAAATACTTGGCAACCCTCAACGATTGACTGAGTATGGGCGACAAAGAGGCAATTCAAAGACCTTGTTTGAAACCGAAGCTGGTAAGGATGACCTTATTCCTGATTTGGATCAGCTTAGAAGAAAGCCTAATGAGTTCAATCCTTTATTGATATGGAGAAATGTCTAAGCTTTAGGGGAATGTATACTAGGGTTTGGGCCTGAATTGGACTTAGCTGGAAATTAAAATTTGGAGATTCATTAATCAGCAATGACTAGTGTATACATGAGATGAGGTGAGCAACTTTGAGGGGATGGAAAAGTAGAAGGGCAGAAGACTGAAGAGTGAGGACACCTCCAGCTACCAGTGAAGGACCTAGAATTTGGAGTGCCTGGGTAGCTCAGTTGGTTAAGCAACTGCCTTTGGCTCAGGTCTTAATCCTGGAGTTTTGGGATCGAGTACCGCATTGGGCTCCACAGGGATCCTGCTTCTCCCTCTGACCCTCCCCCAATCTCATGCTATTTCTCATTCTCTCTCTTTCAAATAAGTAAGTAAGTAAGTAAGTATAAATAAAATCTTAAAAAAAAAAAAGAGGACCTAGAATTTTCCAAAGCTACCTGGGAAAGAAGAACAAAGCTGAGGGAATTTATTACCTGACTTCAAACCTACCTCAAAGTTATGATACTTTAGACAGGATAGTACTGGCATAAGAATCAATAAGTATACCAATAGGACAGAATAGAGAGTCTAGAAATAGATTCACACATATATGGTTATTTGATTTCTGACAAAGACACCAAAGCAACCTAATGTAACAAGGAAATTATTTTCCACCAGTGGGGCTGGGGACATTGGATATCCATATATTAAAAAAATAACCTCAACTAGTACCTTATATCATACACAAAAATTAATTTGAGCAAGACAGAAAAATCAGTAGTAATAAAAGAAAAGAATTTATAAATTAGATTTTATCAAAATGAAAATTTCTGCTAAAAGTCACCACTAAGAAAAATGATACAGGGGCGCCTGGGTGGCTCAGTGGGTTAAAGCCTCTGCCTTCAGCTCAGGTCATGATCTCTGGGTCCTGGGATCGAGCCCCACATCGGGCTCTCTGCTCAGTGGGGAGCCTGCTTCCCCCTCTCTCTCTGCCTGCCTCTCTGCTTGCTTGTGATCTCTCTCTCTGTCAAATAAATAAAATACTAAAAAAAGAAAGAAAAATGATACAAACTGATAAACTGGGAGAAAATATTCACAAATCATATATCTGACAAAGAAATGGTATCTAGATTATATTAAGAAATCCTAACAATCCATAATAGAAAATGGCATATAAATGTGCAAATCAGAGGATCAGACACTTATTTCACAAGGAAGATACATGACTGGCCAACAAGCACATGAAAATCCCTTTGTCATTACTAATTATTAGGGAAATGGAGATTAAAACCAAATGTGACACCATGACACATACACCAGAATAACTAAAATTAAAAGGACTGGATACGCCAAATGTTGACAAGGATTTGGAACAACTGAAACTTTCACACATGTTAGTGGGAGTGTAAAAATAGTATTACTACTTTGGGAAAAGTTATAACAGTAGCTTATTATTATTATTTTTTTAGAGAGAGAGAGAGAGCATGTGCATGTATGAAGTGAGGAGGAGCAAAGGGAGGGGAAGAGAGAATCTTAAGCAGGTGCCACGCCCAGCGCAGAGTCACAGATGCAGGGCTTGATCTCAAGACCCTGAAATCATGACCTGAGCTGAAATCAAGAGTCGGACGCTCAACCGACTGAGCCATCCAGGTGCCCCAACAGTAGCTTATAAAATGGACCATACACCTACCCTAGGGCACAGAAAATCTACTCCTCAGTGTTTACCTCAGATAAATGTGAATATATGTCCACAAAACCCTTGTGTAAGACTGTTTATAGCTGCTCTATTCAAAACAGCTCAAATCCGGAAACAGCCGAGGTGTTGTCAACTAGAAAATGGATAAACAAGCCATGCGATATTCACATTGTGGAACAATGCTCAGCAAGAAAAAGGGACGGAATTCAAGACAACATGGATGGATTTCAAAAACATTTTCCTGAGCGAAAGAAAACTTGCACAAAGAACACACATGGTATGATAATACTTGGAATAAGTTGTAAAACAGAAACCCGTAATCTTGGGTGAAAAAAATTAGACCGCTGGATGCCTGTGGATGAGCGTTGATGGGGAAAGGGCATGAGGGAATTTTCTGTGGTGACGGAAATATTTTATATCTTTTTTTTAAAATATTTTGTTTATTTATTTGAGAGAGAGAGAGAAAGTGAGAGAGAACAGGTCAGAGGGAAAAGCAGACTCCCTGTGGAGCTGGGAGCCTAATGTGGGACTCGATCCTGGGACTCCAGGATCATGACCTGAGCCGAAGGCAGTTGCTTAACCAACTGAGCAACCCAGGCGCCCCAAATATTTTATATCTTGATGGGGGTTGGGTTCCATTGTGTATGCATTTGTCAAAACGAATTAACCAATATACTCAAAAGGATTTTACACATTATTTGAAAATTGTAGCTCCCCCAATAAGAAGTATACAAATACCGTGTGTGCATATTTGCATATAAGCATGTGTGTGTGACAGAGACGGGGCGGGGGGGGGGGAAGAGAGAGAGAGAGAGAGAGAGACTATTTTAAACCATTTTGGAAATCTGAACATTCCAAATAAACTTTATTCAAAGGAATAAAAGTCATTAAACTGCACATTTTGGATAGAAAGAATTTAAGGGAAGTTTGCTTTTCATCATCTTCCTGCCTTTTTCTTTTTCTTTTTTTCTTTTTCTATATGATCGTAGTGGCCAAACGACCCCTATTGCTTGACAAATTCTTTTCAGATCAGAAAGAGAACACAATGCTCTTAGTCCACTCCAGTCTAATAAGCTGGGCTGTGAATCATAAACTATTTCCTTCAGTTTCTGTCTACCAAAGAGACTAATTTACTCATTGGGTTTCTACATAACAGGGAGCAACTGCTTCAGAGACACTCCAAGAATCCAGACCTTGGTGGCTCACAGTCTCTCTCCTTCAGGCAACGAGACAGCAACAGGATGAAACATTGTGGGGAGACCATTCTTTTCCCCAAGCATCCCTCACATACCGGGGGCCATGCCTCCTATTGTCCAGCTACACTATGGCTAATTAATGTTTTTTTGGACACTTGGTGCTATTTCATGACTCTGTGCCTAGAGTTGTCTCCACTACCTTTCTAGCTGTTGTATTCCCACTCTACAGAAAATTAACTCCTCTTTGAAACTTTCAGTTTCCCTAATCAGCTTTTCCTTCTCCATTGTGTTCTCCTGGGAACCTGATTGTATTTCATAGCATTTAGCAAAAGCTGATGACATTTGTATCTATCCAGTATGCCAGACTGAGAGTTTCTAGAAAGTAGAACCCGTGTATTTGGTTTTTTAGCACAGTTTTTATCACATGTTTTATACTTAATGCGTGTGACTCCAAGGAAATTTGAAGAATTCTTTACTGAAAACTTCCTGAAAGTAAGTAGCAAGACTAATTAGCATCCTGCCCCATAACACACATACGCAGACACACACACACATGTGCACATGCACACACACACTATAGGGCCGTGTTTTGTGTGTATTTGGCATTCATTGTGTTGGTTAATGTAATGATGATGTAATTTGAAATGTCCCTAAAGCCCATGAAACTCAAACATTGTTCCAACTGTTTTGTTCAGCTGTTTTACATTAAGGGTAAACTAGTTTAGCCAAGCTTTGAGAATGAATTCTTTCTGGTTTTGCAATTTTTAAAGAAGAAAAAAACACTTGGGGAGTAATCATCCAGTTTGTACAAGGGTATTAGTGACAGAGAGGTTTAGATATGTAGGGAATGTAGAAATGAACAGTTATTTCCAACTGGAGTTCCACTTTACTAATTCCAATAAGGAAATAAAATTCCCCTGTTGCTAAACCCCAGAATATCTCTTTTCCTGCAAGACTGACTCAGTCTCAATCCATTTGTCCTTGCGTGAATGCTTTATCCGGGCCTCAGTTACTTGCTGTGCGGCATCGACAGCTTAGAAGGTAATAAAGATCCACTGAGCCAACAAGCTGAGCAATTGACTTAAAGGAGCTAAGCTTTTACTCATGCATCACCCTTGTACATTTCACTTACTCTAATTGTTAACTTTACAGAATGGCAAACAAATTATTGCAAGAGCACGCACAACTATTCCAGGTACAAAATGTGCACACAGGGGGCATGTTGAGGGACAACCCTGGCTTTAAAACTTGGCTGTTCCAAGCTCCCTCCTGAATAGACCCATGTTCACCCTCCCAAAGGACAGAGCATCTCTGAGACCTTTGACTGTGTCTGTGTGTGCGTGTGTGTGTGTGTGTGCACACGCGCGTGTGTATGAGAGACAGATAGAGAGAGGCAGAGTATTTGAAACACAAATTAATAGAAAAGGAGAAATTGGATTGATATTTGGTTATTTTAGAATTCCAATACTGAAAACCATCCATGCTGAGTGTTCTAGAAAGACTTCCTGCACAATGAGAGTTGCAGCTGTTACGAACCTCTTTAAGAATGCCCACATAGAAATTGGAACATCCCCAAAATGATGCCATGTACTTTTCTGTATTTTTTATTAGAGTAAATGTGATGAAGAAAATACCAGACACTTGTACTCATGTGATATTAGCAAAAGCTTGGTTGATTTGGCAAAGATTATTGTTCTCTGTGCAACAAATTCAAGCTAACATTTAAAAAGCAGCATAATGTTCAGGAGATTAAAAAGGTCCAGAATCGGGCCACCTGGCTTGCTCAGTTGGCAGAGCAGCGGACTCTTGATCTCGGGGTTGTGAGTTCGAGCCCCATGTTGGGACTAGAGATTACTTAAATAAAACTTAAAAAAAAAAAAAAAAAAAGGTCCAGGACGGTCTATGAAAGAGTAATACCCAAATACTGTTTCTCTAAGTTTGGATTTTGCTCTTTCCTTTCTCCTTTAGCGCGACAAAGCAGCCTTGAGTTAGAGACATCCTGTTGTATGTATTACAGCTCCATAGCATCCTCAATCCTTGGGGGGAAAAGCACAACCCAGGGCGACAGTTACCCCATTTAGGTAACTAAATGCATCAAGCCAAAGCATGGGACCCCATGTTTGCATACAGAGCGATTAAAAAGTATGAAAAGTCGTCATTGTAAATACGGTTCATAATTTGGGGTGCTAGAGACCTGCCCTAGCTACAGTTCCCCACTGTTTTTTTTTTTTTAAGTAGGCTCCACAGCCAATGTGGGGCTTGAACTCACCACCCTGTGATCAGGAGTCACGTGTTCTACTGACTGAGCCAGCCCAGGGCCCCTCCACTGGTTTTTGTGATTGGAAAGGGTCACCCACAATACCACTGCCAGATCCCTGTACAGGTTTGTGGGCACTTGCAAGAGGCTGCTGCTATAATCAATACTGAAAATGTGGGCATGGCTCTGGGCGGGGGTTGGAAGAATTTTGAGAAGCATGATAGGAAAAACCTAGACTGCCATATTTCGTTGATAGAAATATGGACGTGCGGTAGTGTCCAAGGATTCATGGCTAACTTAACATAAAAAAAAATAAAATTCCAATCAATGAGAAAAAAGAAATATGGACGTGCTGGCGAGGGCACATTTCAGTTTAAGCTGGGAATGGCACCGTTCAGCTAGAGGAGGCTTCTAAAGCACATTTGAATGACATTGATTCAGAACGGCTCTCAGCTCCGCTTTTTGTCACGGCTTAGCCACAGACTGGTTATGATCAGCTGGTTCGGATGGAGAGGTGATCCCACTAGATATTCGTTTCCCCCCATGTGTTCACTTGGACGACGGATGCTTGGAACATTTGGAAACAAGTCGCTGGGGGTCTGTAACAAATTCTGTCAACCTGACCGGCTTACGACCAAAATCCAGAACTACGCCACACAGCAGTGGTCCTCAGACTAGGGCGGGCTGCGGACTCAGCAGATTCCCAGGCCTAGCCGAAAACCAAGGCAGTGGACCAACGGCACAGGTGACTCAGGAGCCTGTGACAGGCGTGGGGACCCCTACTCTGCCACAGGGGTCAATATGTGTCCTGTGACACGGTGGCTGCGTGGCCAGATACGTTTCTTTATCCCAGTATTTCTCAAAGTCAAGCCGGCTCCCTGAACATGGGGCTTTTTAGAACTCAGGGTGCTAACACCCAGTTTGAATTCCAGAGAAGGGAAGAGCATATGTGAGTGGTTCTCAGGGAGCGGGTTCCCCGGAACCGGCAGCCTCAGCACCACCTGGGAATTTGTTAGCGATCCAAAGTCTGGAGCCCACCTCAGGCCTATGCAGAGACTCTGGAGGCGGGGGTCAGCATTCTAAGTCCTATAGGCCCTCTAGGTGTTTCCGGTTGTTTGGCGGGCTCCTGAATTATTGATGTATTTAGGCACCGCTTCCTGTTAAAAACCACTTGAAATGGCTCAAAGAGAATGTTGGGCATAACAGGCTCTTCCTGGGCATTGTGACCCCTTTTCACAAACTATGCCAGGCTTCCCTGAGACACCGGGGTTCTTGAATTGTTTATCACTAGCAGACCCGCACTATTTCTGAATGATGAGAAAGCAAAAGCAGCAACCCAAATAGTAACCAAACCTTAAAGTCCTTGAACAGGAGGGAGACGATGTATTACTTTTCTCTACCAACTGAAAATTCGAGGGCCTTAGCAAGGGGCGGGGGTTGAGGGATTCTTTTTTTCCCCCCAAATATGTTTATTTTATTTTTTCAGTGTTACAGGATTAATTGTTCATGCACCACACCCAGTGCTCCAAGCAATACGTGCCCTCCTCAATACCTGAGCAGGGGTTCTGCTCAGGGTCTGCAGTACAAAGACTCCACAGTCCGAGAGAGGCAGGCGGCCTCACCTCCTGCAGGGAGACTTCAGAGCTTGGGCAAGATGAGGCAGGATGGGGGCTTAAGATGATGCAAGCGCAGGAGGAAGGGCCCAAATGTCTCCGGACCTGGTAGCCTCCCCTCTGTGCAAAAGCACGCTGCCCGGGGCCCCAGTAACTTTATTAGACGGATGCCCTGGAAAACACCAGTCAACTGTTTTTATCTGCTCCTCCACTCTCTCCTTCACAGATCCACTCTTCCTGAGGCCTGCACTGCCAGGCGACGGCAGCTTTGGGGAGCTAGTGTAGTCACTGACACTGAAGACGCTGACGTTTGCCTTCGGCCTTTGGAGGTGGAGAGGCCCTCGGGTATTTAGTCCTGTGCCTTCCCTCCTCCGAGAGAAATGAGCACCGGAGAGGGGGACTGACAGTGTAAATGGCAGAGAGGATGCTAGAACATGGGTGTCATCTGTACAATTCCATCACTGAATGGGAATGAGAATTCTCTGTCCCAGTCTGGGGTCCGAGTCCAAGAACTAGTACAACAGACACACTTTAAGGAGCGTTCATGTGACTACACATCCCCAGACTGTAGACTATCTGAGGGCAGTGACCTTACATACATAATTCAGTGTTCAGGTCCAGTTCCTATGACAGTTCATGGCACGTGACGAACAATAAATACACGTTGAAGGATTTTTCTTTGAATGAATATAAAGAGTTTATTCGGTGCGTATTTGGGTATACAACAACAAATATTAAACAACTTTTTTTTTAATTTTTTTTTGTGCACAGGGCAGAAAACTGCCTGTACATGCTATGTCCACTTTTGGAACACAGATTTTAACAATTATTAATGCACAAAATCTTACATGTCATGCAACTCTATGCCAAGATTCCAACTTTCTCCCATGCAACAGATATGAAGATCTAAATGGAAACCTAGCTAAGTCTTAAACACTTTTCCAGAAGCAA
>CM053612.1:11525214-11576653 GCA_028646535.1 Procyon lotor | reverse complement strand
AAGCTCAGCGCCGGCTGGAATGCACAAGCACTTTGTAACCGATTATTTCTGAAGAGTTTCCACAGCATCAAGAAAGGGGGTCATGAAATTATACCTCAACAAGAGAAAGCTCAATTATTTATCTCACGCTAATTTTTACCAGGTGGCTGGGGATGACAAATCAGTAACGGACAAATAAGCGGTCCATATTTCAAGGTAATCGAGGGGGCTAAAACCACAAATGTTCACAATGTGTTTGTATTTTAGTCTTACGGCTCATTTCGACTCCATACGAAGGTTCTTCTCAATGCACGTGACTGGTCTGTGAGAAACCGTATCACTAAGGCGTCGCGTCTCTGTGAATCACATCGCAGTGGGACTGCATCTCCTTTTTTTAACCTCTCCGAATAAATTGAGGATGTTGCCACATGACCATGCCTCCTGTCTTCCTCTGCACTAGGAGGGTGCAAACGACAGACACGCCTTCCCCAAGAGAAAGAGAAGGATGTGGCCCTTGGGGGAGATCACAGTCCTCAGAACGAAACTCCCTCACTTAGCTTCAGGCACAACCAGTAAAGCAGTCGACGGCAAGGTGACAGCTGTCAGAGAGACAGGGTGGACCAGAGGCACAGCCTTTTCCTTCTCTACCCGAGTTATTTCTCCAGGGAGCGGAGCGGGTGGTGGGGGTTCGACACCCAACTGGAGAGCACTCCCCGAGCTGCCACCAGAAGTCAAGCAAAGCCGCGAGCTGTGTTCTCCTAGTCAGAGGCTACAGACCCAAACTGACTTCTCTGGTCTGTGCTGGCCCAGCAAGACAGAGACCTACCCTAAACAGCTTACCCTATGAGGGTAACCCGACTGAGCATTTCTTCCATTTGAAAATGACGCGTTTGGTAATTTCATTGGTTCTAGTTACGCGTTCCAGTGCCATCGGCAGTTGGCTGCTAAGCATCTGTCACTCGGAAAAAGTGTGGCTCTCCTGGGTCAGGAAAGAGATTAGAATAGCAAGAGCTTATGGTGGAACCTGAAAACAGATCCTTCGGGATCACAGGAGAGGGACCGAAGTTGCCAGGGTGACAGTACCTGAAAGAACATAGAAGTCGCCTATCCTCTGACTAGCCGAACACGCGTCAGTGTGATCACAGGAACCACGAGTGATACCGGGCAGGCTACGCCCGTAGAAGAGAATCAGGCCCCATTTTGAAATCCCCGTCCTGCACGGTTAGATTGCTAGTATGCCAATCACCAGAAACAACATGCTTTAAACACTGTGGTGTCCCTGCAGTTGTACTTCTTGTAATCCCGATCTAGTGAGAGTGTTCACAGACACTGGATATTTGCTGAAACTCATAGGGGACAGGAATGAATAGGGAGGCTATAAGCTAAGTGATCCGAACGAAGGACAGTACAAATACTTTGAGTAAATGCTAAGAGAGTTTCCAACCTCATAGCTCTGGAGGTGGCTGCACTGGCCATGCCCGGTTGTCAGGGACTTTGCTAATTTTCCAGCGTTAGAAAGGAACAGGAGAAGGCCAATCAAGTAGGTGCAAAGCCATTAGAACTGCAGTGTTTAATTTTGCCCAAACACATCGAATGATGTGCGCCAACTCCAATAGGATAGCCAAGGGAATGGGTGTGCAAACAGCAACCACTGGAGGACAGACACACACACAAAGCCGGTGTGAGGATGGCTGCAGATCTGTCTTCTTGGCAGTACAAACTTGCTGTCCTTCTAAACAGTCTCACTGTTTATCCACAGTTGCTTACCGTATTTTGAGGAAGCAATAATAGGTTCAATTTTCCCTGAGCCTGAGTCACAGCCTGGTAGTAAATTAGGTGCTTGGGAAGGTGCGTTACTTCCTTGAGGCCACTGAGCCATCATTTAAGGCATAATATGCTTGCTTTGGTTTATGAAGATGCTACTGACTCACTTCAGTGGGAGTTGTTTTTCCTGCACTGCTGACGGCTGAGTTAAATGGATGTACTCGTTTTTTTTCCTCCTTGCAGTGGGGATGGGATGGCCTGAACTAATTACGCGTTCTTGCCAATTCCACGGTGACCCGCGGAGCGGATGCCGATGATGTTAGGTTCAAGTTTGAGGTTCACTCTGCAGCTGTGGAACAAAGCACAGCCAGGGAGGGCCGGGGGGAGAGCGTGGACTCCCTGACAGCATTTGCTAACTGACTGTGTGAGCTGGCCGCTGGTGCCATAAAGCCACACTTGTGGGAAAGCATGAATTTACGACAGGAGGCAAATCACACCGCTCCTCCATGTGGCACCTTCCAGTGGCTTCCCATCTCACACAGAGTCAGAGCCCAAGTCCTCGCCTTGGGCAGTTAAGACCACACACTATCCCATCCCGACTACTTCTCGGTTCTCATCTGTCACTTGCTTTCTTTTGTCCCTGGTGTCAGTTGCACTGGCTTCCTAGCTTGTCCCTTGAACACGCCACACATATTCTCACCTCAGGGACTTTGAATTTGATGATACCTCTGCTGGGAACGTTTTTCAGAAGTTGTCTCTATCTCTCAGCATGCCCTCTCCCCCTAATCCTGCTTGTTTATTTGCCAAAGCAAATTATGCATTAGTTTATTTATCCACCAGCTGTCTACCAACTCTAGAACATCAGCTGCACAAGGGCAGGGACTCTGTTTTGCACACGGCTGTATTCCAGTATGTGGAACAGTGCCTTATGCTCTGTATTCGTACCATAAAAATCCACTGAATAAATAGATGGGTGAATCCCGGTGGCCTGACAGATTAAAGGGACAAGTTATTCCAGATCATTAAGGCCTTTACATAAATACTCAAGAATTAGAGCCACCCCAAAATGATATTCAGTCTCTTCTCGTTACTGGGGCTTTCATTTTTTTTTTTAAGAATTTTATTTATTTATTCGACAGAGAGAAGGAGATCACAAGTAGGCAGAGAGGCAGGCAGAGAGAGGGGGAAGCAGGCTCCCTGCTGAGCAGAGAGCCCGATGTGGGGCTCCATCCCAGGACCCTGAGATCATGACCTGAGCTGAAGGCAGAGGCTTAACCCACTGAGCCATCCAGGCGCCCCGGGGCTTTCATTTTTTTCACTGTGGTTATAATCTGCATTACAATTATAAACTAGCATCTCTGCCCAAAGAAACAAAATAAACCTTTACTAAAACTCTTCGGAGCTATACATTAAAGGTTACTCATAAAAAAGGGTAGGTAAAGATGAAAGGAAATAGCTAAAAAGAATACCTTGGAAAAGCGTTCCTGCCAACAGGTAATTAATCACTGACAGCAGCAAATCCTGATGGCTAGTAAATTTCAAGGGCTTATCTCGGTAACATATGAAAGTGCAATCTTCTCCTCAACATATGAGAAATGTCAGTTCGTTGTACTGAACAAAAGGAATGAAGAATACGTATTTCCAAAGAGAATGCTATTATTTTTGATGACTTTGTTAAAATACGTTAAAGGAAGATTAAAACACTAAAATATCAAGAGAAGGTTAGCCAGGGACCTAGTGTTTAACTCCAGTGTGCTTTTCATGGAGGCTTAAAACCTGATACAGTCTGTGCAGAACTCAGCTGTCTCTAGCTACGTACATCCCTCTGTCTGGAATGGTTTTCCAGAGTGTAAAATAAGTCATAGTCGCATTTCTTTGCCGTGGACCCCATTTTGTCTTCAACTCACCAAAACAAAGCTGAAGATTTTTTTTAGAAAGAGAGATGCTGAAGAAGAAATTAATGCCACAACTTGCTAATTACGTACAATGGGCTAGAAGACTCACTTTGGTGCCCCACTTCAGATATTCTTTAGAGAAAGGAATAATTTGAAACGAAGCATCGTGAAGGGGAGAGAAGAGAATGGCTTAAATTGTGAATCGCATTTGACATGAATAAACTTTTTGGATTCTGTCAACAGCAAGAAATGCAAAGCGTGCCCTTATTCCACTCACCGGACGACCACGGCCACTGGAGGCCAGTGGATAGGTATTCCAGGACTCCACGGCAATGCTAAGGAGTACACGCGTAGGTAACTAACCAAATGCCTGGGACGGTTTAGCTAGTAGCAGAGGTTCAGGGCCCAGATCTAGGTATGAGGAAGAGGTCTGCAAGACAGTCTCTTTTGGCTATAAACTAATGAACTCGGTCCCGGACCTTCATGCAATAGAGTGAGGCAACAAACGTATCAGGCCATAGTTGTTCTTTTCGTGGAAACTGGTTTTTCAGATCTGCTCACTTCAATCAAACGTCTTGATCAAACGTGTTGATTTCCGTACACTGGTGAAAGGAAAAGTAGATAAATGATCCTAACTAAGGCTAGTAGCAAATGGCTGCCCAGCAAGGCGACCTTGTATACTGGTTGAAAGAACAGACTACGTCAGGAAGCAACAGAGCCAGGATTAGAACTCAGGTCTCACTGGGTAACGCTGGGTACGGACCGGAACTTCCAGCCTCGGTTTTGTCACCTTTAAAATGAGAAAAAATAGTACTTTCTTCCTTGGGTTGCTGGGAGGATTGATAAAGAGGTGAAGGCATCTGGTTCCTAAAATGGGGTAGTGGCAGGTGAATTTGTCTTTGGAGTCAATTCTGTTTTTCTCTCTGTCCTTAATCAATCACCCTTGGAGCACAGGTTAGGAGCCTCCACCTTCCGGAATTAAAACAATAGTTTGTAAACATCTGGCTCAGAAATCCCAGGGGGATTTCTCTGGGGCTGCTCTTCCCCTCCTCTGCTCTTTCTCAGCTTTTGAGGAGTGAAGCCGCCTTTCTTGTTGCCAGGCAATGAATTGCAAGAGCTTCACTTTGGATAGTGACTACTAAAAATGTGTCTAATTCTAGCGCACCTCCTTCTTGTCTGCGTCCTCATTCCGAGGCCTTTCGTGTGGTTCCGTTCATCCCCACGGCTACGAATACTGTTACAACGCCGCTCTGCAACAGTCTTCTGGGTACAAAGGGGATCTTGGGTCGACACTCGGTTGTAATCGGCAGTTGAAAGTCTGTTTCTTCCATTTGATTATAAGCTCAGAGAAGGCAGGGGCTGTGCTGGCCAAGTATTGGGCAATCAGTGCATTACTGCTTGGATGGATACGTGGAAACACACACACACACACACACACACACACTTATTCAGGATCTTACCAACTAGTTAAAGGAAATCACAAGAAGCTGAGATTAGGTGTATAATTTGGTGAGAGCAGGGAAAGTGCCCATGCCTCTTAGGGGCTGCTACCCCGAGCAGATTTCAGCATCATAGTACATAATGATGGTGAAAGGATCATTATTTACTGTCCAATCAAAAGGATTTGTAATTAATAGCTAAGTGTGATTATTATGCGGGATCCAACCCCAAGTTAACACATGGAGCGTAACTGGGAACTTCAATGCTTTGCATGTATTCATAGCACCTACACTGATTATGCTAACCCTATGTCTGGGGCACGGGGCTAGAGGACGCACACCCTCTCTGAAGAGCACTCCTGCTCTGTGGGAGTCATTCAGTACCTGTGATGCTTGGTTCGGCCATTCAGCAAGCACTTACTGAACACCTACTATATGCATGAAAATTTCAGCTGCAATGCTAAACACTAGGGATAGAGTAGCGGATGGCATGTAGCAATTTTCTTCATCAGAGTTCACGGACTGGTTAAGGGAGCAGGACACAGTGCTGGGCAAGTGCTGTCTGGCAAGGCGAGTGCTGAAGGAGTAATCACAGCGCACTGGGGGATCCTGGAGATTGCCCCACGTGGCTCTCCGGTCAGGGAAGGAGTCCTGCCTCGGAAGAGCATCCCAGACCCGGTTTAACAGCTACTTTATCCTGAGGACCACTAATTCAGCGCTGGAGGCGAAAAATGGGGAAAAAATGGTGGTGGTGGTGGGAGAACACAGCCTCTTTTTCTATCCTCTGTGCAGGTGCTACTAAACTGTAAGACGAATGACGGACAGACACTCTTCTGATGGTTGGAAAATCAGCGTGACATCCAGGAAAACAGAGATGGCTGGGCGGTCCTGGTTCGGGAACACGACGAGCCCTCTTCACTGGAGAAATAAAGCTCCAGCTGCAGGCACTGGTAAGGCCTCATTTCCTCAACCTGACGGTGTTGAACGGAATAATCCCTTGTATTTAATGGCCCCTACCAACACTTTTCAGACACGATGGCCTTTCACAGAAACAGCCCTGCACACTTGGAGCTCGATCCGCAATTATCGGTAAAATGACTTCTTTATATTGTCCTCCTTGAATGAAGCCTCGTTCTTTAGAAATTATAGGAAATCAATCTTCGCAAAAACAAAGCTAATTAATTGGCATATATGTTAATTGATTGCCTACGGGCAGGGTACTGTACTAGATTCTTGGAAACAAATGGCAAGATGTTGAATCTTTAGTTTTAATTTTGATACCCTAGGGTCTCGTTTATCACAAACACAACCCATTAAAGCCACTAACTTACAGATGAGGTGTCTACATGACTGCATCTACTATCAAAATAACATTAATCCCTCCACGCTCTTCAATGATCTTATTAGAACCAGACACAGATAGATCTCTAGCAATCACTGACTTCATCCCAGCATGATCATTTAAAGATGAGCACTCTCACCTTTTCCCCCTAAAAAGCCAGTATTAGAAGCTTTTCCCTCAAATCACAGGTATACAAAATCTATTGGAAAATATTATTTAAAAATGCCGACTCAATGTTATACAACTATAACACGTGCGATGCTGGGAACTACACTGCCTAACTTTTCTTTAAAGATTTATTTATTTATTTGACAGAGGGAGAGAGCAAGAGAGCACGGGGGAGGCAGGGACGGGTAGAGGGAAAGGGGGAGAGAGACTTACACAGACCCCCTGCTGAGTGTGGAGCCCGACGTAGGGCTCGATCCCACGAACCTGAGATCATGACCTGAGCTGAAACCAAGAATCAGACAACCTAACCCACTGTGCCACCCAGGTACCTCTGCCTACTTTTTATTATCTCAGTTTTGAATTTTATAGCTGCGGCTAGATGCTCAAAGAAACCCAATCTTTTACTGATGGCTGGGTTTTATGAAGGCTTATTCTGGTAATCCACAAGGGAAATTGTTTATTTCCCAGCACTTCGCCTGCTGGAAGAAACAACCAACCCCACTATGATTACTGCTCTGATGCCATGAATCACAGCCTGAAATACTTAATTACTGTAGGTCTTCAAAGAATGTTTCTTTTTCAATTACTATAGAAGATAGCAGAAGATTCTAATGAAGATCTTGATTTACTGACTTGCTTCGGAATTTTAAAGTGACCATGTACAAGTCGGCAGTAAAATATTTATCAGGCCTAACAGGTTGTTTTCTTTTCTTGAGGATGAGTCATGAAAACAGAAACTGTGAAATAAGCCCCAATTTCTGACTGCAAAACCCCACGAGACAAAGCCTATTAGTGAAGTCGAGCACTTAGATTTCACCAGGACTAAAATATTTGTGCTCAGAAGGGAGGGATGTTTTTTCTAAGAGAGAAGGAAAAATAAATTTCTGCACTCAAGAAATATTTCCAAGTAATTTTCAGAATGAGCAAAAAAAAATGTGAGCTTGTCAAAACAGACAAGTTACCTTTAAAAGAAAGGTATAAGCAAACACAAGCGACAATAGCTATCAGTTAGGCTGCACAGCACATGCAAGAAACTAATCCTTAAAACCTTGTTTTCTTTTGTATGGATGCTTAAATGAAAGCAACCAGCTAATCCAATTATTCCAATTGGACTTTTTAAATTACATTTTTTGATTTATTTTGGCTAGGGAGATAATTCAAAAGTTACAATTATGACAAATTTGAATCCAATTTACTGGTACAGAGGAAGAATCATTCTTACGAAGCGCTATGGGAAATAACTTTTCAGTTTGTCTGAAAAATGCGCATTCCAGTGTCTGGAGAAGCTTCTGTAAGTCCAGTTAAATTTTGTTTGATCAAGGAATTGTACTGGGGAAGGACCTTTGGTTCTGTCAAGAGACCAGTAAACATTGCTCAGGGGACATGAAATTTACCTGGATTTCCAGTTTAATCTATAAAAGGAAACCACTCTTTGAGCCCACTCCTTTCAAACTGAAATCTGGTAGCCTTCCCCAAAAATCTTCTGGGCTGTAAATAAGTAAAAGGAGCCTCATCTTTTTTTAACCTGCCTGTATATTTTGTTTAAATGATTTACACTAGCCAATGATTCGGAGTGCTCTATGTAAGATATCTTCACCGTTAGAACAAAGTCATTTGAAATTTATCATATCCGGGGGAGTTGCAGAGGGAACACACATTCACTTTAGTATCTGCTGAAGAAAACTTAAACGGGAAGAAGAATTTCTGCCCCCCAAACCAGCTTATATAGTTCAAAGGTCCAATAAAAATACCTCTGAGGAATTCTGCTCCTTTAGATAATACACAGTGTGTTGTTTTTCCAGAAGTCTACTCTTGCCACTCATTTGCTAGAAGAATTGGGACCCATGCGTGCACGGTGACACTTAGCTAGTGTATGCCCACGTCACTTTCCCTCCTTGTCCCAATCTCTGTCACAGCTGTCTTATTCTCCTCTGGCTGGTCACCGAATAAGAGCTTAGGAAAGTTTATTAGAAGCGGTAAGACCTTCAAATCTCACCTTCCCAGATGCTTGGTACTCGTCCACAATCCGCATTTGTGGACGCGGGATGATGATGTGTTTTGTGCTTCTTACAGAAATCTGAACTGCGATTCTCTCTCTTTACCCAGGCACCTACAACTTAGGAAGGCTGCAGTTTTCTAAGCTCTGACGCGGAGTCTACTTGGTGCTCCGGAGCTCCAGAGGGGATGGATGAAAATATGCCACCGTGAACTCTGATGATGTTACTGCTGCTGCATTACTTAATTGTATTAGATGCTTCCCACGCTCGGGAGGCCCGGAGGCACCACAATTCTGTTTGGAGGCTTTTCCGTGCTTCTCACAGTCTCCAGTTGCCACCAAGAGTAGAAGACAGTCATTTAACGTATCTGCCTTGGAATACTTTGGTAAAACAAATGAGAGAGGGAAAGAATTGCTCGTAAGGTATAGGAATAGCTGAATTGCTCAGGGTCACAGGTAGTTCACCACTGTCGTGTGTTTCATTCTATAGGAATGGTTTTACTCGATTCGTTCCCTAATTGGGATATAATGAGAAATGGAATCAAGCGGGAAAATGTTCATGATAAAATCTCACTCACTGAGCACTTTTCTTTAAATGTGATTCAAGTCTCATCAGGTGGTTCTAAGCTTTATCACCTTAGTTGTGGGGAAAAATAAAGCACAGTTCTCAGGAGAAATTCTAACTTGCATATTAATCAAGTTTTGCTTCTCTTTGGAGGAGGGAGAGTAACAAAGAGTGAACAAAGCCTCAAGAGAAGAGACGAAGGGGTTTGTATTGACATAAAACATCATCCAAGTCTATGTAAGAAATATAAAGAATTCTACATTATTAAAATTGAAATTCACGAGGTCCTAATGACATTCCCCTGACGTCTATTGGCCTGGCACTCGAATGATTCACTTCCTGAGCATTGATAAAATCTGATCCGTTGTTCCTTTAATTTGGCTATTTTTTCCTATAAAACAGTTCCTTTTTACACAAGAGTACAGTGATAGGTAATGACAAGTGCAGTAAAATCGAAAATGTTCTCAGCTAACAATGAAGGATTAAACTGTCTAAGTAGCGGTCAATACGGTTCCATATTCTTGCTATGTGAGTTAAAAGATGCCTTTAGAATATGCTTTAACCGTCATTTTAATACATATGTTGTTCAGCACGAGAAAATTAGCTGACTAAATAATGTTTTCAGAAAGCGCCTGAAAATAAACGCAGCAATCGGCAATACATATACTGAATCCATGTCTGGAAAATTTCCATTTTCAGATGGTAGAAAGCATGTATCCATGACAGAGGAATAAAATGTAATTCAGGTAAAATGGCACATCTCCCTCCGCAAAGAGCATCTTGCCTCCATTCAAAAGTTGCTTCTAAACACTAAAAGCAGCAAGGGCCTCTTTAGCTTTCCATTTGCTAATTGTTTCTAATCTATTCTGCAATTAAAAAAAAAAACCAACGTGGTGTACTAATGGATAATCATTAAGAAGGAGGGAATGGCTTTCGGCGGGCTCCCATTCTCTCGAGGTCCAGGGAGAACACCGACTGGGGTTCGCAGGCTCTGGTGCCTACGGAGTAGCTGCCGGGGGCTGTCACCAGCCAGCTGACAGGTGGGATAGCTGGAGTGTCCCTTGGCTCCAGAAGCTCTCAGCGGACGCATTTCCTTTCTTATTATCTGGTCCGAAGCTTTACTCAGGGTTTCTAAACCACCTGTGCTTTGTAAGGAGCTCCAGCTTGGACAACACTAGCCCCTTCCTCACTCCCAAAAGCTAGATTCTGGACTAATGGAAAGAAAACAAAATCAAGGTAGGATTCAGGGCACAAGTTTTTTATCTTCCTAATTATATTTTACTTAGGTGGATATTGAAATGGTTGCATATCTTCTGAGCGTCCTTAGATAAGGGGGAAGAGTTGGGAAGTGAACGAAGGCTGAAATGGCCTGTATTTAACAGCTTGTACAAATCATCGTTGCCACATCCTAATCGCCTCTAATCAATCCTGAGCCAAAAACGCTCAACGAAATCTATAAAGTAGTTACTGGTACCTTGGTTATTTATATACGGACAGCTGAAAGTTGACTAACGAGTCTTAAGAAACAAAGTCTACCAAGCTACTGCTGCCCTGCATGAAAAAGTACATGTTGAATTCACCCCAGAAACCAGGATGGCCCTTTCTAAACAGGCCTTGTGTACAGACATCCATTAAAGTCCTATGAAGGACAATGTTTGCATTCTATGTGTGCACTGTATCCAGTCCCAAATGAGTCATCCTCAACTACTCCCCCTTATTTGCCAACATGTAAGCACCCAGTACATGAGCAGACATAAGATCGTGGATAACCTTAGCCGCCGACATTCAGATAGATAGGCAGGCACATGTTGCTTTTATTAGAGAGCAAACTGACCAACTATCTAAAGTCCAATTTTATATCAGAAATCAGAAGGCTGCTGTGTGTGTGTGTGTGTGTGTATGCACACAAGGGAGAGGAAAGAAAGACCGAGAGGCAGACACACTCTGGTTTATATTTTCAGTTCACTCAACATCGTTGCAGCTGAAACTTTAGTTATTGCTAGTCATGGCGGGGAAGCACTACAGAAAGTCCCACAGCATCAACTTCTGTGATTCACCTGTCTCTTTTGTATCCTTTGTCATCTGAGCGGCTACTGGGCTCATTTAAGACTCCTTTAGCTCACCACCATGGCCGCTCTTACAAACGGGCAGCTGTCGCAAGAACAACTTCTTAAACGGCTCCAGAAATGAGTACGTAAAGGGAATGGCTATTGGAGTGGCCTATTTTGGCTCCATGGTGCAAACCCCCAGCTGGCGAATTCCCTAGGAAGTAACCACCACAGGAACAAGCTATTTGATTGATGCAGTGAAGTCTGAAAACTGTGATGGCGTGAAGCTCCCTACCCACCTTGGGAGCAAACTTTGACTAACATCATCTGTTCCGGGTAATAATGTGAAAGCCCATCTTACTTTTGCGGGGGGGCAAGAAGCTCAAAATCATTCCAAATTATGAGTCTGCTCTGAAATGTTATATTCAATATCTGTACAGGCTCTGAGAGACAGATCATGCCTTTGTTTCAGTGAAATTACCTCATTTAAGATATTTTAGGAAAAATATTCAGAAAAGCAAGCAATAAAGTTCAGCTGAGAAAAAGGAACTTGTTACAAGAGAGATCAGTTGCTCATTACTCCTCAAACACTAATCTGAGGTTGTGTGTGTGTGAGAGAGCAAAGGAAAATAAACTAATACAAAATTAAATTAAAGAAAAAAACTCCTTCCACAGATGGTTGGTTATAGAACACTTGGCAGTTAGAAAATGCCAAGAGGGTTTCCCACAGAGGGCCAAGAAAAATTATTTTACTTTTTAAAAGAAGCACTGGCGGAAAGGCCAAGAAACGGGGAAAGAAAGAAGTGACAAAACAGAAGCAAATATCCAACAATGGTCTGGTTCCAAGAAGTCAGGCAACAGAGAGTAACTAGTTCGGCTCTGAGAAGTCCAAAGAATCCAAAGTAGAAGAAATAAGTCCCCTTCTCAACCTTTCCTACCCTCCTCGCCACTGCTCTACTCACTTTTATCCCCCATGCTGTTTTAAACTTGGCCGTGCATCAATCTCAACACTCAAGGTCACGCTGGATGCGATGAGCTCCCTGGAAGCCAAGCCAAGGTCTCTATACGAGAGAGGTTCTCAGTGATCTGGAGTCTCCTCCTTTAGTTCCTTCACAGGCATCTAGCCCTGGAGAGTATTCTTTAGCTCAGTTTCCAGAGATCATCTCAAGGCAGATCCAGGTCTTACTTAAAGCCTCCAATGTCTTCATTCATAACGAATTTGAAGGGACAGAGCCAGGCCACCTGTCAAGTCAGTTCCCCTTCAAATATCATGTTGATGCTGGGGTATGGTTCAAGCTGAGATTCTTAGGGTTCCAAATAATTTTTTTTTTAAGAGAGGGAGAGACAGGGAGAGGGAGAGAGGGAATCTTAAGCAGACTCCATGCTCAGCACGGAGCCTGTTGCAGGGCTCGATCCCACAACCCTGAGATGACGGCCTGAGCCAAAATCAAGAGCGGACGCTTAACTGATTGAGCCACCCAGGTGCCCCATGTTCCTGATCTGACTATGTAATCAAGACTGTTCCATCCCTGTGTACTGAACAGCCTTTGTACTTACCGTAATTGCTCCTGGTTGGTTTGAGGGGATGGCTGATGAGCCACTACTTGTGCCTTTTCGGGAAATCTATTTTGAAAGATTTCATAAGCCCTTAGGGTCCATGTATCTCCAAGGTGCCTTTCTGGCTGGATCTTTGGAAGTGAAGCATCAGCACTTAACAACTGCACCTAATGGCCTAAATGTTAATTCTGAGCAAAGGGATACTATTAAAGACACTTCATTCCTGTTTACAAAGAATATGCAGACTGGTTCGCAGTGGACAGTTTCCGCATTCTGTAAGTGCTCATCATACGCTTGCAATGGCTTCATTCTTGAAAGAAAAGCAAGGTCTTTACCCTCACACAGAACAGGTGGCAAAAGTGCATGCCTGACCACTTTTTAAACAGTCACCAGGACAAAACAGGGAATCAAAAGGTGCTACTTTTTAATTTAAAAGGGCACTTGGGTGGCTTGGTTGGTTGACCTGTGACTCTTTTTTTTTTTTTTTTGCATACTGTCAAATATATATATTTTTAAATTTAAATTCAATTAACGTATAATGTATTGTTTCAGGGAACCAGTGACTCTTGATTTCAGCTCAGCTCATGATCTCGGGGTCGTGGGATCAGCTCTCGTGTAGGGCTCTGCGCTCAGCACAGAGTCTGTCTCCCTCTGCCCCTCCCCCTGCTCTAAGATAAATAAAATCTTTAAAAAAATATTAAAAAGAAGACCAATCTGCTGTGAAAAGAAAAAAGAAAGGCCAGGAGCAAAATTCCATCCACTAAATTTGGGCTCATATAGGACCGGGAGGGATGTGGTCATCAGTCTCCCAGGAAATCCGGGGAGGAGGGACCCTACTCTGGGCATAGGCACAAGCAGTCTCTCTCATTCTCTCTCTCTCACACACATGTGTGCACAACTGCCCCCAAACACTTCTCACTCCTGCTCCACAAGGGCCCGGGAATGTAACTGAGAAGGACTTGAGATGATCTTCAACAGCTTAAAGGTGGGCTACGGGGCTAGCCAGTATCTTTATTTAACTACGCAGCCTCTCTCTAAGAAGTTGTGATAGGGAGTTTTTGCCCTGTGCTTTTGTTCCCTGGCATCTATACTAGATTTCTTAACCTGACTGTCCACATTTTGAAATCAAGATGTTCAAACCCCAAATGACTGCAGTCCCGTCTCCCTAAGTTATCAGAGCAAAATAATGGAGTTTTGTCTTCCTGAGAAAAGTCTGAGTTGCTAGATGAGGTACCTCAGAAACACCAGCAATAAGAATTCTGCATTGAAGAGTTCCTTGTAGGTACAAGACACAGCATATTTACATTTCTGAAAGGATGAATGTGCTTGTATTGTTAGAATATACCCATAATTCCGTTTTCTATGGATGAGGAAAATGGTGACAGAGCTCCATTCTTCTGAGTTATGACCAAAAAATATGTAAGAGAAATAGGTGACTGCAGGGATCAAACCAAGAAACAAATGTGAAAACACTATACGGTCTGAAGTGTTAGTTAGACGTATGTCAATTTCTACTGTTATGGATGAGCAGGATACAGAACAGTATCGAATCTGTAAGTAAGAGATCAACATTAACTCCTCCGTTTCCTCACATTTTCCCAAGGATTCAAGTGCCCTGATCTAGACATGGCTGTTGCACACATTTAGAAGTTTCACTAAAACAAAACCAAAGAATCACAGAACGACTCAAATCGACTATTACTATTCAGCCATTAAAATGATGATGTGGAGGAATATTTTTATGTATGAGGGAATATTCATGATAATGACAAAACGTTTCAAGCATGGTATGCATAGAGTATGTGTGTCACATGACTCCTCCTCAATATATATGTTGATATACAGAGAGAGAAAGAGAGAGGGAGACACCTATATATGCAGTTGACCCTCAAACACAGGTTTGAACTGTGTGGGCCCACTTCTATGTGGACTTTTTTTAATAAATACAGTACTCTACATGTATTTTGTCTTCCTTATGATTTCCCTAGTAACATTTTCTTTTCTCCAGCTTACTTTAAGAATATAGTATAAAATACATGTAACATACAAAATATGTGGTAATTGACTGTGTATGTTATCAGTAAGGCTTCTGCTCACTAGGAAGCTGTAAGTAGTTAAGTTTTTTGGAGAATCGAAAGTTATACCCAGGGCGCCTGGGTGGCTCAGTCGTTAAGCGTCTGCCTTCGGCTCAGGTCATGATCCCGGATTCCTGGGATCGAGCCCCGCATCGGGCTCCTTGCTCGGCAGGAAGCCTGCTTCTCCTGCTACCATTCCCACTGCTTGTGTTCCCTCTCTCGCTGTGTTTCTCTCTGTCAAATAAATAAAAAATCTTTAAAAAAAAAAAAAAAGTTATACCCAGATTTTTAACGATGTGAGGGTTGTTGCCCATGTTGTTCAAGGGTCAACTGTGTGTGTGCATGTGTGTGTGTAGAGAGAGAGAGAGAGAGCGCATCACTGCATGAATCTATAATAGAATGTTAATATTGGTTGTCTCTGGTTAGGGGGATTTTTTTATGCATAATTTTTGTATTTTCCATTTTTTCTACAAAGAACATATATTACATTGATAAACATAAAAGAAATGTACAAAACCAGTGTTCCTTTAGAGATAGGAGGTGAAGGGGGGTAGGATTCCATCAGAAAGTTAGACTTGTTCGATCGAAGACTAGAAGAGAGTTACAAGGACATTTCATAAGTACCGAAGAGATTTATCAGGGTTGAAGCTTCTTCTTAGGAGTAGAGCAGCTGGATTTTCATGCCGCACTGGACTGATGGGGTCGATCCCAGTTGAAATGGCGGTGGAAGCCTGTGCCCCCTGTATGGGAAACCCTGCCCTGCGCTCCCTTCAGTAAGCATACAGATAGAGTGCAGACCAGGGTCTCCCAACAGCAGCGGATTCAACATTCCACTTCCGATTCTCTCTCTTCGGTTGTGATTGTATTTAAGAAATGGATGGCTCGGTGAGTTCCCTTTTCCTTTTGAATCGTCCCACTGCCGTGATGAGGACTGGTGGATGAAGGCAGACCGTGTCCTTGTGGATCAGTTTTGGTCCCTGTGAATAACTGCACTTTTGGACTTCACGGATGTCTTATTAATTCAGTTTCAGAAAAAAAAGCAAACTAGGACAATTGAACTGATAAGCTCTTCACAGTCTTCCAAGAATTACAGGCTGCTAGGTCAATACCTGAAGTCAGTGTGTCACTACCTGGACTGTAACAACAGATAAGCTCAATGCTTATTAACTCTCTGTGCTTAACACATAAAATTGTGCGTGTGTCATCTCATTTAATCCTCTTCAGGACCCTATGAGGTTTATTCTACTGTTCCCCCACTTATAAATGGGGAAACAAAAGGACAGAAGGATTATCTCCTTTACACAAAATTGCAAGCTCCGGAAATGAGCAGTTGAGGTGGGCTTCATAGCCATGGGGTCTAGCAGAACCCTCCGTCCCAACCACTACAAGCATCGTAAAGGCAAATACTAAGTAAGTATCGTGTATTAATGATGCCGGGGAAGGCTTAAACCTAGGACATCCCCGAGTGAGAAGCAGGGTATTCTGTTCTACTTTGGGGATAGAGGCAACGACCCACTGTTGGCCATTCAGAGTCTGAAGAACCATCAGTGATAGACAAACGGAGAGGTGCCGTAGCCAGTGGGGATATACAGGTTTGCCTCTCAAGAGGGAAGCTGTTTGCATCTGGATGGTGACTGAAGCCAGGAGAAGTAGTTTAATCAGCTGGAGAAAAGAAGACAGCCACTGAGGCGAGAACCTGGGGGCAGGGAAGACAACGGCCTTAAGAAGAGGTGAAAGAAAGGGAGGAGTCAAAAGAAAAATAGTGGAAAGCCAAAGAGAAGAGTTAGTTTCAGTGAGGAGGAAGTGATCAACACGGTCCAATGCTGCAGAAAGGAGAAATGAGGTGAGGACGGAAGGGAACAATGGATTTTATTTGGCAGTCACTGGTGGCCCTCGCAACAGGAGTTTGAGGATGGTAATGAGGGCAGAGATAGACTGGAAAGGGCTGGCGACTTAGGATGCAGGTAAGAAAAAAAAAAGAAAGCAAAGACAAATTAAGTGGGCCGTTGGCCATCAAGGGAAATAGACAGGCAAACACAGTTTGAGGGGGAAATAGAGTCTCAGGAGGGACTTTTTATGATAGGCCGTCCTAGAATGATCGGTTTGCCAATGGGAAAAAGCCAGTGGTCGAGGAGGTCGTGAAAGCATGGGAAAAAAGATAATGGATGGATCTAGGTCTACATGGCTTTGGGAAAGGATATGATCAAGGGAAAGATTAGAGGGCTCAATCATGAAAAGGAAGAGGAGGCCTTCTTTTGGGAGAGGGAGGTTGAACAGAATGACCTGTAAGACCCTTCATGGTATCACTATTCTTTGATAAAGGATGAAAAAGTCTTACAGCTATTGTAGGGAATGTTGGATAGCTAGGGAGGAAATGTACTCCTGTGGACTTGGGCAGGCTCTGTCCGGCACAGAACAAGGTGAGGTTACAAGGATCCAGTCTACTTCAGACTGCTACCAATAAACCCCTTCCCCACACACTAAACCTAGACTGTTTCCAACGAAGGTCTCTCTCTCTCTCTTTTCCTGTCTTACCTGGTTTCTTCTAAGAGCCAAGAATGAAATGTGATACCTTTGCTTTAAAGTGACATGCAATCTCCATTTAAGTTGACAAGAATATATTGGAAATAACTCACTTTAATAATGTGGATTAGGGTTCCCTCCCTCGCTTCCGGCTCCATGCAGGCCTTACTAGCTCTGGACCGGCCCTCTTGCTACTCCCCCAAATACCTTTAAGATTTCTCCTGTGTGCATAACAAATAACAGCATGATGTACATTTCAGCACTTGTTCAAAGAGGTTTCCAGGTGCTAGATATAAGCAGTAGAAGATCTTGTGTTTTTTCCTTTAGATCTAAATAGTCTGAATCTCAGCATTGCTCATGGGAACTGTTTCAAAGGCTGAAGTGTCAGAATCAGAAAGGAAAGAAATGTGTGGGTGGAAAGTTGCTACATGCAAACCTGTCATATTCTTCTTTCATTTTCAGACCTGAATATGCATGGATGCAGAAATTATAGCTTATTCCCAAGTTTTTATTGTCAGCATCAAACATAACACAAAATGTCAAGAAGATAAGATTGGTGTATTTAAGTGAAAATGTTCAACAGATTTGATCTTTAACTCAAATAGCTCTATCCGTTAATGAGCCCTTTCATTCCCTTTGAATACATTTTAAGACAGGGCTTCGGGACAAAGTACAGGGTAAAATCTCATTTATTCAAATTTCACTACTTTGAAACTTACAGTAATTAAAAAAGAGCATAGGGGAGAAACTTACTTTTGTTTAACGATCCATTTATAGAGAGTACAAAATAACGCACTGAAGAAGAAACTTGAAAAATACTTGTAAATCAAATTAACAACGTGCATGCCTAAGGATGTTCACTACAAGTTATTTTCTAAAAACAATAAAAAAGGAAACAATCTAAACATTCATCAACAGAGGATTGGATAAGCAAATTCTGATACATACACACAATAGAATATTATCTACTTTTTAAAAATGTCAATGTGTATTTCTTGACATAGATATATGTGTACAAGATGTACATGAAGTGATAAAAGTTACAGAAGAGCACACGGAGAATTATCACATTTATGTACAATCAAGTACATATATGTGTCTATATACATAAAGAGGCATGTGGATGACAGACCCAAAAGTCTCTGGGTGCTGACTTAGGGGTTATGTCTCACTTCTTTTCACTTCCATGTCAAGCAAAAATCAGAAGGAAAAAGGATCTGTGAGCAAACTTTTCTGGAGTCCTCAAATAACCTAAATTCACATGTAAATAACGGAGGTGTTCATTATACATCATTTCATTGAATCAGGTCATCTCAGACCCTTACTAAATAAAGGAATTAGATAGTTTAGTTAATCTAGGGAATAGGTATAATTGCATCTCTTTAAAAATACTTTGTAAGACTGACCCACTTTGTAATTCTTTTTTAGTAGTGAGTGGGTTGTGTGTGTGTGTGTGTGTGTGAATTGGATGGCAAGCCTCAAAGTTGTTCTTTGGTTGTGATGTGCTCACGCACGTGCGTGCGCGCGCACTCACACACACACATCACCACCATCATCATTGCCATTATTTCCCATGATTCCCATTATTAATCTACATCAGCGTAAAGAATATTAAAAATATCTTAAAACTGATTACATAACTCTTAGTGGAAATAAACATATACTGAAAATACTCACAGTGCTTTCTAGCAACAAATCTAAACAAGTGAGAAAGAAATCAATGGTTGGACTATAGAGGTTCAGTATAAATTAGGATGAATAACATCTGCGTCATAGGGTGAAATACGCTTAGCAATAAAAAACTTTGGTTTTTATATTTATATATTTAACAATGTTTAAAAATAAGTCAGTATTTCCATATCATGGAGCCAGATGAAATTATGAATCTTAAAACGACAGTCAACAGTTATCATTACATTTTCCTCATACAGAACCTGGATGTTTACCCACCACATTGATTTCAGTTTGCCCATTACTCTTGGAGGTTGTTGAAACAAGCTGAATCAATTTGAAAGCCTAAACAAATTAGCCAATTAGTTGAATATTTCAACACACATGTAACTGAGCACACGCTATAAGCCAGGCACTGTTCCAGGCACCGGGGATAGAATACTGAACAAAATAAAGACCCTGCCCTCAAGGAGCTGACATTCTAGTAGAGTGAGACAATAAACATGTGCGCATTCATTCATTCAACAGAAACAGTGAACATGAAATTCCTACCTGCAAGTAACTTATGTTCCAGTACATAGATACGAGCCATACAAGTAAGATACACAAATCAACATTTTAGTCAACCAATATACATTCAACATATTTATCATGACTTGACCTATTCATATGTGCTACCGAAATAATGGATGATGGGACACAGAATGAGGGGGGCTAAGTGCTATTTTAAGTTCGTCAGGGAAGCCTCTTTGATAAAGTGGTGTTTTAAAAGAGACCTGAAGGTACTGAGAGTGAGCAATGGGGCTATCTGTGGAAGAGGAATCCAGACAGAGAGAATGGCCACTTACGAAGGCTCTAGAGCAGGGGAGGGCTGGTCGTGATGGGACGGAAGAACATGAAAGCCAACGTGACTTTGAGCATAGTGAGTGGTGAGTGAGAAGCTAGGTAGCGTTAGGAGAGTGCAGTCAGATAGACAGGCTGGGGGACCGTGTCACAGAGCTGTTATTCTATGCTCTGATTCACATTTGAAAAGAATGATATATAGAGGACAGAGTGGGGAGGCACAGAACATAAGAAGGAAGACTAAGAGGCTGTTGCCATAATCCAGGTATGAGAGGGTGCACCTAAGAGGTAGAAATGAAACGGGTGAAAAGTGGTTTGGTTTTCAGGTGCACATATTTTGAAGGAAAAGGCAGTTGCTGATGCACTGGGCGTATAATGTTAGAGACAGAAAAGCAGCAAGGCAATTCCAAAGATGTTGACCTAAGCAACTAGAAGGCTGGGGCTGCCATTTATTGAGATGGAGAAAAGTGTGGGAAGAGCAAATCTGGGGAAGGGATATGAAGACTTCTATTTGGGACAAGTTAACTGAAAGATGCTAATTAGGCATCCACATGGAGAGGTCAAGGAAATAGCTGGAAACAGGATTCTGGATTTTAGATAAGAGTGTCAGGCTGGAATATTTGGAGAGCCACCCATATACCGACAGCATTTAAAGTCATGAGAATGGCACATCAAGAGAGAGAATATAAAGAACAGGTCTAAGATCTGAGCCCTGGAACCTACCAGGTTCCAGGAAGGACCTACCCAAGGACTTTAGATCCAAGTCTAAAGGTGAGGAAGATGAGAAAAGAACTGGCAGGGAGACTCAAGGATGGGGCAGTAAGGTTGGGGGGCTGGGAGCCAAGAGAGTGGGTGTTCTGGAAGCCAAGTGAAGAAAGTGTTTTCAGGAGGAAGGAGTGGTAAATGGCATCAAACACCACTGTTGGGTCAAATAAGAGGATGACTGAGCACTGGTGACTAGATTTGGAAATACGGAGGTATTTGGTGATTTTGTGAAGAGTAATTGGGTAGAATAATGGGGTTGGGGGTGGTAAAAGCCTGACCGGAAGCAGCTTAAGAGGGAATGCAAGGAGATGAGGTGAAGACAAGTCTACACTTCTTTGAGGGGTTTCGCTCTAATAGGAAACTAATAAATGCAATGGGAGCTGGTGAGGGATATAAAATAAAGGGAGATTTTTCTTATTTAAATGGGAAAAAAAGAGCATAGTTATGTGCTGATGGGGGTTATATGTGAGAGAGGGAAATTTGACGTACACAGGAGGTGGGGGAACAATTTTTGGAGTGATGATCTCTAGTAAGAGATACGGGGTTGAATCCAGGACAAAATTGTAAGGGCTGGCCCTATGTGGGAGCAAGAAAAAGGGATCCATAATAACAGGGAGAAAAAGCAGACTATGTGGGTACACATATAAGTGGGTAAGTAGATAGGGAGGTGGAAGTACAAGGCAATTTTATTCTTTCTATTTTCTCTGTGACACAGGAATCTTAGCCAGAGGAGGGGGATGAGACATTCAGGATTTCAGGAGAGAGAAGTTATAAAATAATCAACTAAGTTGGTATAAAAGTAATTCAACTAGAAAAATTCAAATAATACTAATACTAATAAGGAGAAGGACGTAAAGGAAGAGCAGAGAGGGTAAGAGGAGGAGAAATAAGCACTTAGTACGTACCAGACACTGTTTTAGGGGCTTTATGTATGAGAACATATTTAAATCTCTCAATTCTAGGACATAGTTTTCCATGATTATCCCCACATTATAGATGAGAAAACAAAAGTCAGCAACTGATCTGTGTAGGAGGCTCATCGGGCAGCATTAATGGCCCACCAGTGGTCATCGATGTAAAGCAAAATGAGTCAGCAGAATCGCTTTCCTCCAGGAGCACTAGTAGAGACACTGAACTGGTACAGATGTAAATGTAACTGGGGTTGGGTAGTTGCCAGTTACTTAAAATGTAGTGAGAGAAAGAAAATTGCATTAAATTGGTGGCATATGAAAGGGCAATTATCATGATGGACTGTGTCATCTAAGCTAAGGAAGGAGATGAGTGAGGGGCAGGGGATGTCGAGAAATTGTGAAAAGGTTTTTGAGTAAACACACAGTTCTGATGGGAATGAGAAATTGTTAGGGGCTGGGGACTAGAAGGAGGGAACTATAAAGGTAGAAAGTGACAGTTAGTGGGTGGGAAGGCTCAAATTGAGATGGGGGGATTAGAGGTTACTTTTAAAGTTTTCCATAAGAGTGATGGCTGAGGTAAGATGGACAAGATTACGATAGAAAAAGGTCAAGGAACTGAGAGATTAGAGCACTTAAGGATAATCTACATGAATACTTAAATCATCAAGATTTATATCACGAGTAAGGTTGGAGGGTGCAGCAACAATCTGGGAGTTACAATTGTCGATGGGTGGGGAGGGGGCCCTGGTGCCTGGGTAGCTCAGTCGGGTTAAGTGTCAGACTTCACCTCAGGTCATGATCTCATGGGTCCTGAGACCAGCAGAAGGGCTCCACCCTTAGCCGGGAATCTGCTTAAGGTTCTCTCCCTCTGCCGCCCCCTCCCCCGCCATTTGAGCGCGTGTGCACAGACTCTCTAATATAAACAAATGAATGAATGAATCTTTAAAAAAAATTGTCAAGAGGGGCGCCTGGGTGGCTCAGTGGGTTAAAGCCTCTGCCTTCGGCTCAGGTCACGGTCCTGGGATCGAGTCCCACATCGGGCTCTCGGCTCAGTGGGGAGCCTGCCTACCCCACCCCTCCCTCTGCCTACTTGTGATTTCTCTCTGTCAAATAAATAAAATCTTTAAAAAAAATTGTCAAGAGGCAACAGACAGTGGTGCTAAAATGATAATCAAATGCAAGAAAGGCTCCCCTTATGTCCCCTTCAGAGGAGGTGCGAGCAGAGAGAACCGAGTAGCGGTGCGTAGCACAAGGTAAACTACCGGAGGACGACAAACACTCGGGAGTTCTCACGGTTATGGTTCTGAAGAGCACCCCAAGCTCTGGCCACTTTCCTAAGTAATCAGTTCACCGTTCCCATCAATTTGCTATGTGCAAACTTCTGCAGCTAGGAGCTTGTTAATTCTATGAATACTCTTTCATGCCCTTTTTTATTCCAATGAAGCAAGCTAGGCTCTGTAGGATGTGAAAGCCCAGTGTGAATAGCTCCCAACAGAAATGTTGGTTAGATATACAGACTTTTTAAAAAGTCCTCATCACCCAGCCCAAGAAATAGAATTTCCTGAATAAATGCCAAGGCAAAGGAGAAATGAAATCTCAATATTCCTTGAACTTTGAACTATTTGTGATTTTGCTATGAAAAGCCTGAGAAATCATAATGGTCATCTGCTATGTTTTGAACTCTACGTTGCACACCACATGTAACTGTAATTCCACAAAAGGAAAATTATCGTGACTTTTATGTCTATTTTAGTATTCACTTTACTCCCTTTCTTCATACCAAGGCAACACTGATCATCTACTACGTATCTTAGTGACAATGTCGTATATTACATCAATACTACAAACAAAGGGGAGTGGAAAATTGAGGGAACTTAGACAAGGTCTAAAGAGCCTACTGTTTGGCTTTTTTATGTTTTGTAAAGGTAATACAATAAAACTAATTTTAGAAACTCCAATAAAGGCATAAAAATAAGAATTATATGATTCTCTCGTGTGATAATAACCACTTTGAGTATTTGGACGTACATGCCTCCTATATAGGGAATGAGAGGCGAGAGATGGGGCCCAAGTCCTCCAAGAGACATTTCTGTTGTACTCTCTCCATCTCTGCATTTTGTAGTAATTCAAGCTCCTGTTAAATTATGGGGAAAATAATATGCTAGTTGCTAAGGCATCATTACTATTCATGAAAGCTTTTGCCATAGATGAGAAATGTTTGTTTTAAAGGAATGGAAACATCTTCCATGTGCATCGAATGGTTTAGTACAGATGCACGGGGGGTGACCAAAACTGAAAAACGCATCCTGCAGTGAACCTGCAGCTTCCAGGTCCCGACAAGACCTACCAGTCAAGCAGCCTGAGGAAACAGGGAGAGCCGGAACTAGGAACAGGGTAGATTCATGGGGCCATTCTGGGTTCAAAGGTATGTTTAAGCATGGATGGGATTACCGCGCGTGGAAAACTGAACTAAATGTCTAGTAACGGTTTATTTCCATGAATTTATGTTTCCTTCCCCACTATATATCACTGGATTCGGAAAGCCTTAACTGGATCCTCAGTCTTCTGATCTGTAAAAAAGGTAGGCTACAAAGGGAAAATGGTCCTATTATAGGAATTCCAGTGGACTCTATTTATGGAGACTGTCATGATTTCCTTGCAAAAAAAAAAAAAAAAAATTCACCACACTATGAACTCCTACCCATAAATCAACCAATAAGGAATTTCAAAGCTTGGGAATATGATTAACATTTCAAACCAGCTCTTCGTTCTGATTTAGTTGATCCTTTCCCAGAGAGCTTTTCATATTTCACTGCCTGTTTTCATATTAGGTTCTGCCTGTTACAGTGATGCCCTGCCAGGACACCTCTGCAAAACAGAATAGCGGGGATGGTGATGGACTATGGGGTGTTATCTTGGGGAATACAGTAGTGTTCGAAATAAATTATCCCTTGTAATAGATAACTAAAGCTGCTAGATTCGGTCATGTCATTTTTTTTTTTTTTTTTAGTAGCTTTCCTGTGATCTCTGCTCCTTTCTCATATAGGGCATATCATTCAACCCTAACTTGGGTCCACAACAAAGCTGGAAAGAAGAAAGCCATCCATGACTGTGAGCTGTCACAACCCATTTGCGCACACTTATGAGGGGACCTTATGTTTTCATGGCAGAGAGGTGAGCCAGGGAAATTCTTAGCTCTGAAATGATCCCAGATTTATATAACCTGAACTCTCAGGAGTGTCATGGTTTTTTTTTTTTTTCCACTGATATTCCTTAGTTCATTGAACTTAGAATAGCTTTCTAGCCTATAACGAACAAAATATACTCAATCAAGAGAACCAGGGTAACAAAGCACCCACAAGAGATGTTTTTGTATAAACATGTCTCACCAAAAAACTCTAAAAAACGGATTGCTTTTCCATAAGCCACACTTTTTAGCCACAATTAAATTTTAGACTCTGCAGGGCGCCTGGGTGGCTCAGCGGGTTAAAGCCTCTGCCTTCGGCTCAGGTCATGATCTCAGGGTCCTGGGATCGAGCCCCGCATCGGGCTCTCTGTTCAGCGGGGAGCCTGCTTCCCCCTCCCTCTGCCTGCCTCTCTGCCTACTTGTGATCTCTCTCTCTCTCTCTCTGTCAAATAAATAAATAAAATCTTAAAAAACAATTTTAGACTCTACAATTGCATGAACCTCAAGAAATGTTTCCCAAACTGTTACATAGAAGCCTGCCTTGGTCCAATGTTCATTCAACCACTGGGATGGGTGTGCAAACATTTACTGAGCCAACCGTAGGCCAGACAATTCACGTAAGTAATCTCACTGAACTCCAGGAATATGTACTACTCGATTTCTAAGATGAGGAGCCTGAAGGTCAGAAACATAAGATAACCTGCTCAAGGCTACATGGCTGGCAAGTGATATCCAGGATGTATGTGCCTGTGATGCCCGTATTGGGTTTCAGAGGTGGGTCCCCCTGTTCCCCTATTTTCTGGGACCTTCTGAACATGGAAAATAAGGCCGTCTGTGGTTACCACTGTAATTCCTTCTGCTACATCTCCATAAATATGAGAGAAAATGTGCTGCATTAGCCATGTCTAAGGAGTATTTACACCGTCCCTAAAAGTTGTACCACTGAGGTGGGCTGTCTCCCTAAGAGAGAAAAAAGGCCTCATCGACACTGGAATGCTACCCCACGAACTCCTCAGTATTATCTTATAAGTCAAAGTACTCAGAATTGTTACAGTTCCTGACAGACTCATACACAACTCCATCTTCAAATATATTTTCAACGAGGAACCTGGGAATGTTGATCTCACTATGTTTCCATAAAATGAAATAATTTGTGTACAAATAGGAATTTTATGACAGATTTGATGTCCTATGAAAGTTATTTTTAATTTCACTGCCATTTGGAGATCGATGAGAGGAAACTATACCATGAAACAGTTTTTCCTGGCTCATTTATAAGGGAATTACAAGGATAGAACTCCTTGGGTTTAATTTTTGGAGATCCCAAAGCATCAGCATTTTTGATTCTCAATGAAATTAAATATAAAGGAAGAGATCAGCAAAACTAAGTCAAATCGGGTACATTAGCCCTTCCTCTCTCTTCAGACCACAAAAACTTGGATGGTTTATCTGTTAACAATTCCTCCAGAGAAATTTCAAGCACGTTTTCCTGCCAGCAAAAGCAGTATAAATTCTGGGGAATCATGACTTGATAAATGCATAGAAGACAGAAGATTGCCATGAATATTTTGGAAGCTTGCTGATATTTTGTAGTAACACTAGTAAAACCTGTTAACATCGTATATAACTAGGGTAACTCCGGGGGTAAATGTGCTTCAATTTAATTTAAATGTGACCTATGAGTATATATTTGTTAAATCTTACACATTGAGTTATACCCAGAGATCCCTTCTGATTAACATCAACTTTTCTAATACTGTTTTACTGGGTTTGGAATAAAACTACATAATGGATAATTACCATCTGAGAGAGTAAAGCCTCTAACTACCACAATTATCCACATTAATTCAAATTGCATGAAAAGAGAAATAACAAATGTTTGGAAGACTGTGCTATGGGGGAAACTAAACAAACCAGCACAAAGGAAAACCTGATATTAACAGAGGAAGGGAAATCATGTATTTTCTCCCGTCGTATGAGGTAATGACAACGGAGCTTGAAGTCTACTTGATTCGCTTCCTGGGTCATTAGCAGTGGGGCACAGATACAGAGTAAGCAAATGAGCCCTCATTAGGGGATGTGATAACTAAGCGTACTCCAAAAGCATATTTTCAAGTCCCAGTGAGATATTTTTCAGTTTCGAAATATCTAGTTATGTACCTTACCATTTTCAAAAGCTGTCTACCCTACTGTACATAGAGCAAATTGCTGTATTTTGACTCTGTTCACACATTCATTTATTATCTGAGTCATAGACCATGGAAATGTGACATTTTCCACAGTTCAGTGGGATGAAGAGCAGGACCATTAAGTGGAGGCAATTAGAAGACACGAACTGTCATCCTTTATTGGTCAAGCTCAGTTATGTCCCTAGCAGAATCCTAACATTACTTCTAAGGTGGCAAAAAAGAAAATATTATTGTGAAAGATTCATTAGAAGCCCATGTCCACCATTTTGATCATGAATAGAAAAATAACTGTCCCCTTCCCCAGGTAGAACCCCTCCCTCTCTTTTTTTTTTTTTTGTAGAACCCCTCTATTTCAAAGATGAGCCCTTGGCCCAGCAGTACTCATGAGGTCTGCACTCACCTCACTGTGGACTTCCTTAAAAATTTAATGATGGATGCAAAGCTGAGGTATTTATGACTTGCAAAAGGGATTCTACAGAGCATGGGAATCAAATTTAATACCCTCACTTAATATGTGGGGTGACTGAGACCCTGACAAAGGAAAGGGGCTGCCCAAGTCCACGTGTTCATTTGAGCACAGCTTCGAAGCTGCAATCCTAGATTTCGGGTCCAGCACGGCCCTACTGTGACACCCAGTGCAGCTGTGACATTACTACCTGTTCGACCACTGCTTCTCAAGTATATCAAAAAATCACACGGCTAATCAAATAGCACTTTATTCACCACTATTTTGGAATGGTGACAGAGACTTGATAGACACACACGCCTCCAAGAGGGAGTGGGAGAGACATGGGCGCTGGAGCATGTGTGGAAACAAACATGGAAATTGGATCCCTGAATGGTTCCCTGCAAAACTGCACCACTCTAGAGTCTGTCCTCTTGTGTTATGTGAAAGAGAGAAATCATTTATTTACTGTCCATCTTCGGCCTCTTACACAGTAAAACTTTCGTCTATGTATCTACTGAAAACTAATTGTAGAATGTCTGCGGCGTCTTTGGTACTGAATTTGGTATTGAGGGAAACATCAAAGAAGGAGAGGGAACTATTCTTAGCCACGAACAGCTTAAAGTATCATTGGGGGACGGCAGATTCACATCCGAGAAACATGTGGGCAATACAAGAGGTACGTGAAAATATTACACTTGTACTCTGCACACACAAAGGGTGCCTGCACGGGCTTTAATCAGGCTGTACCATTACTGGGAAATAGTCTGGTACTATCAGATACTTCTTACATCTGTTTACAATTAACTCAATGAAGCCCAAACAGAGTGTGGCCTTAAAGGACGTGTAATCGAGCTTCCGAGGGGCTTGTGCTCAATAAAAATGTGGAGGCAGTGAGCCCTTCCAAGAGCAATTCAGGAGAGAGAAAAATGACTGCCGACAAAACAAACAATAAAGCAAAACCGCACAAAAAATCCTCGTTTGAAATCAGAATGTCACATCTGAAGGGAAAAATGAACTACTAGGTATTCTTACAAAAGAAAATTTCGTAGGAAATTGCAGGAATTGAAACTCAGCTGGTCAGAAAGCTTCCTTTAGCACCCATGAGGAAATACAACAAAACTGTCTAGAGGAACAATTTTCCCTTGACTAATGCGGGATGACCACTTATGATACATAATCGCCTTGGGAAGGACTGTCGACATCACAGCAAGAAAAACTCTAGAAACACTATGAATCTGCCACAAGATCATATCAGAGGTAGGGATTCTAGAATTCTGTGGAAGACTGAGACTCACGCAACAGCAAGAAAGCCACTTACTGTTTCCCAGCCACCAATGCCTAATATAAAAAGATTACATACACATTGAGAACTTCTAGGACAAAGAACCCTACCAGTGTAACTCAGGCCACAGTGATTAAAACAAAAAATTAAATAGAATGACAAATTTTAGGCTACCATTTTTTCGTTTATTTGTTGTTAAAAAATATACCTATTTTTGACTTTGTATTTAATCCAGCAGTACGAAACAATAATCCAAATTCAATAGTTTTTCTTGACCACCTGTCAAGTACACATACCGTGATGCAAGGTGATGTAAGTCAGCAGGGTTCCGAATGAATACATCCTATACTTAACATTTTTATTTTAATATTATGACTACACTGGGCTGCCTCTATAAAATTCTTAAGAGTCTTAGAGACAGGACAAACTTGGAATGGAAATTCTTTTTAGAGCAAAATTTCTCTGGCATGACACAAACTAAACCCTCTCAAATGGGAACTTCCTACAGAGAGAGTATATTTATATTCCAGGTACCCCATGGCCTCTGGACCCATCATGGATTCTGGTATAGCAGCTCTGCATGTAGCTTCCTAAAAGATCAATTTCCTCAGTTTATTGAATAAAACACTGGTTCGTGATGAAATGGTAATAGGTTGCGTGGCAAAAGTAAGAGCAAACAGAGGTTTAATAAAACTGGATAAAGAAGACAAATTTTTTCTATTACTGTAATACTCCCCATAAAAAAGAATGTTGTTTTTTTTAATGTCCTGCTGCTAACTTTTAAGAACAAAGTTTAATCTGTAAAAGTATTACAAGTTGGCTTAGATTTCAAATGTTTGAAAATGTAGTGTAGCCACTGGGTTGGATGAATCCATATGCTAATTTATAGCCTATGAAAGAGTCATCGATTCATTAAGAAATCAAATGGTAACATTTTTTTAGAAAAAGAAAGTGTTAGTGTGCTTATAAAAGAGAAATGGGAACACAATGAACAATTTGTGAAGTAATTAACTAATGTGCCAGAAATGAGCAACTTGCTGAAGATATTTGCCGGGTTTTTTTCACAGTGGGCCCTATTTTCATCTCCCCTGACTCGAACACACCATGTGAGGTTTGAGATCTCTCAGGCTGAGGAGCGCAGGGGCCATAAAAAAAGTAGGATTTAACTGCTAATAAATGCTTTTGATTCAGTATATCAGTGGGGGTTAGTATCTCATACTCTTATGACACACTTTACATAGAGAGATCTTAATATGACATTGATGTCTTGGTAGAATTTCTTGGGTTATTGAATTTTGGACTTGATGAAGTCTATGTAATGTCAGCCAAGAAAATTATGCCATTAAAGGAGGGATTCTAACAAATTGTGTAAATCACACCTATACTTAGGGATTAGTGATACATAGAAAGAGGCTAGATTGTACGTTTGTAAGGCCTCTCAAAGGTTGACTTAGGTCACCATTCAGGGATGTGTAACAATAATGTGCAATAATAAAAAATTACCAAAACACCTAATTAAATGTTGGTGATTAAAGCAAAGTAAAAGTCCAAACCAAGTAACTATCCATCTTCTTTCAGCATGCTTTTTTTTTTTTTTACATGAGCTGTAACCAGTACAAGAACCCAGCACGGCATCAACCAAATCTCACTATGGTTCCACTTTTAATTGAAGGCAGTTCACAGTTATTCTGACAAAAATGGCAAGTCCTTCCCCCTCCCAAGTGGGAGACTGACCACATAAAAAGGCTATTGTACACACGCTTCTATATTTACCATAAAAACCCTTTGTCAAATATTCTAACAGAAAATGCTAAATAAAACAATAGGAAAACTTGACCTTTAAGGAGGTAATCAAACCATTTAAAACCTATTTGCATAGCTCCTTGTTGGAATATTAGCACAAATGAGGGGAAAAGGGCAATGACGTAAACTTATTTCAAACTACGTGCCATCAGATAATCTCATCTGCTGATTCACCGAGTTTCTGCAATCTTGTGGCGTATCTTTACCACAGAGGTGGGGGCAGGGACTCTGACATGCCTGGGCCACTTGCTCCCACACTGTTGAACCCTGAGGGTAGAACCTAGCACTTAGAGGCTAGTCCAAAACTCAGAGTACCAATAACCTCGGGGAAGAAACTGCATTTCATTTTCATTTTGGCTCCTAGCACTGCCAAGACAGAGGTGTCCTGACCGCCAAAAAAAAAAGGTCTGACTCAAGTCTAATCCAGAATTGTTTCAAACACACGTGGAGTCCTTACATTTCTTCACTATTAGGATTCCTCACCTGTCCACTTGCTTCTTCTGTATGTTTTGATGGTACATAACACCAAAACAACACTACCGCCCAGCAGCCTGTAAGACAACGGTCTCTGTGTGTCCACCTCCGGGGCGAGCCCCCAGAGGCTGAGGCATACCTAACACCTCCGAAAGCAAGAACCATGAGTGGTTCATGCAAATTGATGAACGTCACCAGAATGTGTCAGAAATATTGAAAAGTAAAACAAAAAAAAACCTCCCTTGAGGTTGAAACTCTGCTAGTCTCGCTAAGGTTTCGGAGGTTTGAGACTGATCCTATTAGTGCGGGGTGGTAAATAAAATGATCAGTTATGGCAGGGAAAAGAGCCGTACCTTAAAATATGGAGAGGAGGCAGAGCAAAAGAGATTCCACATCACATAAACTAAAATGCTGCTCTGCAAGGTCCAGAGCAAAGAAATGTACTGAGCAAAATCACCCATCACGGTTCTGTTGAGCTCTACCCTCAAGGTTAATTATTAGTTTAAAAAAAGTCTCATGCCTACATCAGAGACACTAGCAGTTATGGTGTTTCCTGAGTCTGTTTCGTGAAGTTTAAGAATTGCCAGATTCAAATACCCCTTGTGGCATACAAATGCTTTGATTTATTGACGGTCCTGCTGGGAGCGAAACTTTTTGTTTGAGCAAATACTTTTATTTGGGAATAGAGGAGTACGGAGAAACAGAATGAGTTGGCTGGGTGGCTTCCCTTGTTGGAGGGATATTAGGAACACAAATGTAATAAACAGTTTTCCTAAATGTGCTTTTTTTATCCACCTAATGTCCCTAGCGCTAACCACCCATGTAACCGCCCATCTAATCACAGAGAAGTAACATGAGTAACAGGGATCTCAGAGCAAAAGGAGATAGTAGCATCAAAACCTTACTCTAGGGGCACCTGGGTGGCTCAGTGGGTTGAGCCACTGCCTCCAGCTGAGGTCATGATCCTGGAGTCTTGGGATCGAGTCCCACATCGGGCCACCAGCTCCATGAGGAGTCTGCTTCTCCCTCTGACCTTCTCCCCTTTCATGCTCTCTCATTCTCTCTCTCTAATAAATAAAAATTAAAAAAACAAACAAACAAAACACCTTACTCTAGTTCTTCGGCAATCATGAAAGTCACTGGTAGGAAATGATCATTCCCTTCTGGAGAAATACGTACTTTGTATTCCTCAAAATAGCAGGTGTGACTAGAGCTTGCATATTATAGCTCCAAGAAGTTGTATCTGGGTCTACGGGTCAGCATCGTTTGTCTTTGCTACGCCTACTACTGCAGGATAAGACTGCAGAAAGCTGGAGGGAAAGATTTCCCAGCGGCATTGTCCAAACCCTGAAGGTGGGCTCGGACATAGCTCGAGGCTTTGGTTGGATGAATCCCTTGTAACCCACTCGTATTATGTAAGTGGAGTCACACGTTTACAAGACTTTTAAAGCACCACAACTTACAGCATTTCTCGATATGACTGACAACCATTTTCCCATCATATTCAATTTTACTATCCCATGACATAGAAACACGGTCTTAATGTGATCTGCAGAAGATTGTGGTGCCAAATATCCAATATATATTATTTAGTACAACTGGTAAATTTCCATCAAGAGGCACCCTCAACCCACCCCCAGCCCCAAGGACATTCAAATTGTTTCCCTAGATGGCATTTTCTTACAGTGAGTTCGGGACTAAAAATAGCATTGCCAGGCTGCAGAAGTTGGGGAGGAACAGTTGATGCCAATCCTAGCTGTGGTAGATGGACTACTAACAATCAGGGCTCTGAACATAGGACAAATGACTGCAAACTCCAGCCACCGTACTGAAGAATGCGATCACTGTTTGTGGCCAGATTAGAGCCCTGCATCTTGGGGAGGTTCCCCAGATGGTTGGTAATTGACTGGCTGACAAATCTCCTAGACCATCTCATGCTTCCGGTTCTCGGGGAGTTGAGACGTGTGACGGGGCTTTCCAAGACCAGAGCTGTGTGTTGGGGGAGAGCTTTCGGGCCTCTACCTTAAACACTGCGATACAGTAAAGAATCTCTCGGCTCCCAGGTCTTCTGGAGGCTCGACCTCAATCGTCTTCGGGGCAAACAGCCTGCAAAGAGGCTGAGCACTCGTATTACAGGAATCATTATGTCATGGACAGGAGCCAGGGAATACTTTACATGACAATTTGGAGAATTCTTTAGCCAAACAACCAAAACACTATTGTTGTAGCCTTGCTGATTTTGGGGGCCAGATGAGAACGATGGATTTGTTATGCACAGGCTTTTTTGTTACAGCGTTTGCTATATATAATGGAGTTTTACCAGTTGGAATCTCTTTTCTGAAAGCGATCACTGTCACTTTCTGGTGTCTCATCGTCAATTATCAAAGTATTATGGGATGATTCATACCCTCCCTCTGTTAAGCTTTTTTTATTCCTCTGTATTATTGTCTTCTAAGTTGTTAATGCCTTGGGGATGTTATTTACATTTGATATTTCCAAATATCTATAAGAATTTTTTTCTTGAGTAAAAATGGACACGACTTCCAATTCTGGCTATACCTGCTCTACGCTGAAGCCGGAATTCCTATCCACATCTGAGGCCCTTATGGAAAGGGGCGTTCTTTATTATGGCTACTGGTTAAATACAAAATCTATCCAAGAAATCAGCTGAGGCTTTCCCAGCAGTTCCACTTCCAGATTGTCAAAAGCAGTTAGCATCAGAGTATCTGATGAATAACTTAATCAGAATTTTAGCACAGACGTGTTATCTATTCACACATTTGGCCTGGGCAAAACATATTAAATGTATTAATCAGGGGCTTGCCAGTTATTAACCTTGGTTACAGCTATTATAATGATCAGAGAAATGCTTCCATTTAAAGTTTCCCTGTTCAGAAGTCACAATTCCCTTTAAGTGGGGTAACCCCTGAAGCCAGTGCTGCTGCCTTCAAGTTTTTTTTGTGTATTGGTAATACACTATTTTTTTTTCAAGGAGGCCCTACACCCAGCACAGAGCCCAAAACAGGGCTTGAACTCACAATCCTGAGATCACGACCTGAGCTGAGATCAAGGGTTGGACGCTTAACCAACTGAGCCACCCCGGGGCCCCTGAGTAATTCACTTCCTTAGGTAATCTGGAAATGTTAACACTCGAGAGGATCCATGAAAGGTTGCAATTGGTCCCTTTCACTTATTTTACGTATTCAAAAGGCCTGACACAAATACTATAATTTGTTTTTATTTTTTACACACTTTATTAATTTGTTGAATACTTACTAAAAAGGTAATTTTTCCTACACATTGTTGTATGACTGAGGGAGGGTAGAGAGAAATCAGTTACTACTTGCTGAGTGTAAGATTTAAGTAGGTAAACTATTTGAAGACACAACTCCCATCCTTCATGGGAAGGATAAGAAAAAAGGCCTTGATGGGCTGTTTGTTTCTGCCACATTGTAGATTAAAATTATACAAATAAGAAGGGAGGGACTAAAAGCACTGTCTGCACCAAGACATGAAACTCCCTGGATAATTACATGACATGTCGCTAAAAGGTCTTATTTGCTCAGTTCTATAAAGCTAGTAAGCGTTACCGAATACGTTGCCAGAGCAATCTCCAAAGGTATTACATTTTTGGCGTAGGATATATATTTAAAACAGATTTATTTTGGGAATTCCAAAATAACTAGTCCCATAATAGCAACAGAGCAATGAACATAAGACTGGTTTCTTCCATTTGTCTTTGTGTATATGTGTTGTGTGTGTGCGTAAGTACGTGCGCACCCGTGCGCACGCATGAATTACCCCCCTACATCTGGCTTTGCTTGCTAAAATTCTTCTTCCTCATTCTTGCCAATTATTTTATTCTTTAGCTCCAAGAGAATGGCTTTTTTCCTACCAATATGAATTTAGCTTCTGAGTTAGAGCCGAGAGACACTTTTTAAAATATGTGCCCCATGACCTTTTGTTTGGATTATTTTTTCAACTTGGCCTCAAAAACAGAATATGGAGCCAATCTCACTCTATTTAGCTACAACTACTATTGTCTCCTTGATTTCTGAGAAAGTACCAGCCTCAGTCATTCCTCCACCTGAGAAACTATACCTTCACTGTGAATAATTTACCAGTCTGGGCTATGTTTTTATGGAGACCACAGAGAAGGCACTTGACTGTGAAGGTACAAACAACGAGATTTATCTAATTTCATATTCAAATACTGCCAAGCTAGATTTTCTTTCACATTTGAACGAAACTTCCATGAAATGGAAAGAGAACTGAACATGTGAAATAATCTGTGACTTGGGAAATGTATTCTGGGTTTGAAAATTATGCGGATTCACTGGTATTCTGAAGGAATGTTGAAGATGAATATAGCTATATATGGTCTATTTTTCAATACAGTAAATATAATGACCTCTAACTCAACAGCACCAACACAAGATCTGAAATCCTCTTTAAAACGATGGATATTAATGACAGCACGTGTTGTGATGAGCACTGGGTGTTATATGTAACTAATGAATCACTGAACACGACATCAAAAACTAATGTTGTGCTATACAGTAGCTAAGTGTACATAATAAATAAGTAAATAAATAAATAAAACATAAAATTTAGCTCCTTGAGCTAGCAGAGCCATTCATTAACAAATAAAATGTGCTTGTTTTCTCTGCTTTTCTTTCTGTAAAATAATTTCATTTTCTTCATATTCCATTTTTAGTGACATCGCTCTGAAGTATGTGTGTATGCATTTCATTACCCTTATAATCCCCTTAGGCTGAAATGAAAATGCCCATCAAAAATGTTTAATTCCATGGCCACTGAAAACAAAAAGCCTGTTGGATATGGGCACCAAAATTAGGAACCTAAGTTTTCATAGTCAACCCTTCTCTAACTTTATATTAAATCAAATTCAACACTTTATGAATTAACTGAAGTATACAAAGAAGCTAAAGTTTTAATTAGATGTTAGAATTTGTGTCTACTAGTTTTGTAGGGGTGTTATGTATGATGGCTACTGGTTATATGCATAATCCATCCAAAAAATCAATTTTGATTTGATAATGATCATGTTCTTCCACACTGGATATTGACAGCATTTGTGCTTATTTTAAATCTATTTCTTTTTATAATTGGGTCCATCCCACTTCCCTAAACAGTTATAATGTTTAAACCAGTGCCCTCCATTTAATCGTAATTCAATTTATAAGCCTCTATGATAGTAACCCTAGAAGTTAAATTATTTGAACTTGCTGATATATAAACAGAACTCGAACATTTTACACAGTATGAATGTTGGCTAGGAGGATATTCATCACACTGAGTTGACTGAGGAGTTCATCTAAACTTTAACATCCTTCCTATAATAGAACATGGGCCAGAGCTGTGAAGTCATATCACTGAAAATTAGACCTGAAATCGTCACATGCCGAATCTGAGAAAGAAAACAAATCCGCACAAGAGTACAATCGCAGTTGATAGCTAAATGTGTGGAGCTTCTGAGGCCTTTTAACATAAACCAACCCCCCACCCGTAGTCTGAAATTAAAGCATTTATCAGAACTGATTTTCATTCACCCATGTAAACTAACCTCCCATTAAACCATGCTACTTAAGCCCGGTGACTAGAATGTTAAACCCAGAAAATCCTTTGCTGCCAGAAGATCCTACTTTTCACCATGCTTCCTCGCTTTGTGAAAAACATGTTCATTTTTCTCAACCTCAATTTAACTACTGGTAAACTTATATGACATACCTAAAAATCATTCGTCATTTCTCAAATTTTTGATTAGTTATCTTATTTTTCTAAAGAGGTTTTGCGACTAACATAATAAAAAAAATAAAGAGGTTTGGGATTCTTAAAAATATAACATTAAAAACTGGGCTTTTAGGAGCACAGTATTCATTCAAAGTGTTTTCTGGTGGATTATTTACTAGTTGCGAAAGAAAAAAAAAAAGCAAGAATATACAATGGAAAATCAGACAACATCTTGATTGGATCATCAAAATTAACATCTGTGATGGGAGAAGAAACTTGGTAACTTTAAGGTATGTGGAAATAATCTGGCAGATAAGTCAAAATCTGCCCCCCGCATTTCAGATTCCAAGTCTGACAGGGCTCCTGGGATCAGAGAGACACGCTGCCTCATTCCCACGGCATCAAGCTGACTCTCAGAGAGACCTGCTTTCTGATCTTGCATCTCATTTGCTGTGGTCATCCCAGCACCATAAAACAAGGCAGTAAAATCACTCCTGTAAGTCCTCTCTAGAAACATGTGTACGGAAAAGGTTTACTTGTCAAAGGATTTCCGCTTGTCTTCATGTCAGTGCCCCCAACCCAAACAACTCAAGCAACACCATGAGCTCTGGAAACGGAAAAGCAGTGTTGATGAGAGGTTAAGTGATTAGGCAGGTAAAAAGGCTGCTCATGAGTTCTGGAACATCCCAAAATCAAAACAAAATGTTTTTGGTTTAGCTTTGAGTTTCTATTATCCTGTTTGAGCATCTGATATTACTCCTTTATTAAAACAGGTACTAGGATGTTATTAATATTTTCACATTTAAGATCCTTGATTTTCTGTAGTTAATGCTTATTTATTTCAACTAGTTCTAAAATATGTATTATGGACAGCTTTATGCTATTAAATACTTATACTATGAAGTTTTGACGAATTCTCAAAAGCTTGTGTATAACTCATTATTGGTAAAGAGAAACCCAAGGTATGAACAAAGTTCTCGATGCACAATGAATAATAATTTTCATACAGTTCCAGCAAGCCTTAGTTCTATCGACAAAAGTAAATATGTTATGAAATAATGGCTAATTATGATTCTCTGTGCCACAGATGGTTTCTCACTGCCACTTGAGCCTACATCAAGTCTGTCCCCCGTGGCAACAAGAAAAAAAAGGAGGGGGGGACGGTGCGGTGCAGGAATTCTGAGATTAATCATGGAAAATAAATTACTATCTCTGTAGCAATAACAACACGGAGGTATTTCTTTATGTAATGGAGAAAAGGGGGGAAAATGGCAAAAAATGTAAAATTAAAGTTCAAAGAAATGGAGGGATGTACAGGCAGAGATGCAAAACTATACAAAGAAATACAAGGAAATAAAATAAGAGAGCTTTCCCAAGGATCAGCATTTTCCTTCATCTCAAGAAACAGTCCTTTAGAAATGTGAAGTCAATTTGTTTGCAAGAGCAGAAAAAGAAGATCAGCATTAGAAATTGCAGATAAAGGACAAAGTGCATATGAGTTCATGGTTTCTGACTTCATGGTGGGGGCAGGGGTGGTTCTCAGGGCTACTCAGCAATCATTTTTCTTGGCCCCAGATCAGTGGTTTTCAACTCAAGGTACCTATTAGCATTCGCTGGGGAGTTTTAGAAAATATTCATGCACAGACCCCTCCTTTAGATATTTTGATATAATTAGTTGGAGTGTAGCACAGAAACTGGAATTGTTTTAAGGGTCCCCAGGTGATTCTAATAGGTAGCTGAGTTGAGAATGGCTGTCTGACTAGGAGGCAGCCAACTATTTTTGGTAAAGGGTTAAGAGAGAAGGGGCACCTGGGTGGCTCAGTGGGTTAAGCCTTTGCCTTCGGCTCAGGTCATGATCTCGGGGTCCTGAGATCGGGCCCGCATCGGGCTCTCTGCTCAGCAGGGAGCCTGCTTCCCCCCCTCTCTCTGCCTGCCTCTCTGCCTACTTGTGATCTCTCTCTCTCTCTGTGTCAAATAAATAAATAAAATTAAAAAAAAAAAAGAGAGTAAATAATTTTGCCTTTGTGGGCCTTCGAGGCTCTGCTGCAACTATTCAGCTCTGCTGTTGTAGCATAAAAACAGAGACCTTAGGGGCACCTGGGTGGCTCAGTGGGTTAAAGACTCTGCCTTCGGCTCAGGTCATGATCTCAGGGTCCTGGGATCGAGCCCTGCATGGGGCTCTCTGCTCAGCGGGGAGCCTGCTTCCTCCTCTCTCTCTGCCTGCCTCTCTGCCTACTTGTGATCTCTCTCCTCTCTGTCAAATAAATAAATAAAATCTTTAAAAAACAACAACAACAACAAAAAAAACCCAGAGACCTTAAGTAAATGAATGGGTGTGACTGTGTTCCGATAAAACTTTATTTACAAAAACAGGTTCTAGGCTGGATTGGGCCCCTGTGCTGCGGTTTACACAGCCCTGGTCATTAGACCGTTTCCACGCCCCTTTCCCGAAACAGCGGTTTCGAATCTTCACCCATGCCACCCCGGGGCCCCTGTTTTTCAGCAGGTGACCTCTCATTCTGCTTCACTGGGGATACGCAGGTCATCAGGCTGGAAATCCCTCAACTTTCTTCTCCACCACCTGCAGGCTTCATACACCTACATCCGTCTGCATCTGTCCTCTCTTTGGCTCCTAGTGTAGAAGCGACCTCCCTCTTATCAAGGGGGATCTAATCCTTCCACTTACACTCAATTCCATCAGTCTCCTCCACCCCTTCCGGACCTCACTCCGTACAGGATCCCATTTCCTATGTCTTTAATTCCTTCCTCTCTACTGGCTCTTTCCCTTCCCCTAACAAGTAGATTCAAGTGTCTTAACCAAATAACCCCAAAAGCATTCCTCCCTCAATCCTGTGTCCTCACGTCTCTCCTGTTAGAAATGTTATACCTACTGCCTCTACTTCTCCCTTCCCATTCGCTCCACAAGTCCCCCACGACAGTCTGCTTTGTCTCCATTACTCCACTGAAAGTGCTCTTGTCACGATCACTGAAGACCTTCCTATGAGACAGTCCTAGTTCTTGTTTGACTTATTTTCTCTGAAGTACGTGACATTGCTGACTCTACTGAAAACTCTCTCCCCTCGCAGCTTTCGTAATCCCACGCTATCTGCCACTATGTGTTCCTTTTCCGCTGCCGGCCACGTACATGACGGTATTCCCTAATATTATTTGACAAAGGCTCCTTTCTTGCTGTGCTACGGATTTTCTCAACTACTCTCATAGCATTAACCACCACCTACGCGCAGTAACTCCCACGTTGTATCCCTAGCTCACATCTTTCTCCAACTCCACGTTCATATTTTCAAGTATCTGTAGCAAGCTCCACTCGGGTATCTTCCCTCCCAGGTCTGCTTCTTCCTTTATTCTCCATCTTGGTTAACGGTTTCACCATCAGACCAGTTGCCAAAGGTAAGATTCTCTCCCTTAACCCCTCGTAACCTGCCACTGTGCACAGTGTCTCTACCTGCAGCTACTTCTGTGTGTAGTGAATGGCGAGCTTACGTGCTTGACCATCCATGGGGGTCCTGCTTTCCTTCCAAATCCAGTTGGCCACCAAATCCTGATGATTCTACCTCTGAAACAGCTCATGGATACACGTCCTTTCAGCCAGGGCCACTGCCGAAGCTCTAGAGCAGCCCTTAGTCATTCCTCACCAAGATGATTTTCAGTAACTTCCTAATAGATTTTTTTTTACTTGCCCACAGCAGCAGCCCCCACTCACCCCCTTATTTTTGCTTCCTCCTTAGGTCACGACCAAACCCATTTTCTCTTTGCTAAGTGCACCTAACAGAACTGCCTACAATGTTGCAGCGGTAGAAGTGCCATGGTTTCGTGTAAGAGAAGAGTGATCCTCTCTCTTTTGATGGGGCATAAGTATTTCCTGTCGCTCTTTGGTCACGACAACACAAGATGCCGAGGTTACTAAGACAGATTCTATCCTAATACAGTCCGGGCACCATACTTTAAATGATACCGAAATGGCAACATGGCGAAGGAACTCCAAACTATGACCTAGGAGGAGTAAGAAGTGGAAAATCTATCCTCAAGAAGACTCACACTCTTCACTGGAGCACACTAACTGGGTTTTTTCCCCTATGTGAACTGCAGAGCTCAATGATGTCAATCAGACATTTTTCCTCCTTAATGAAAACACAGTTTCTTTTCCTTAATAGGAAATACTTACTTAAGGTTCCTTTTCCTTTAATGGGAAATGCTTACCTAAGGTTCCTTTTCCTTAATGGGAAATGCATACAAAGTCCCACATTTTGCTATCAGCTTGCCCATCACAGAGAGAAAGGAAGCCCATCGATCTACAATGTTGATTACTCCTGGGAAGTCTTCCTTAGAAATGAGCTCATGTCAGCATTTACCTATTTGCTAAAATGATGGGTCAATTCGAATGGTAGGCTATGAATTTTTGACATCGGTTCTCTAAATGTAATACCAAATGCCCTAATTTTTTTGAGTGGCGGCACCTGACATATTAGCTAACATGACATCTTCCTCACGCTAACTGAAATGTTATTGCCAAAATTAAAATTTTTGTTGCAAGATTAAAAAAAATTCAACCTTCTGGATTCTTGACCAGTAATTATTTCCTAACGATTGGCTTCTATGCCATCTGGTATTTACCTTCCCAAAAGTATGCTTTGTATATTCTGTTTCCTTACCATGCCTGCATAGTGGTTTCAGAAAACAAGCATTTCTTTCATTAAACACCTACCTTTGTATCTGGCTCTGTTGAGGCAGTCTGTGGATCTAAATGAGGTTAATTAAAATCCTACATTATTACATTCTCTTACCTTAACTCACAAATCTAAAAAATAAATCCCCTTTCCTATGCTTTATAATAATAGCGATGTATTAATGAGTGACAGATTTCATGAATGCAGCGTTTAATCCAAATTTTGCCTTTGTAAAAATAATAAAGCCCCCGCATTTATTCAGCAAGACCACTGCCGTGGCCTGATAGGAAGCGAATAGTGACCAGGGTTGGAGGGTTCCGCTGGTGACTGATCTTCTACGGTAACATGAAACGGACTACCCGCTTTGCCAAATGAATGGGCCTTTGTGGTCTCAGTCTTCTCCCGCCTCTTTCCCAGCCTGGCCTCTGAAAACCGGGGCTATGGCACGTCTGCCAACAGTCTCTCTACACACCGGGCCGTGCAATAAATTCAGGGGATAGGCAAGAACACAAGTATTTACAGGGTAACCACTCAGGCAGTCTGGGACCAGATTTCTCCAGCCACGGCAATGGCCTCTCTCTCCATTTTAAACATTAGCCTCTTCTGAAAATATGCGCAACTCAAAACGAGGATTACGATTCCTGTAATCGGTAACTAGGTCTACTGGTAAGAAGGAAATCCTCACTCTGAGAACTGTACCACTTCGGCCTGTATTTAAATGTTAAACATTTTTTAAAAGCTTTTTAATTGGGCCTCATGTTCCTAACTGAATTGTTGTCTACATTGTGTACAAATTTCCTGGGAAAAGCAGGAATTTGCACACATTGAGAGGTTGAAATGTGCCCAATGGAAAAAGGGTAGAGACAGCAAATGTGACCTAATTGAGCTGAAGATAAGGAATAGAGACATTTCCAGAACTGTCTTTCATGTCCTAGAGTTCATTTGAGGAAGAGGTCTCCTTAATTTCTTTAGGAAGCAACATGGATAAATACATATTGAGTTACAGAAATGGCTTTGCTTCCCACAGCTGCCGAGCAGGACAGCAAGACAGCATTCTACGACATGCTACGTAAACTAATAACCCAAGTGTCATCGTATGCAAAAAAAAAGTTTAGTGGATCTTTGGTTTTATACCAAAAATGTTAGCCTCAAATGATTAACTACCAGTAGATAGAACTTTCTCTGGAAGTTGATTCGTCCTTTCAAATGAGAGCTCTCCATCAAGAACACTCTTCCTCATCACAGAAATCTACAGTGATAACATGCAGCATGTTTTATTTCACATCAGAGGAGACCCAATGCTCAGAGCAGGAGCACCGTGAAGGGCTTACCGAGGTGTACAGGTATCCCTCGCTGTTCATTGCCAAATACAGCTTGGTCTGAACTCCCTGGATAGCCACCACTCGAAGACCCACAGGGATGAGGTTAAACAGAGCTGGAGTCAAAAAGAAAGCGAAAGCAATGTCATCATTCTGAATTCCAAAGCTTTTCAATGTTCCCAGCAGGTGTGGCCCTCCAAAAGTAATGCGTGCTTGGTAAGAGGATGTCTGTGTATTTACACACGGATGGATGGGCCTCTTCTCCCTTCTAGTGTGGTTGGTGTCTGGCTACGGTCACATGGGCAGGGCTGGGCCACGGCCACATACTGTCAGACCCCCTGGGCAAACGGGAGACAAGCCCATGGTGTGTATAGTGTCAGAAGCAGGGAATCCCGATTCTTGAAGAGAGCTACAGTTTCAGAAATTGGTCTATATATTAAATGGCTTTATCCTCAACGAACTATTTTAAACTGCTCCCCTAGATGACTGCTAAAATGCACAGACATGGTTATGATCTACCAGTTGGGGAGAGATTCCTCGAATCTTAGAAAAGATACTAGTCTAACTCCCTCATCTAAATTATCTGTATTATTTCCAATGCAACAACCCAAAAATAAATCCGGGGCTTGAAAAAAAAAAAGTCATTTTGTAGTCTTATGTTCCCAGAGTAGTATTTCAGTATTTCTTAAAGAACCAACATTTTCCAAGACAGGGTTGGGGTGGGGGGCAGTGCCTAGCGTTTCACGTCTAGTAGCAAAGGTGAAAAGAATACAAGTAATGAACTTAAGAGGTTTGTTTGTTTATTTAGCAAAATAGTTGTAAGTAGGCAGCCAGCTGGTACCAAAGAGGCCTTCATTTCTCCATTTGAAGGTTTGATTGCGTGAAACTTACACCCAGCCTCTCCTCACAATCACACACCACTCACTGGAGAAAACCAGTGGGCGTCCTCCCCCTACCAGCTGTCTACTCCCTCCTACACTGTGAATAAAAATAAAACAGTACATTTTTAAAACGTAGTGCTTGCCACACACATCTTTTGAAGCTAGCCTGTGCACCTTTCAAGAGTCATAGACCAATGTTGATTTTTGCCTTGGTGCGTAAGTTTACTGAAGAGGATACATCAGTCTGCTATCATTTCTGTGAACAAGAATGTAAAAGAGTCACTGTGTGGGTAAGACTGGCTTTTCTGGGATCCCTTACCTTGATGCATATCTATCTTGCTGCAGAAGGTGGGGCAATATGGATGAGAAATATTAGTGAAGAACTAAATACTCCTTGGGGGAGCCTACAATGTACATTTCCCTTAAAATCAGGGTGTTACCAGAGAGGAGCTAGGACATATTGTACAGTTCAAAATACAAGTGTTCCCACCACATGCCACTGATGGCACCTCGTTCAATGCTCATCGTATTAAAAGCTGTGCCCTTCTGTTATGTGAGGTAAAGGAAAGTGATCGCACAGATTGCAAGCCAGGATCGCATGCTATATTTGACAAGGCAATGCACAGGAAAGGAGTCTGTCTCTTTGCTTATGTCATGTATGTATCTCTTTCTGTTGATGATGCCTTGCTCGCAGAGGTGCTCAACACACATCTGTGGATTGACAGCAATCTGAATGGTGATAACATGACAATATGAAACTTTTGGAATGCGACAGATCACAGTCCCATTACATAAAAGTTCTTGTTTAAAAAAAATCTGGGATCTAAAAAACCAAACCAAAACTTCCATATGGGTTTGGCGTAAAAGCCATTGCCATGGCGTACCACCACACAACTAGAATACCAGCCCATGTCTGAATCCTAGTTTAGTGATAGTCATAGAGAACAGGGAGTGATAAATGAAGTTCAGAACTGTGTCTAGAACCTCGTTTATCACAACATTCAGAACCTCCTTAGTTCTCTTAATGCAGCTTGTAACAAGCAAAAAAAAAAAAAGAGTAAGAAAGAGAGAGAGAGAAAAGATTTGATTTTCACCATGTGCCTCAACCACTCTGGTGTGGGTTTTAATGAGCAATAAAATGTTTGAATTCCAAACATCAGACAGCAGGAGGTGGAAGAGAAGCAAAATCCATTAGTAATCCATACCCGGGATAATCTACTCCTGATTAATGGTGTTAACTATACTGGAGAGCATGAATTTTTCACTATGCACCATAAATTTCTGTGACATCCCACTCAAAAACAAAAATCAGCACTCGAAAACAAAAAACTGAAGAAAGCAGCAAAAGTACAGAGCAGCTGGTCATCCCGCTTCAGTCATTCAAGATAGATCATAAACTGAGTTTGTTGAAAGTCTAAAGGGCCAGGCTTTCCAGATAAAAACGCAAAGAAATTAGATCAGGGCTAATCTCGGGCAGAATCGATATTTTCCTAGGTGCCTGTGTTTCTCTAATCTGGAGTACTTCCTCCTGGTCACAAGATATCATTTCAAGTAGGATGAAAATATTCTAAATGGGAGAAAAAAACAATTGATTTCATTTGTGTATCTAAGACACACATTCATTAAATACCAAAATTCTCTTCTTCCCTTTCCGTCAAAGTTTCAAATAAGCTTTGAATAAATAAAAGGGCTTTTGTTTCTTGTTTCTTCTGCCGTGTCTACATAAAACCAATTAAACTCCTTCCACTACCTTGAAGGGACCATTTTCTCGGAGACGTGCACAAGTTGGCACTTAATGTTTACTGGATATGACACTGAGGTCATCCTTCTTCGTTAGTTGGGCTAACGAAATGTCTATCATCACTTCCTTTTCAGGGGGAAATACATAATTTACAGTGGCTGGTTTGCTCATGATGAGATTTTATTGAACTGACACCTACCATTGTAATGAATCTATCAAAGGTCAGCTTAAATGCATAATATCAAACATGTTTTTAGGAATAGGTCTAGCTGGGTAAATGTGAACGAATTTGTTTCATCGTGATTGTGCTTAACACCTCAAAATGAAGATATCATCAAATCAATTTGAACTAAAGGAGAACAAAATGACAAAAGGTACTAAAAAGTATTAAAAACAAGAAAAATATAAACACAGTCTCAGGAACACGTGTTAAGGAAATACTATATAAATGAGTTACAGTTGAGGAAAAAACAACCTGTATTCTTGTTCTACTCATTTAAAATAATGAATGAATGTCAAGAAAATTGCTTGGCTTTCGAGAAAAAAAAAATAAATTTACATGGCTAAACTTCTATTGTAACGATGATCATTATTGAATAATCATTTTAATCATGAAACAAGATTGTTTCCTGATGACTTATGCCCTACAATATCCTCAGTTGGGCAGATTAGCTAGTCCCCTGGCTTCTGGTCACATTCAGCATCTGGGGAAGGGTCAAGCCCTACAGACTCGCTATTTCTTTTGAGGTACTTTTCTTTTTTTTTTTTAAAGATTTTATTTATTTGACAGAGAGAAACACAGCGAGAGAGGGAACACAAGCCGAGGGATTGGTAGCGGGAGAAGCAGGCTTCCTGCCAAGCAGAGAGCCTGATGCGGGGCTCAATCCCAGGCCCCTGGGATCTGACCTGGGCCGTAGGCAGACGCTTAACGACTGAGCCACCCAGGCGCCCCTTGAGGTACTTTTCATATGAATGCTTCATGTTGTGGTGATACCACCGTCGCCTTCCCTCTTATTATTTCATTCCACCTAAACACAGATTCTGATAATCAGGCTACGCTCGTTCAAGGCCTTACGGTATCTTTAGTACACAGAAATGCCATTCATATCAGTCAGAGGTATAAGATGACCAAAGGCAGAAGCTAGAACATGCAGGAATTGAAGAGTAAAATCTATTACGTGATTTAAAGCTCCACTGTAGGAAACAGAGTCTTGATTTACATACGCATATGTGTGTGCCTGTGTATATATATATGTGTAAGTGTGTGTGTGTGTGTGTGTGCGCGCGTGTGTGTATCTTAAAAGGACTCTTAGCATGTGATCTTGATACATTTGGCATACTGCTGTTCACAAAACACAACCAATGCACTGATTTTAAAAAGTTTCTCCTTTTCAAGAAACGCATGTGAACACTAGACCCAAAGTAATTTTTTCTGCGATTTTAATGTAGAGAAGATGTTAAAAATAGATGGGGAGAAAACTTGACTGGGTGGGGGGCTCATGAGCAGCTAATCACGAACTTCCTTCCAGTCATGCCCAATGGACCCATTTTGAGGAGGCACTTGGAAAAACGGACAAGCTCACAACATCCTCTCCCCCTAATTCCTTCCCTAGACACTGATCAGTACATATAATTTATCAGAATGATTTCCTGCTGATCGTTATGTACTAATGTCTGTTACACGATTACAGTAAAACCCTCCATTCACACTTGGCTACTTTTTTCAAATAGAAGAGTATGCGCAAAACAATTGCAGGATACTCACTGCAAAACTTGAACATCTCAATAGTAACACAGCATTTTGCAAAAACAGTGAAGAATCACTCAGTATGGATGTTTTTCATCCTTGGTACCACCAGGGGTTTCTTCAAGGGTAATTAAAGAGGACTTCCTCTTGGGGTCACAGCTTGGCCATCAGCCCAGGAAGCGTTATTAAAAGGTGAGAAACTCTTTTGACACCTAACACTGGGACCCCTGTCTATGGCTTTGCTGTCTAAGGCTGAGCATCTCTCAAAATGCTTCAGAGGACTCGTTAGCCTTCTGACCGGCTTTCCTTGGCTGTTTTCTTAGCCGACCGAGGGGATGTTTCCAGGAAATTATCAAAGTCTGAGGGAAGTGCAATATAAATTAGGGAAAACAGAGAACGAATTGTGAGCACTAGGTGTTTTGGCCTCACGGGACAGTTAATGGGTCTGCAGAAATCTGTCAATGGCAAGAAAACACCAATTATTAGGGAAGAGAGGGCTTCACTGTGAGTTTGTTTTTATGACTTCCGATAAATAAAAGCATACATGATAAAAAGGTTATGTAACATCTTATAACCAGATTGCTTCAATAATTAGAAATAGAATTGACTTCATTTTTGATGGGTTTCCTTTTTTAGGTTCACCACTATGGTCCCAACTTGGTCTTTATTCAAACCACGGTTAAAAAAAAATAAAGCACTAAGAGAAATCCCTTCACCCACCTGTGGAGGTATCTCAATTGTTAAACTCTCAATTAGTCTCAGAGTTATCAGTGTGTGTGTGTTGGGGGGCCAGGGGGAGAGCAGAAGTGAAAGCTTGTAATGATGAATTCTCATGACACGAAATCACTCCTCTCTCGGGATGAGACCAGTTCTTAAGAGTAGAGATAACGTGCTATTTCAGGATCAGTGTGTGGGTGAGTAAATTTTCTGTGGGAAAAAAGTAATAAAATCCAAAGGACAGCCGTAAATCTATCCAGATTACCATGGAGATGACATTTGGATGGTTCTTCAGACGGTGTCAGCATTATTTGCTATAGTTCACTATTTTACATGTTTTCACATTCAACTTCCCTTAGGTTAACCTGCACCAACAGAATGGAAGTGTCGACTGTATTTTTGCATTCAGGTCAGAATTTCACAAGGGCTGTTAATTTCAAAATAGGAATAATCATAAAGAAAACACGCCGTGTCAACAACATGCGGGGAGATCCTATTTATTTTGCAGTCACTTACTGTAAGTGCTGTCCTCGTCTTTTGTGCCATCGATGGTTCCATCTGCCTGCAGCTGCAAGTGGTAACCTTGTCGGCTGTAGAGTTTGGTGACTATGCCCTTAAGCTGAGGCTCTGCGAAGAGAAGGATTTGGATCAGTCAGTAAGTTGTGCCTGCGTAGTTGAAAAGACTCAGAATTCAAAATTCTAATTTCGTTTATAAACTTCAGTGGAGAAGGTCACACTACAACTTTAAAGAGCCCTCTCAAAGAAAACAGGCAAACAAACTCTCAAGTTTCGGAGGAAATCTCCAAGCTGAAGCAGCTTTGATTTCTACCTTGTAACCCTGGTAAAGCCCTAAAACTTCTGACGGCAGCTAGTTTCCAAACTGTGTCCCCTGGCTTACAGAGTGGGACTCTAGCTCATTGAGAGTTCAGAACAGGTTGGCAAATGGCATATTCTGCCTTTTAACGATGTGCCACTTCTCCTGAGGAAGGAGAAATACAACGATAATTTCGAGTGGTTTGCCAACCAGGGACCAAAAACACACTCAAAGACTTCTCTCAGCATTATCGTTCTTTGAATAAGTAGTCCCCTCCACTCTGAGAGTGTTGAAAATGCATAAATAATCTAGAACCCCTAGATTATGTAGGTCAAAAAGGACTTATATTTGAAAATTTGAGCTGTGATACAAAAAAAGGGGAAAGGAAAGAAAAAAAACATCCATTACCATACCCTATCGTGTTAATTATCCTTAGGGAAAAGGGATGCAAAAAGAGCAGGGTTTTTGTTGGTGGGGAGGAGAAGGAAATTAGTTTATACAGCAATATGATTATCTAAATATGGGTTCTCAATTACAATGATTTTCAATTATGAATAATCACAGATTTAATAAAATATCTAATTTACCAATAAGAGCCATGTTATCCAAAATTTGCCTTTAAATGAATACAGACACCTGCACGGAAATCATATGTTTGTGATTATTCAGGCCACATAATCATAATTTGCAACCGCTTCAGCCTTTTTAAAACAAGCCCCATTCACAGGGAATGCCTTGCAAACTTCGAGCTAACAGAAAATGGATGTCTGCCTTTCCATTCCATAGTGCGTGGAACACATACAGAGAGAACAAATTGATGAGTAAATCTGAAATTCAGTATTATTTTCTAGTCAAAAGTAAGAAAACTGCGTAAAGGATGCATTTGGGGAAGAACGGCCAAATAGGCTGCGTGTTCGCCTTGAGGCTCTACCTTGACGCAACCTGACACTTAAAGCTGTGTGAATTTTCCCTGGCACAGGGATATCGCGCTACTCTTCTTACGGAATAGGTTCCAAAGGACCTACAATCTGGCTGTGAGTTTGAATTCTCTAATCAATCCAGCATTTTAGTAGCAAGTAACCAGTTTCACTAGTCTAACCAGATCACTGAGCTCTCGGCCGCAGGGTTCTAGGAATCCACTCTCCCCTCTCCAGCAAATATTTCAAGGGTGCACCACAAGTCAAGTCTGTCCGGATAAGCTTAGACGTGATCAAAGGAACAGAACGCCAGATAGCCGAAGCCCAGGGCCCTTGGGGGTGGAAGCTGGATCAGGGCAAGGGTCAGAGCTGCAGGGGTAAAGGCAAAGGAGGGTTTCCCCGGGTTCGCTAGGGCGGGCAGTGGTGTCTGCCCCGCTCGCTCGGCGCCTGCAGTTTCCACGCCACACACACACACACACACGGCGGCCACGTCTGGGTCACGCGCGCCAGAGCCCCCGGGCGTGCACACGTGTGGCACGTCTGAAGCTGCGGGCGCGCCCCCCGCGCCCCCCACCCCGGGCCGGCGGTGGCCCCGGGCTCTGCGCCTGTCCCACGGCAGTTGCAATGCAGCAAGCCAGTTACCATCACGAACGCGGCGAGAAAGCCATCGCTTCCCACGCACACACACCGGCTAGGTGGCCGCAGCCGCACCAGATGGGCCCCCAACAAACTCACCTACGCTTACACACACGCCCCCCGGCCCCCTCCACACTTGTAAAGTATGGGGTAAAAAAGAAAAACCCCAACCCAACCCAACCCCTTCCAACCTGGTCTCCTCCTGCGCCTCTTCTTGGAGCCGAAGAGTTTGACCCGGGAAAAGACGTTTAACTTGTTTTTGTCGCAGCTGGTCTTGCCTTTGCTGGGGCTGCTGACACACTTGCAGGCATTGGATTTCTCGCGCTCGCGGGCTTGTCTCTTCTGACGGATCAGCGAGCTGGCGATAGCCGCCGCCATGGCCACGACGCCCACCACCACCACTTCTTTGGCGGCCCCTCTCCGGCTTCGCCTTCGCCTCCGCCTCCCGCTCCTCCGCGGCGCGTCCGCTCGGTCTCGCGCCGCGGCCGCCCTCGTCTCCCTGGCCGGCGCTCGCCCGGGCTTCTCCGCGCTCGGCCCGTCAGCCGAGGAGGGGGCTCAGCATGCCGTCCGGGCTCCTCGGGCGGTGGTCCGGCTCCCGCGCGGGCGGGCGGGCTGCCTGGGTCCGAGCCGACGCCACAGCCCCGAGCCGGGATCGCGGCGAGACTGGCGGCGGAGGCGGCGCGGCGCGGCTGCGTGCGCTCGGCCCCTGCGCCCCGAGGACACTGTGCGAGTCCAAGCGGCTCGGGTCGGAGTTTCGCGGCACCCCCCGCCCTGTGCCGCGCGGAGGGGGCCGGAGCGGGGAGGCGGGCGGAGGGAGCGGCGCGGGCGGGAGAGAGGCCGCGAGCGCGGGCGGCGGGAGGGGGGGAGGAGGAAGCGCGCGGGGGAGCGCGCCCTCGCCCTGGCCCCTCCGAGCCTCGGACTAGTCCTTGCAACTTCGGGGCCTGCCGGTCGGGAAAAGTTGGCCCGCGCCAGCTGGCCGACGGGGATCAAACAGGTAACGGCCTCGCATCTCGGCGGCGGCGGCGGCGGTGGCGGCGGCGGCGGCGGCGGCTCTGGGCGCGGCACGGGCTCTGCATAGCAATCCAGTCGCTGCAGGCACCCTCCGGAAGCGCGCCGCGGCCTCCCCGAGGCCCCCTCCCCCGGCGGCCCCTCCCTCGCTCCCTCCCTCCCGGAGCCCGGCCCGCTGGCTCCCCGCCGCCCCGCCCCCCGAGGCCCCGGCGGGCCGCGCGGGCGAACACCTGTCGGGGCTTCGGCGCTGCCCCACCGCCCGCGGCTTCCTGCTCTCCTCTTCCAGAGCGGAGCTT
>CM053612.1:11480800-11525114 GCA_028646535.1 Procyon lotor | reverse complement strand
GGGGGGGGGGGAGGCCGGGATGGAGGGGCCCCGAGGGGAGGCGGTCGGGCCGGAGGAGCCGGGGGGCTGCCCGGAGGGGGGGCGGTTTCGTTAGCGTTGGACTCTTCGCGGGCCACACTGCCTCGGGCTGGCGCCCCTGGGAAGTTCGCCAGGCCCCCGGCCCAGTCTGCGACTCGCGACAGCCCCCTCCCCAAACACGCACACGCCCGCCTAGGCGTTTCGCACGGCGACACTTGTAGCCCTTTGGGAGACAGGCCAGGGCTCCTGACGGGTTCAGCCCTCGCGGCGGCGGCGGCGGCGGCGGCGGCATCAGCAGCGGCAGCGGGCACTGCAGAGCTGCGCCCGCACACCACGCTGCCACCCAGTGGTTTTTGCTGACTTTCCATTACAGGCCAAGATGTGCGGTCCGAACCCCGCTTTTCCTCTCGCCCCAAATCATTGGTTTGGGTTTGGGATTCAAGCGGAGAGCTTGGGGGGTGTACAGAAAGCGGTTTTGGGGAAATGCGGCGCCGAGCCTCGTTATTGAAGCTCTGGCCCATCTCCAATCTCCTAACTTCTTTCTTTCTTTCTTTTTTCCCTGCTCCTCCAGGTCTAACAGCCTGTCTCCGTCCAGTTCAGCAATCAAGTCTGGCTTTTCGCTCGCCTCTTTCTATTCACGGGTTCTGTCCTTTCCCTGTTCTATATTTTAACCTGGAGAATAAAGAGGAGTTTCGAGGGCAAGAATGCAACAAAGAGAATGATCCATCCACATCCCCGTCTTCAAACGGACACTACTCTTTTACTATTTCACTTGATTTCTAACGCCAGAAAGGAAGCTGCCAAGAGTAGGGCTGCTCTGTCTGGGGCGGCCACTACACTCCTTACCGGACCTCTCCCTCCCCCCTTTCCAGATCTTTTTCAAATCGATATAGACGAAAACAGAACCAAATGCCCAGACCCCCGTCCTTCTTTTCTCGCCTGAGCTCCCCCCAAGGAGACTCCTTCAGGCTTCTTAGGCCAGCAGAGCTGTATCACCGGACCCTTCTGGAGATTTCCCTACTTCACAGGGGCTGCTGCTGCAACCTCCCCCTTCCACTTGTCCCCAGTCCTAAAATGTCTGTGGCCCTATCAGAAGCTCTGATAGGGGTCTGCAAAGACAGGCCGGGGTGAGGGTTGCAGGGATGGAGGTGGAGGGTTACAGGAGAGTCGCGCCTAATGGCCTGCAATTCCTGCAGATTAGTCAACTCCTCTGTGTTTTTGGCTTTGCCAAAGCTCACCGAGGACGAGGTGGAAGAGAGTTTCAGCACCCCAAGTCAATTCAGGTAGCCACTTAAGACATTAATTCACAGGGGAAAAGCTCTGGTTGGCTCCCACTGGACTTCGAACGCCTTGAAAATTGGGTCTGGGTCTTGGTCAGCACTATATTCCCATCTCCTGGCACAGTTCCATAGTTTATGCTCAATAAATAGTTTGTTGAAAAAAATTGACGAGTGACTGATTTACATTGCTTCTCATGGGGAGGAGGATGTTTCCTGGCTCAGAATGTATGGGATTCAAATTCCAGTTACCATGGAGGGACATAATCTCACCAGAAGAGGCCTCAGAAGACGATGTGACCAGGGCCAAATATGTGGGGTGTGGAATGGACCTTAAGAGGTCCTTACTCCCTCTCAGCATGCTTTTACCTTCCGCTGAGGCCCTGCGCCTCTAACTCTCTGTGACCCGTCTGCCTAGAGAATGTAAGAATTCTCCTGTCTCCTCCCTTAAGAGAACTCACAGAGGCCTGTGACTAGAGGGGGATTCATCCAGGGGGAAGGGGAAGGAAAGCCATTTGACTTTGGGTCCATACTATGCAATCGTATTATGCAATTGGCTTAACCATTAATTATGTGGATATTTCTCATCCTGTCCTGACTCCATATGTATTTTGCAGATGCTTCTCAACTCAGAGAAGAGTGAATATAAGTCTCAAATTGTCCAAAGAGAACTGTGCCCAAACCCCATTCACCTTAGGAAGGCAGAATGAAAGAAAGAACCGCAGGGCACCCTAGAGAAGCATAGGGTGCTCTTCGGCTATGTGACCTTGGGTATGTCATTTCTTCTGCTGGGACTACAGTTTTCCCATCCTTAAAGTCATCCTTCAGACAATCTTAATGGCTCTCATCTATTTTATATACCTGGGCTCACTGTATGATTTCTTTTTTTTTTCTTAAGACCTATTCATTTATTTGAGAGAGAGAGTGTGTGCGAGCTGGGGAAGGGGCAGAGGAAGAGAAAGAGAATCTCAAGTCGACTCCCCCCTAAGCGCGGAGCCCAAGGACTCGGGGCTCCATCCAGGGACCCTGAGATTGTGACCTGAACCAAAACCAAGAATCGGTTTGGTTTCTTGGCCACTTCTTCTGGCCCAACCCACTGAGCCACCCAGGCGTCCTTTTATGATTTCTCATTTAGAAAAATAACAAGAACAATTCCACTGCTAAGACCAAAAACTTTGAAAATCTCTGGATGAGATGTTCCTTTAAGTTTTTCTGGCTCTGAAGCCCATGATTTCTTGGTATATGCCCCTGTCCCTGCTCCCTCTCATTCTTCCCCTCCTCACCCCCCACCCCAACTTACCCTTCTCACCCCACCAGAGCACAAACTCTAAATTGGATTCCAGAGAAAACTACCACAAGTCTCTTTGGCTCCATTCCTCACGGGTTCACTTGAGAACCAGGTTTTAGCGTTTTTTCAGGGAGAGTTATGTGAGTTATCAGAGCATAGAATGCTGATCTTCTCCACCAATCTCTTTTGGCAAGCCTCTGTAAAGAAGCTGAGGGAATCCGCTCTCAAGAGGCATCTCCAGGAGACAGACAGAAACCCAAACAGATGTGACTGTGATGAGTAAAAATGAGAGAATTCAGACAGCCTAATCAGGAGCAGCCTCAGTACCTTCTGAGCAGGAAGGAGTTGGCTGTCTTTCTGAAACTCGGAAAATGAGAGACTTCAAACACCCATCCTTCATGCAGATCAACATAATTGGAACCACTTGCCAGTTAGCTCTCTGTCTTCACTTCAGCCGTCCCTCAGAACGACCAGTTACCAGGACAAGGACTGATGATGAGCTCAAAAGGAGGACAGGGAGACAGGTTCAAGTGCACCAAGGTCAAGCAACACTGGGATCTCATCATTAACCGAGTAGGACAGCAGAGGCGGCATTTAAGAGACTGGGCAGCAAGTACCAACCCTCTGTGTCCATCTAATTATGTCCAGAAGCCCAGAGAAACGACTGGATAGAAATACAAATGAAGAGATTAGAGAAAAGCCATTAGCCAAGGCTCTCGCCACTTAACTCCAAGCAGGAAGAAAAATGCAATTTAAAGAAATCCTGTCAATGTCCCACAGGAATTCCAGGGACAGAAAGAATGACTACTGCTCCTGACACATTTATCAGCCGACAAAGAGTCTCTCCTAGTCAGATCATTTGGGGGAATTATGCTTCAGAAATAAAGGTCTCCAGAACCAATTTTCTAGAAATGGATCAGCTCTCCTGATTTGCATTGCACCAGGATGGTGGCTTGGTCCTCACAGTGTCCTCTCTCTGGGATCGTTCTCCAAATACTTCAGTTATAGAGTTTCCTAAAGCCACCTCTGGTATATACTTAAAAGCAAAAAAAACAGGGTGCCTGGGTGGCTCAGTCAGTTGAGCATCTGCCTTCAGCTCTGGTCGTGATCCCAGGCTCCTGGGATCGGGTCCCACATTGGATTCCTTGTTCAGAAGGGAGTCTGCTTCTCCCTCTGTCCCTGCTCATGTGCTTGCTCGCTCTCTCTCACTCACTCGCTCACTCTGTCTCTCAAATAAATAAATAAAATCTTAAAAAAACCAAAAGCAAATAAACAAATAAAATCAATGGGGAACACACTGATTAACTCTGATCCTTAAGAAAAATCCTATAACCCATATAAAAATTTTATTGTTCAGTCATAATTTATGAACATTAAAACCATAGAGCACCCTGATGGTATTAATCATATCTATGAATTCAGCTGTTTGCCATTTAATTAGCTATAGCAGCTGCAGCATCAAGAGTTCAAGGCCTCTGATTACCTGCTTGGTCATTTAATCAAGAAAACCTGGAGAGAAGTATAGGATTGCCGGGGTGGAGGTTCCTCCCTTGATCATAAAAAGAGAACACGAGGAAATGAGCTTAAGCTTCAATATGTGGGGACTTCAGTTTTGTACAAGGAAGGCATCTTTTTCAGTAAGGGCTGTTAAAAAACCATAATTGAGGGACGCCTGGGTGGCTTAGCCGGTTGAGCATCTGGCTCTTGGTTTCTGCTCAGGTTGGGATCTCAAGGTCCTGGGATTGAGCCCAGAATAGGGCTCGATGCTCAGGGTCGAGTCTGCTCGTCCCCCTCCCTCCCCCTCCATTCCCCCACTCCAGCGTGAGTGTGTGTTCTCCTCTTAAATAAATAAATAGATACAAACTTGAAAAAACATAATTGAATGCCAATTCCATGGAAGTTTTATGAATAAACAGAGACGTTACCTGTCTCAGCGGGTATGTGAGTTGAATCCAGTCAAGGCTCTCATTCTGTCATTCAGACTACACTATGATTAATACACCCATGGGCTGCAACCAAGAAGTGGTCCTTGTAAAGGGGACGACAACGACCATTATTGAGAAAGTTCAAGGTCCTGAACTCAAGGGCATGAGACGGTTAGTAGCTTTGTCTTTGGAAGGAGCATACTGAGTGAACTTAGATCGTGTGGGTCAAGGCAGTCACAGTCATTTTGTAAAGTCTGTCGTCCAAGGGGTAGGAAATACTTCACAGATAATGGTAAATTTATTCTTAACCAAATGGGTTGTCTCCGTGCTAACAGAGCCCCCAGAGCCAACAAAAGCCCCAGCTTCTCTGAGTTCTATTCAGTTTTCTTCAATAATATTCAAAGATTTTGAAGGAATGGTTGCTATTTTACGAACTGACTAGTGGCCAACAGACATAAATGAAGTGTTTCTACGATGAAACATAATGTGCAAAACTCAGAGGCAAAATATCTGTAACACTGGGTTCATTTCTTGCCCAGTGAACTAAATAATCTAAATGAAAAGCTGGAGAAAAAATGACGTGAGGATTTGAGGCAAAAGCAGGCAATGGGTAATTTTTCTGGATCTAAGCTGTTTTAGGAAATAGGATTTCTGGAGGAAGGTGACCTAAACTCAAGATCTGAAGAAGGGAATGCAGTGTTTGCAAATGATCTAATGTTCAGTATTACTTAGCATATGGGGGCGGGATTCGCAACCAGCATAAGGAACTCTGGATTGATTTCCTATTTGCCAGTGGCGCTGTTTCCACCAATTTCCTATCAAGATTTGCCATTTTTTAAAGAAGCAGAGAGGTAATGGGAAACTACTTCAGGGTCCTCTCAGGATTAGCATTCCCAACATACTTCTTCTTTTTGGTCTGGGGAACCAGCTGAATTTGGAAGAAATGGTATCCTCTGGATTCGAAAGTGGATCTAGTGAATCTAATGAAAGTGAATCATGGACCTGTCCTTCATCCCCATGATTCATCTGAGAACTCTGTTCTTTTTTTCTTTTCTTTCTTTCCACGGGTGGCAGTGCCAGGATTTCAACTAATGACCCTCAGTGAATACAATCTATGTGTACAAGTCGAGCCCTTTACATATGACTTTTTTCTTCCTTGGTACTGGGTCTGGAATTTGGGTTCCTGATCAGTGAGTGATGCCTAGACATGGCTATCTCTTGGCTCGGGCAACAGAAGAAGATGGAATCTAGCATGACTTTCAACTCAGTTGTCTGTTTTCCTTTTTTAAAAAACAAAAGTGAAGTTTGAAACAAACAATAGATATGATTTATACACAGTTAGCCTCGTCCATAGGCTTTGAACAATAACTTCTCAGAGTGATGTTTTAAGAAAACACTGCCCCCTTTCTCACTAAAAGTAAATGACTATAAGTCACTGCTTAATATCATTCTAGGTTTCTCAGCCCAGGGAGACCTTTAATACCAGGACCTAGTCTGAGTCAGATAATTAGTTTTGGAGTGCTTTGGAGGGGTTTTGGAGTGTGAGGAGACCCATAGGACACTTGGGACTTTATCTTCATCACTCCTTAGCAGAAGTAGGAAGTTTAAGCACTCCATTTCACTTGGTTCTTTTCATACCCGGAAAACTGGCTTTCCACACCATAAGATTTTTCGTGCCATCTGCTTTCAGCTATGGGAAGCCCGAGTTCAGCCAAAAGAGTGAAAAATATTGCACACAGTGTATTCAGTTGCATGGTCTGAAGCCCAGGACTACACTTTTGAGCTTAAGGGTTTCTCTCGTATCCATTCGGACTGATTCGCTGGCTTGTCCCTTCTGACAAGCAACTGTAAGTATAATCAACAGATTGAAATTGTTTAGTAACTTCTCCTGCCACCACTGAAGACCTCAAGCAATTTGAGAACCTGATTTCATAACAGGGACCGTGATGCTCAATTAACAATCTCATTTTAGCAAAGAGACGTGAGGCCAAGAGAAGTAAATGAGTTTGTTCATCATCCATTCAAAATTTACTGAGGACTCTCTGCCATGTACTGAGTTACATCCTAAAGGATGCAAAGGTACTTATGAGCTATAATTGATTTATTGAGCACTACCTATATGCCTGGCACCAAGTACCTTATCCTGCTTTACTCACTTAATACAACTTATCCCCGTTCTACAGATGAAGAAGCTGAGGCAAATGGGAGATTAATGAATTCGTGTGGGTAGAAAGACAGAGAGCTAAGTGGACTCAAATCCATGCATTCTGAGTTCATATCCCATGTCCCCAAAACTGCTCTCCATGACTGCTCTTGGCTGCAAGTGGAGGATAAAGAGAAGTAAATAAAATAACTAAAGCGCAAGTGTGATTGAGCACGGTGAGAGTGGTGCCAAATGTCCAAAGTGTGCGGGGCACTCAAAAAAAAAAAAAAAAAAAAGGCATAGCTAACTCTGTGGGTAGGGCGGACAGGAATTGGGAACCGCTTCAGAAAGAAGAACCACCACCACCACCACCACCACCAAAGCGTCTCACCAAAGATGAATTTTGGAGGACGAGGAAGAGCTAGAAAGTCAGGAAACAAAATTGGGTAAAGCCAGACTTCAAACCTGGCTTAAACTGACTCCTGATGCTAAATTCTTAGCAGGCCATATGACTTTCCCTCAGCTGAGAACTTACAAAACCTTGCATTTTTTATGCCCCTCCACTTTAAATCACTTGGCAACAAGTGGATCTCTTATGGCAACCATTCTTCAGGAAACTACTTTTCTGGGAAATATTGATTACTGGTGTGGCTCTGAAGCGTTCTGGGGATTGGGAGAGATAAGATGTACTATGTGGATATTCTGATGGGCATTCATGAGTTGTTTATTTTATGCTTGTAAACCAATCGTCTTCCCTTTCCCAGTGATTGTGTTCAGCACATATTATCACTGGTGATGTTCAAGTGTACAGTAGTTCGTCGATTTACAACTGCCATCAGCAGAGGATTTAGTAGAAGTAATCCCTTTGGAAAGATGCCAAACAAAATGAAAATCCAATTGGCAGCGAGGTAGGCAGTCTCCTCCTGCAGTGACTGGGGTGAACTTAGACACCAGAGATTTGCATGTGGGCAGTTATTAAATAATTTTATTACGGTGGTGATAAAATTTGAAACTAACAAATGAATTAAAGATGATAGAAAAATGACTGTCCAAGCCAGAAAATTCTAGTAGTTCCGATTGGAGAGGGACAACCAGGATTTGGTTGGTATTTGAATGTACTGAAAACATTTGAAAAATCTTCCTACTTACTGTAGTCCTCTTCCCGCCACTAAAAAACCCACGCCTGCTTGCTCTGTCCAAATCTTAGTATCCTTTGGTCTCAAAAAATATATACTTAACAGAATTGTTTAGGGAAACAACAGTGCCTTATTTCACTGTAAGAAGAACCAAACCAAAACAAATAATCCAATTAAAAGATGGGCAGAGGACCTGAATAGACATTTTTCCAAAGAAGATGTACAGATGGCCAACAGACACACAAAAAGATGCTCAGCATCACTCGTCATCAGGGAAATGCAAATCCAAGCCACAATGAGATATCACTTCACTCCTGTCACAATGGCTAGTATCAAAAAGATAAGAAATAACAAGCGTTGGCAAGGATGTGGAGAAAAGTGAACCCTCGTGCGCTGTTGGTGGGAATGTAAGTTGGCACAGCCACTAGAGAAAATGGTGTGGATGTTCCTTAAAGAATTTAAAATAGAAATATCATACAGTAAAGTAATTCCACTTTGGGTATTTACCAAAGAAAACAAGAACACTAATTTGAAAAGATATACGTACCACTATGTTCATTGCTGCATTACATACAATAGCCAAGACACGGAAGCAACCCAAGTATCCATCAATGGATGAATGGGTAAAGAAGATGTCACACACAAACACACACACACACACACACACACACACACACACACACACACACACTGGATTATTACTCAGCCATAAAAAAGAATGAAATAGCACCATTTGAGACAACATGGATGGACCTAGACGGTATTATCCTGAGTGAAATAAGTCAGAGAAGACAAATATCATATGATTTCACTCTTAAGTGAAATCTAAAAAACAAAACAAACAAACCAACAGAAACAGACTCATAAATACAGAGAACAAACTAGTAGGTGCCAGAGGGGAGGCGGTTAGGGGAATGGGTGTAATAGGAAAAGGGAATTAAGACATACAAACTTCCAGTTATAAAATAAATAAGTCACAGGGATGAAAAGTACAGCATAGGGAATATAGTCAATAATATTGTAATAACTTTATGTGGTGACTGATGGTAATTACCTTTATCGTGGTGAGCATTTTAAAATGTAAATAACTGTTGAATCACTATGTCATTTACCTGAAACTATTTATATCACCTGAAAAATTTATATCACCTACATTAAAAAAAATAACCAAACCAACACACTGTGTGTGTGTGTGTGTGTGTGTGTGTGTGTGTGTGTGTGTAACACTCCAGGCAGGCCTCTGGCAATGCTGTAAAGCCAGCACCTCAGCCCAGAAGCCCTCCACCCTTATGAGGCCCCACAGGAACCTGCTCTTTCAAATAAGACCCTAGGATCCAGGCTGTCCTAATTCTTTATTAAAATTGTCCTTTTATATATCCCATTCCCTGGTCACTGCTTTCCAAGATGACACACAGTTGATCAGCTACTCTCATCAGAGCTGGGATAAGTAGGAATATCTCCTCATGACCCCACCTCCTTCCCCCCAATGGGCTCATTCTAATGGGGCTTTATGGAGGCACTATTACACTAACAAAAGAGTGCCTCTAAGGGTGACATTTTTTTTCCCCTAAGGGTGACATTTTAAATGGCAGAAAAGGCTGCTGGAGTAATTTTGAGGAAGGAAGAGCTTTGGAGAACACCTCAATTTAAAATATGGACTCTGAGAAACAAACTGAAGGGTTTAGAGTCACAGTGGTGGGGGGATGGGTGAGCCCGGTGATGGGTATTAAGCAGGGCACGGATTGCATGGAGCACTGGGTGTTATATGCAAACAATGAATCATGGAACACGACATCAAAAACTAATGATGTACTGTATGGTGACTAACATAACGTCATAAAAATCAATAAATAAAAGTTCTCTGCCATTTTATAGCACTGGTTCTATGAATGTGTGTGCATGGGAGTGTCACACAGAATAAATTACTATGTCAGACACGCTCATTTAGCTCCTGTTCAATTTTTCCTTCTCTTCACACCCAAGATTCTTTTTTTTTCATACCCAAGATTCTTGAAAGTCTTTACCAACAACTCCATTTCCCTACTTCCATTCACCATTCACTCTGATTTTATTATAAATTATATTATATATATGTGTGTGTATGTATATATACATTCCTAGTAATTCCTTTACATCGATTTCAATGACGTGAGATGGATAGCAGTATTTGCTTGGTATTTAAATATACTTAAAACATTAAAAATATTCCCGCTCACTGTGTTCCTCTTCAGTTGTGCACCTTCTGTTGTTCGATTATTTTTCTCCTGTTCTAGAAGTTTACCGTCAACTCTTCATCCACTGCCTGTCCTGAAAGCTCTCTCTGTTCTTTTGAAACTTCTGTTAGATACATGTGAGACTTCATTCTCTCTTCATGAGTCCTTACTTCTCTTCCCCAGTTCCTTCTCTTTATCTTTCTGTGTAGAATCTGGGTGCTTCACTGAACCCCACTCTAGGCTTAGTCTGTTGTTTGATTTCATTGATAGACACACATATACTATATAACCGATTATACGATAATATATATGATGTGTTAAAAATTATATACATTTACATACATGCACACATGTGCATATATATACATACTTAATGTTTGCAATGGCTGTTTTATCTTTTCTAATACATCTGATATTCTTTTCATGGTGTGCTGTTTTCACCTTACAGACTCTAGTCTTTATTTCACTGAACGTTTTGAAGGTACTTAAGTTAAAGTCTCTTTTATATTGCCTTATTATGCAACTTTTCTGGAACATGGATTACTCTGCTTATTATTGCTGCTGGCTGTCCCTGCAGTGGTTTATTTCTCTTCTTGCTCTGTATACTTCACTGTGGACTCACCTGTAGCATGAGAGCTGTTTTCTGTGTTCTTTCTCTGCCGGCACACTAAGGATTCCAGTGGATGAAGGTCAGTTTTTAATTTTAATTTCCTAGCTTTTTAGTACAAATTAAGATGTGGGATTCCAATTTCTGGTCCTCTAGGCCCAGAATGAGCACTCTGCTTATATTCTGTGACCCTAGGCTTTGAGTCCTGATTTATCACCAACTGGACAGGGCATCCTAGCTCCTCGCTTTATAGGATGGCCATTTAGTTCCAACTGCAACACTTCGCTTCGGCTTTAAATGGCCGCCTTGTCTCTATCACCAGGAAATTTCCCTTTTTTGATTTCAATTTTTTGTGTGTATTGTCAGACTTAAGGTAATATTTTATCCACTATTTCTATGTCTTTATGGAAGGTTAGGGGTTCCTGCCATACCTTACTTCAACGTATTGACTAGAAGTCTCTATTCGACCTATTTCCACCATGACACTAAAATTGCTTTTACTAAGACAATCAATAATCTTATTGTCACAACTGATGATGGCTTCTCAGCCATTACTTCCCACAACCTTTCAGCACCATTGCACACTATTGGCCATTATCTTTTGGACACTTTTCCATAGACTTCTCCCCAACTATATTCTCCTAATTTTCCTCCTGCCTGTCTTTGTGCCTTCTCGGTCTTCTTTTCCTCTTACTGACCAATTGAGTTTCTTAGGATTCTGCCCTATGCCCTCTAATTTTCTCCCTTATTCTTTTCTAAGCATTTAGTCTTCATTCATCTGTTCAACAAATGTTCTTTGAGCATTTGTTCTGTGCCAGGCTGAGTTGTAGGTATTCAGCAGTGAACAAGGAAGGCCTCTAGAAGGGGATGGCATTTATTGACTCTTGAAATAAGCTAATGGACTCAGCCTCATGAATTGTGCAGGAAATCACTACCTTTTCTACTGTAACAACTCTAAAAATATCCATTGCTGGTGATGGGGTTCAGACCATGCTACCCCAAAATATGGCACTATTGGCACTTTGGCATATTGAATATTTAAAGCTAAAGGATTTTAAGAAAACAGCAGAAGCAGAAAGGTCACTCTGATCTTCCTCCTCCCTTCCCCCAATACAAGCCATAAACCCCTCATGTGAAAAGTGACCTCTTTGTACCTGCAGGAAAGAAGCATCATATCTCTAAAGACAAGGAATGCCAAGAAGAATCCTGAGAAGCCTTGCTAAGTTTCCCCTGGTTTTCTACATTTACCTCATACTCTTTGGCCTATCATAGTTCTACCCGACTGCCCATTCTTCGTGAAACATAGTAGAAAAATACTCAGGTCTAACTGTTTGTTTGGGTCGTCATTTCCTTTTGGAGACTCTTATGTCATGTAAAACTTGTATGAAATTATTTTGTTTTTTTCTTGTTAATTCATCTTTTGTCTGTCTAATTTTCAGATCCAGGCAGGGACCTAAGAGGGCAAAGGAAACTTTTTCCTCCCCTACTCTTACATCGGCTCACACAGCTCCTCTGGGCTCTGTATATGGATACTTCTACCCAAATGGCACTCAAGACCTCAAACTCAACAAATCCAAAGTTGAACTCATCAAATTAATCAGTTGATTCCTTTTCTCTTATTTCATATGGCTACTAAGTTTGTTTCTTGTATCATACCCCTTTCTGTATTTATCCACCATCTCACCCAAGTCAGAAATTTGAGCATTATCCTGAAGTCTTCCTTCCCCAAACTCATATCCAAGGAGTAAGCAAGTAGTGAAGGTTCTACTTTCTTAATATCATTTCTAAATTCCTATTGTTAAAATTTTTGCCTATGCCTATTTCATTTCTTGCCTGAACTTCACCGTAGCCTCCACTGTGGCCTGTGATCAAACTACTTCGCTCACTGCTACAATTCTAAAAGACAAATCTGATCATGTGGTTAACAAGTCTCAGTGGCTCTCCACATACAAGCTCTTCACAATCTGGCCCCAGACTTCCTTGTCACCCTTACTTCCTTCCTCAGACACACTGTATTTCACCGTAGCCTCCACTGTGGCCTGTGATCAAACTACTTCGCTCACTGCTACAATTCTAAAAGACAAATCTGATCATGTGGTTAACAAGTCTCAGTGGCTCTCCACATACAAGCCCTTCACAATCTGGCCCCAGACTTCCTTGTCACCCTTACTTCCTTCCTCAGACACACTGTATTTCCGACATAGCAAAGTACTTACCTTCCCCAAAACAACCCCCTCCAGCCCACTAGCCACTCCAACTGCTGTACCTTTGGGAACTCCACTCCCTCCTCCTTGGCAAACCCTTCAAGATTTATCTCTGGCATCATCTCCTCTGGGAAACCTTCCCCAACAATCTCCATGTAAAGAGAGTTTCCTCTGCTCTGTAGGATCCTATGCATATAGTTATTATGGCATTTATACTATTTATTTCTGTCTACTTGTCTGTCATGCCCACCAAACAGTGAACTCTTTGAGACAGGGACTGGGACTTCATCTCTGTATCCCCACATCTACACAGAGTAGGGACTCAGTAAATGATAGTTTCATGGCTAAATGAATTAGCTAACTCTTCCTTCTCCATTTGGAATTCAGAGAGTAGGCACCTAGAGCAATGAAATGAAGGACAGGTCTATTTTGAAAAAGTAGGTTCTTGCACAACTCATGGTGGAGGGTGGCCATGTTTTAATTATAAATAGAACTATGTCATTCAGTCATTGAACTAGGAGCAGGGAGCTACTGGATCCTTGTGAAAGGGAAAGTTAAACAGGTTAGTAATGAGGGGCGCCTGGGTGGCTCAATTCTTAAGTGTCTGCCTTTGGCTCAGGTCATGATCTCAGGGTCCTGTGATTGGGCCCCACATCGGGTCCCTGCTCAGCGGGGAGCCTGTTTCTCCCTCTCCCACTCCCCCTGCTTGTGTTCCCTTTCTCACTGTCTCTCTCTCTCTGTGTTAGATAAATAAAATATTAAAAAAAAACAAAACAAAACAACAGGTTAGTAATGAGATTGGCCCCTATTTGGGTCAATAAAATAATTCTTTAGAAGTCTACAACACTTTAAGGTTTGACAGAGTACTTTTACAACAACCATTGTCTTATTTGATCTGCATAGGAACCGGTGAGGTAGCCAGAGTGGATTTCAACTAGACACATTTTACAGACAAGAAAACCGTTTCTCACTGAGAGGTCCATGGTTTGCCTTCCATCACACACTAATTTATTTATTAATCAGTTTACCTCCTACCTCATTCCACAGAGGGATTGTGGTTGCTTACAAAAAGATGTACAGGAAAATAAGATTGGGAAGCCAAGAAAGGGGCATCAGCATGAAGAAAGAAGAGTCAGAGGCTAGAGATGCCAGCAGGGTTTCAAACCCAAGGCTGCTTCCAGAAGCTTTTGAACCACTGGGTGGTGATCCACAGGAGCTTTGTTTGCATTAAAAAAAAAAGTAGCTACAATTTTGACATCACAAAGCAAATAGCCTGGTATCTACTGGAATATTCTCCCATCAAATGTAAACACTAAAAATTAAAGACAAACTCAAGTCACTGCAATTATCCTGCTCGGACTAGAAAGCTAATCAAGCAACAGACAGAGGCAAGGTGAAATGAGTGGAGACCACAAAGAAAATTGGTCCATGAGAGGGCAGGGGCTGGGGCTTGTTTTACAGAGCTACACATATATTAAAAAATCAACTAGATCAAGAGGTGACTCGCTTTCTGAGGTAAACTCATTCAGTTTTGATCACATTGTGTTTTATAGACATCCACCTGCTCCTAGATTTTGATGAGAGTTTAAATAATCCTGTGGCTTTACTTGTATCCTGTGCCTCACCCAGACTCACAGTTACCATTTTCCGAAGTGTTTTACTGAAACTGAGAATGATAATACCTATAAAGCCTCTCCCCTGCTGACATTTCCAAGTCTCTTCCCCAGCACAAACAAAATTAGCAAATGGAAAATATAACCTTTCTTGTCCTGTAGTTTCTTTACAGGATATAAAATTGAAAGATAGTCTCTATTCAAGAATCATGACCAACTAGCAGGAATAATAATCATGAGGAGAGAGTGATAATTACAGCAGCCAACACTGAGAATTTACTCTGGGGCAGGCACTGTTTTAAACATTTTACGTCTGTTTACTTATTCAATTCTCACAACAATCCCACAAGGTAGGAATTATTATTATCTCCAAGTTGTAGATGAGGACAATGAGGTATACTGAGGTTAAAAGTTTGCCCAAGGTCACATGGCTAGTGAGTGGCGGACCTGGGCTACCAATCCAGATGAACCTGCTACATGCAGGCATGCAAATATCCCTAAATTATAGTTGTTCAGTCAAATAGATGGATTATATGTTTCGCTTTCTGCTGTTTACATCATTGCCAATTAACATTCCAGTAGTGGAGGCTCAGGGAAAGTAAAGATACGACTAAACTTCTAGAAAGTTCCATGAATTCCATCAAAAAGTGGGAATACTTCTCAGTTTTTTTCCCCTCAACGCTCATTGCATTGATTTCTATCATGCTTTGCAGCATTCAAATCACTTATTCACATGTACATAGCTAACCCTGGTGTTGCCATGGAGATTTAAATCAATGCGGTGAGCTGGGGCCCAATTTGCATATTCTGCGGATTAGCAGGGGCACTTGGTAATCCCTCCCATCCGCTACCATGACTAATCTCATGTGTTGGCAATGTATGGGATTTCAAGAATGTTAGGAACTGATCCTCTCAGGTTATTTAACACTTCAGTTCTGTTCAGTAACAGCTTAATTAAACCTTGAGGGAAAAAAAGGTCAACAGAAAAATAAAATGAAATCTTTTAGGAAATTAGCTAATGAGAAGGGGAAGTTAGAATTCACTCCTGTGAGGAAGAGCAAAGAATGTGATAATATAAAACAACATAAATGGAATGCTTCATTCTGGGTATTCAGGAGTTGAGCATCCCAACCAACTCTCATTTACGAAGAGTCTTCCCTGGGCCTAGCAGTGTGCCAGGTGCTTTCATAGGTGTCCTTTCATTTTGTTTTCACAATAATCCTGTGAGGCCAGGCGAAGAGAGGTTGAGTCATATGCTCAGATTCAGACACATCAAGGGATACTATCTGAACAAAGCTGGACCACCCAAATGTGTGACTCCTTCCACACCACTGGAGTGGGACTGTAGATGGAGCTTACTTTCTATCCAATATCTCAATTCTCTAGAGGACAGAAACAGGGCCAAGGAAGATAAGCTGCAAGGAAATGGATTAGGGCTTACTTTGATGAAGCCATTTCTGACAATGGGGGCTGTCCCAAAACGGATAGAATGGATTATTTGGGGAGATGATCAAGGCCCTGTCCTTGGAAATGTCCCTAAAGGGGCTGTGGGGTTCACAAAGCCCTGGTAAAAACTTATTCAGATGTTACAGAAGAGATTCGTGCATTCAGTGAGTGATCTGAATTATTATGGACCCTTCGGTCAAAACTCCAACACAAAGACCATCAGAGAAACCTGTTGGTCATAAAAAGCTGAACATGTGAACCATGCCGAGTATGAGAAATAACCTCCTTGATGGAGTCTCCGAAGTGGTTCAAAAGTTGGCAAAGAGTACTTATAGGGTTTTGGGGGCTGAGGTTGGTCACAATGTGTTTTAAGACAGAACTTTGTAAGTACGGTCCGTACAAATTCAGATCAGAATTTGTAAACTGGGTGAGTTGCTAGGATAGTCAGTGGTCTTCTCTTTGGGACACATGAGCTATGAAGAGTTACTGTTAAGACAATCTAAGCTAAAAAAACGAGACACCAAAAGACTGTCCCGGAGCAGAGGAGAATAAGACATGACGATTACATGTGATATGATATCCTGGATGGGATCCTGGAAGGGAACAAGAACATTAGTTGAAAAATAAGTGAAATTCAAATTAAGTCTGGGGTTGGACAGTAATACACCAGTGTTGGTTTCTTAGTTTTGACAAGTGTACCATTGTGATTTAAGATGTTGACATTGGGGACAGCCAGATGAAGGATATATGGGAACTCTCAGTACTATCTTTGCAACTTTTCTGTAAATCTGAAATTATTCCCCCAATTTTAAAGTTTATCAAAACACAGCTTGTGTTTCATTCATCTTGCATATCACGCCTGGCTTTGGTTTATCCATCTTGTGAGTAATAGGTCAATATGTTTTGCAACTTGTAGTTTGGTTTGTTTCTTGCTTTGATTTAGAAAATATCTCAGAGGCCTTTGAGTCAGAAAAGAGTTTCTATTTAATCCAAACTATGGGGAAATAAGTAATAGAATTTGATGGGGTTGGAAAAGATGTGTCAAAAATGAGACCTTTCTTCATGCATTTTTTTTTTCTAATTTTGTAATTTCCTGAGCTAAGGGGACCCTCTTGAACACACAAATGATACTGCATCAACGGGGCAGCGAAAAGATTGCTGCTGAGTCTGGAGGGGGAGACACATGCACCCTCTGTCACCGCTACCAGCAAAGCAACAAATAACGACTAGCGAAGCCCATGATACGGTTATTTACCAGGAGATACAGCTCCCAGAATCCAACAACCGGAGCACAAGAAGTTGACACAGGTCAGGAATAGCTCCTTGAAATCTTATTGAATCAGAAACTGCTCCCTTAGCCACTCTGGAAAACAGTATGGAGGTTCTTCAAAATGTTGAAAATAGAGCTACCCTACGACCCAGCAATCACACTACTGGGTATTTACCCTAAAGATACAAATGTGATCCGAAGGGGCATGTGCACCCAAATGTTTATAGCAGCAATGTCCACAATAGCCAAATAGCCAAACTATGGAAAGACCCTAGATGCCCATCAACAGATGAATGGATAAAGAAGAGGTGGTATATATATAGATACAATGGAATACTATGCAGCCATAAACAGAAACGAAATCTTGCCATTTGCAACGACGTGGATGGAACTGGAGGGTTTTATGCTAAGCGAAGTAAGTCAGTCAGAGAAAGACAATTATGTGATCTCTCTGATATGAGGAATTTGAAAGGCAGGGCGGCAGGTTGTGGGGGATAGGGAGGGAAAAATGAAACAAGATGGGACCAGAGAGGGAGACAAACCATAAGAGACTCTTAATCTCAGGAAACAAACTGAGGGTTGCTGGGGGGGGGGGGTGGATAGGGAGGCTGGGGGATGGACACTGGGGAGGGTATGCGCTATGGTGAGTGCTGCGAATAGTGTAAGCCTGATGATTCACAGACCTGTCCCCCTGAAGCAAATAATACATTATATGTTAATAAGAAAATAAAATAAATGCTTGGCTGAAGAATCACCTGGGCAGGAAAAAAAAAAAAAAAGAGAAACTGCACCCTTGTTCTTCCTAAGCTGTACCGTGAAATTTCGCAGCACGAAGACTGCCAGCACCAGGCATGATGAATTTCAAGTCTTTACCTCTTTAGAGGAGGCGGCTGCAGATGGTGTTTGTGATTGCAGCAAAGGAGATGCCATTTAGGGCAAAGAATATTGATACTATAATGGCTTCTTCCCCAACTAAGGGTATTTTGGCACACATTTCCACTGATACTTGCTTTGAAGTGCCCAGGAAGCTTAAAGCTCCTTTTCTCCTCCCTGCAAAAATATTGATATTATTAGCAATGGACAAAGCATGACTTTGCATTTGCAGAAGTAAGGACTCGGCATTGTGATGAGGTAACTTTTGTTATGAGGTCACACATGGTAACTAGAAATGGTAGTTAGTTCCGTCCAAGGTAAACTGTCATTTCCACTTTTCAAACCACAGCTTTGGGGGCTGCCTGGCTGCCTCAGTCGATGGACCACACCATTCTTGATCTCGGAGTCATGAGTTCGAGCTCCATGTTGGGGGTAGAGTTTACTTAAAACACACACATAACCCCCAGAAAGGTGGAAACAAGAATCCTGGGTTCGAGCCTCAGTTCTCCTACTAATTAACCTTGGGACTTTAGGAAACCTCTGTCTATACTTCAGGCTTCTATTTCCTCACCTATAAAACAATAGACCTATGCATACAAAACCTCTTTGAATTTCATTAATCCACAACTAACCAGAAAACAATGGTCGCAAGGAGTTTATCAGATAGTCACAGAATTTTTGTCTACCATATTCAGTTGTTCTGTCGAATTGCAAAAGTCAGCAAGGAGGCCTGCAGCCCCGGGGCAGGCCCTCTGCTTAATGCAGAAGACAGTGGGCCGTGCGGCCGAGTGGCTAACAGCATGGGTTCTGCAACCAGAAAGCTTGATTCCAAGATGAAAATAACTGTGGTACCTAGCTCCTAGGGTGATGGTGAGAACTAAACGAGTTCATTTCATAAAGAGCTCAGTATGAACTTGGCAGATGGCACACACACAATAAATGGTAGTTGCCGTTTCTGGTCTTCGTCTTGTGGCTGTGTGTTATTAAGGCCAGCTTTATCTATACACCTATCTTGAGAAAATCAGCCAGAACCTCCCACATCTGCTGCAGACCAACAGAAGTGACTGATAGTAGTTGACACCTCCCGTGGTTTCCCATCTCCTGAGCCTGTTCCGGTCTGGGCTGTCGGGAATGGAAAAGAATCACAGCAAATATGTACATTGCACTTAACTGTAAGCGCCAAACACTGGCTCTTTGCATGTATTAACTTAATCCTACTGATGAGGCGGGTGCTATAATTATCTCTCATTTTTGGATGATAAAATTGAGGTCTAGGGAGGTTAAGCAACCTGCCGAAGTGGCAGCTCAGACATATCAGAGATCAGAGGCAGGATTTGGACTCGACCAGTCTGGTTCTAAAATCCCTGCTTTTAACACTATGCTTTGCAGCCGTAATAATAACTCATGCCTGTTAAGTTCCTACTAAGTGCCGTATGATTACAAACCTTATCTCTAATTCTCATGATAACCCTGCAAGGAAGGCATTATGCTTACCTCCATTTTTCAAATGTTGAAAGGGATGCTCAGAAAGACTAAGTACTTTGGTCAACATCAGAGAGCTAGGGAGTGCTAACGTCTGTCTCCATAGTCTGTGTTCTGTCCGCTCCTCTGCGTTGTGTCTTAGCAAGAATGAGATTCGTGCTTTGTTTTGTTTTGTTTTCTAACTCAGAGGCTTTCTAGTGGGAGATGAAGGCAAATTTTACTTAGTGTCAAATTTCTGGAAGAGGTGGATAACTACACCACCAACATTCTCTCTGGGAAATATGCGGAGCGTTCTCATTAATGAGGCCCAGGAAGCAGTAGGCTTCAGTGGGGCCCCCCTGATGCTGGTCCAGGTCCCACGGGTGCTGGAGAGATCTGTAGATTTCTCCAACAAGAAGATTTTCTCTTACATAAAGGGAAAGAGTTACTGAAGCACATAAAGAAAGCTTTCATATGAAATTCAAATTTGTTCAACCTTCCCGAGAATGAATCTTAAGTGAACAAAATAACATTCTGACTAAAGCCCATAATCACATCACTTTTTACATGATGAAATACAATGAGATGCATGGAAGAAATAACTGTGGAACAAATTCGCCCTATTTAATTCTATGGGAGAACAATTCTTCTTGATTACCCTAAAAATGCATAGGATATCAATGAAACCAATACATTTTTTTGTGGTCTACTAAGAAAATGTACCTAGGAAAATGTGTAATGAAGCTAATGATGGCTATTTCTTTCTCTTTAGATGCTTGGAAGCAGAGCCCACAAAGAATTCTGCAGAAGGCATCATAGTGAACAACAAAGAACTGGAAAAATATGTAAGTTCTGTGATGTTTATGCTATTGCCATTGGATGTTACTTGCATATAACTCCTTATTTTCATTTGGTGTAAAAAGGAAAGTCTCTCAGGTTCAACAAGGTGATAAGACTAAGTAGGAAAAGAAGACAGATGGGAAAACTTATATTCTAACCATAAGCATAACTTTTATTGTCCAGTATTTTAATATTATATTATCCTTCCCAAAGCTGCAGTTAGCAAAAACTGAAGTAAGATGTGTGAATTCATACTCCGTTGAGGAACCTTATATTTAGTGAAATATGGACACATGTATATGGAATAAAAGCCTTTTATGAATAATAATCCAGCATGCAATGGCTTATTGCTTACACTCCACTCTAAGATGATACAATTTCTGTAGTGTTCCTGTTTTGGTACTCTGGCTTATAACTCCAGGTTCTCCAGAATTTCAGAAAGAAGTCAATCTCTCATCTAGCATGTAAGTGTGGGTAGACAGAGACCATGTTTTTCCCTTCACCTATTCCCAAATACCCCATCTCTTGTGCCATGGCCCATTGACTCTTAGAAGACCTTTCACTGAAAATTTACCACAAAAAACTCTGACCTCCAAATTGGAAACTGTTGAAGTAGGCCGTATGTGTCATTATTGCTTTAGTCCAGCATGCACAGAATTTTGGAGTATTGTGTGGATGTTGGATATTGTACTAACATTATGTTGAGCTCTATTACTTTGGCAATAATGGTACTCAAGCACAAATCTAAGACAGGATGGTAAACAAAACTCAGAAAGTATGAATTCGAGCTCCTTTCACACTCTAGGCTTCACAACGAGTAGGAGTGGTTGTCCGCCATTGGAGGAGGGGCAGGAAAGCCCTCAATCTGAGGTGCATAGGACAGGGAGGGCAGAGTAACAACTGAGAGAAACCCCACAGGTGCTGAGTCCATTGAGAACACCGAGTACCACCCAGTGCTCCTCTACTGCTGTGGTGGGCAGGTGATTAAAAAGAGAATGCCCCTTCCTGCCAGGGGTTCAGGGTACAGAACCTATCGAAGTATGGGGTTAAGGAAGGAGAACAGATACAAACGATCCCTAGGTATTCAGATTGAAAGCCCTTCTGAGGAGAATGTGTGTTCCTGCTCTTAAATAAAGTGAGGCTCATCATGGGTTAAATATAACTAAAGCGACAGTGAAGCGCAGATCCAGATCTAATGGTAGATTAATCCCAAACCAAGTACTCATGGCCTACTAGAAGAAAAGGTGTTCCCATTTTGGACGCTTATAATTTACCTCAGTTTCTGTTCTTTTATACACATTGGCTTGTATTCCAACAGAAATTATATGAACAAACAAAAGACTTAAAAAAAGGAAGAAAATAGAAAACACTCTTATGAGATAGTCAAGAGAACCCATTCCAGCGGTGGCTTGGATGAAGGAATTATCAAGCAAGGACTTCAAAATAACTTCAAAATCTTCAAAAGTATTTTAAAAGATTTAGTGGAAAAAGTAAATAACATGCATGAATGGATGTAGAACTTCAGCATTGAGATGGAAGCTATAAATAGAGACAACTGGAAGAGTCAGGAATGAATTGGGGAATATCAGAGATAATGAATTTGTTTGAATGGCTTAGCAGGTGGCTGGATATAGCAGAGAATGGAATTTGTGACTTGGATACATATGGCTAGAAAGGATCTAAAAAGAGGGGCGTCTGGGTGGCTCAGTCCGTTAAGTGCCCAACTCTTGGTTTTGGTCATGATCTCAGGTCATGATCTCAGGGTCCTGGGATCGAATCCCACATCAGGTACCTCGCACTTGGCATGGAGTCTGCTTGAGATTCTCTGCCTCTCCTTCTGTCTCCCCTGTGCCCAGCTTGTATGCTCTCTCTCTAAAATAAATAAATAAAACTGTTTTTTTTTTTTTTTAAAAGAAAGGATCTTAAAAGAAACAGAATGAAATAAAGCAGTAAGAAAACTAGAACAGAGTGATATCTACGGGATAATAGCAAACCATCTGACATGAGTAATTAGTGTTCCTGGAGGAGAAGAATGAGAGAAATGAGCAGAAGAAATGTGTGAGAGAATAATGGCCAACAGGTTTTCAAAATTTATGAAAGTCAATCTTAAATATCTAAGAAGCTCAGAGAATACCAAACAAGATTGATAAAACAAACAAAATCCAGCTAGGCATCATAGTCAAACTATAAAAGAACGAGATAAAGATACAATCTTGAAAGCATCCAGAGAAAACAGAAATACTACGTACAGTGAACAATGATAAGAACCCTATATAACTTCTCATCAGAAACAATGAGGGACAGAAGACAGTAGACTATCATCTCATCTGCTGAAAGCAAAACAGACCCTGTCAAAGCTGAATTACATACCCAGCAAAAAATGCTCTTCAAAGAGGAAGGTGAAATAAAGAAATGTTTAGGCAAAAAAAAGCTGAAAGAATTTTTATCCAGCAGATATGCACTACAAGAAATGCTTAAAAAAAAAAAGCTATTCCTGAAGTAAAATTATACTGCATAGAAATCTAATTCTGCAAGAAGAAATAAAAAAAAAAAAAAAAAAACAACCAGCAGGAGTAAATATATTGGTAAGTATAAAGGATCATTATTTTAAAAAACGGTACTGTGTGTTTATGTGTGTGTGCAGGTAGAAATCACATAGAAGACAATTTACTGTTTATAGTAAAATTAATAATAAAGTAACACGGGGGATAGCACATACAGAATAAAATACATGAGAAAACGACCATAAAGGTTGTGAATGGGATAATTGGAAGAACAATGCCGCAAATTTCTGACCTTGCTTGTGAATAGAATATATATTCAAAGTAGCAAAGGTAAAGATGCACATTGCAATCTCATGAAAACTACTAAAAACAATACAAATAATGTAATATGAAAAAAAAATTGATTTACCCTAAACATGCTGGAAAGGTGGAATGGGGTCACAGAGGATATCGGACACATCAAAACCAAGGACTAAAATGGAAAATTTAAATTCAAATACATCAGTAATTATGATTTAAACATATAAATGGTGTGAAAACCTTAAATAAAAGGCAGAATTTGGGGACTGGAAGGAAAGACTGAATTATATAGACACCAGAAACATACTTTAAACAGAAGACACAAAGAGGATGAATGTCAAAAGATGGAAAATACACATATTGCAAACACTAAGCCTAATAAAGATGGTGTGGCTTTACTAACATCAGATAAGGTAGACTTAGAGGTGATGAATACTACCAGAGATAAAGAGGAAAACTTCATAATAGTCAACTTATCAAAAATATAAATTCCTATATGTTTGCACTTACTAACAAATGTACTAGGTACTCAAAGCAAAAAATTGATACTAATAAAAGGAGATTGAGATAAATGCACTATCATGGTTGGAGGTTTCAATACTTACCTCTAAGGCATTGACAGAATATGGAGACAAAAACTTCAGAATATAGACTTGAACAACACTATCAACCCATTTGACCCGATATAAATATGCAGAACACTACACTAACCAACAGCAGAAAACACATTCTTCTCCAGGGTACCTAGAATATTCACCATGTACACTATAAGCCCAGCCATAACACAAGTTTAAATCAATTACTGAGGATCAAAATCAAAGAGAATATGTTATCTGGCTGCAAAAATACCAAGTTTGAAATCAACATCAAGAATATAAATAGGGGTGCCTGGGTGGCTCAGTGGTTTAAAGCCTCTGCCTTCGGCTCAGGTCATGATCTTGGGGTCCTGGGATCGAGCCCCGCATCGGGCTCTCTGCTCAGTGAGGAGCCTGCCTCCCCCCACCTCTCTGCCTGCCTCTCTGCCTACTTGTGATCTCTCTCTCTGTGTCAAATAAATAAATAAAACCTTAAAAAAAAAGAATATAAATAGACCATTGCCCCAAATTTGGAAATCAAATATCGCACATTTAAATAAGTCATGCGTAAAAGAAAAAATCCACAAAGGAAGTTAGAAAAATATTTTGAATTGAATGATAATTAAAGTATGATATATAAAAAATTAAATGAATCTAAAGCCATCTTATAGGAAATTATATAGCTTTAAATGCCTTTACTCAAAAATAAGAAAGTCACAAAATAAATCACTTATATTTCCACCTTAAGAAACTAGAAAGGGAAGAACTAACTAAATCTCAAATAAGTAGGAGGAAGGATATAATAAAAATGAAGAAGGGAATCAATGATGGACAATGGGTAGAGATAATCACCAAAGCCAAGAGTTGATTCTTTGGAAAAAAAATAATAAAATTTGAAACCACTAGCAATTCAGATCAAGAAAAAGGGAGAAAAATATAAACTATTGCTATAATAAGTGGAAATGAGGACATCACTAGAGATGCCACAGATATTAAAAGGACAATGAGATGCTACTGTGACCAACTCAGTAAGACAAAGAACCCAGTGAAAATAGGCAAAATGCTTGTTACTTCAATAAAGAAGATCTACAAATAGCCACATGAAAAAGCACCCAAGATCATTAGTCATCAGGCAAATGTAAATTAAAACCAAAATGTAATATCGCTGTATAACACAACAAGAATGGGTAGAAACAGAAACGATTGACAATCCCAAATGTTGGTGATTAAGTGGAACAATCCATTTGTTTGGATTTGTCCAGAAGAAATTAAAGGGCGCCTGGGTGGCTCCCTCAGTTCAGCATCTGACTCTTGATTTTGGCTCAGGTCACGATCTCAGGGTCATGAGATCGAGCCCCACCTCAGGCTCCACACCAGCAGGGAATCTGCTTAAGATTCTCTCCCCTCCCTCTGCCTCTCCCCCTGTTTGTGTTCTCTCTCTCTGTTTCTAAAATAAATAAATCTTTTTTAGGAAAGAAATGAAAACATATGTCCATGGAAATATTTGTAAAAATTCTTTACAGAAGATTTACACAGTGTAGCTAAAATCTGGAAACAGTCCAGATGTCAGTCGATGAGAAAACAGGTAAACGAACTGGCATATTCATGCAATGGAATGCTACTCAGTGGTACGATGTAATGACTTACTGATACAGATGCATGGGTGAATTTCAAAACCATTATTCTGGGTGAAAGAAGCCAGATACACACAGGCAAGACAGGAACTATAATAATCCACTTATATGAAGTTCTAAAATAGAGAAAACGAACCTATGATGATAAAAATAAGGTCAGTGGTTGCTTCTGGCAACAGAGGGGTGTTGACTATGAAGGGGTATAAGGGAACTTTCTGGGGTAATGTAAATGCTTTATGTTTTAAACACAGATTACACAAGTGTGTGCATTTTTCCAAACTGATCAAACTGTCTACTTAAGATCTGAGCACTTAACTGTATGTAAATTATACCTAAATGGCAGAAAGCTTTGAAAGTGATATACACTCAACCTCTTGCGTGTGGATGAGCGAGGCTGGTAAGGGAAGGTCAACAATGAAGATTGGAAAGACAGTAATTAGTGGAGAAGAATACTTCGAGGAGGATTTCTGAAGTGATGTATGTGTGGTTTTCCTGTTCCAGAATCTCAAGGAGTACTCGTTAAAATGCAGACTCTTGGGTTCCACCCAAATTAGCTAGGAATCTCCAATTTGAACCAGTTTCACAGAGGAAGCTGATGGCACACACTAAAGTTTGGGAACAGCTGGGTTACAGAATTTTCAGTCCAGAATACAGAATTTTACCACATAGAAATAGTGTAGTTAGACAACACTCGAGCTAATGCTTGAAATGTGATTTTGGATATTTTCACGAGTTATGAGTGTTATGAGTCAGCCTTCATATGTCTACAAAATCTGATTATTTTATTTTATTGAGAAGAGTTGACATCATAATTTTTAGTTGGATGCTTGAAACTTTAAGCATCTGACAAAAACTATAACTTTACCTGAGATTCTAAATTTTCCTGTTATTTAGATGAATTACCAATATGAAGTCACATAAAAATGTTTAAGGCAAGTGAGTTATATAGTCTCAAAACAATAATTTTGCTTCTACTAAGCATAAAACATTGGTAGATTTGCTATCAGGACATAAAGACTCCTGCTTGGGACTGAGAGTGACCAAAGATTACTAACCTCTTCCATTGGAATTTTAAATATATAAAGATAGTACGATCAGAGCAGTAACAATCAACCAATCAGCAAACCCATATTTGCTCAAAATCTATTATATCTGGGATAGTATGGAATTATATGGGCCCATTTTAAAGACTGGCTCCAATGTTCATTAACTGGGGAACTGTCTCATTGTTGAACCTCTCTGAGGTAGTTGTTTCCACTTGGTCACACAGTCTAACAATTTGGGTGATCATTTAAGCTTCTCTTCCTTAATGAGGAACAAAGAAACTGTTGACCAAGAACAAGGATCAAGTGGATCACATATTTAGAGACTGAAATATTATGGAGAGGAAACCTTGTGAAAGAAATATTATGGGTTCACTTTTCCTTGTTTTGGGAGTGTCAAGATCTCCAGGATAGGGTTATGATGCGATTTAGGGGAAAGGGACCAAAAAGGCTGCTTGAGTTGCTTCTAGACTGCCTACCTTGTTTTATTTGGCACTGTACATCTAGAAGCTTGCACGGTGCATGCAACATAGGAGGTTCTCGGGGCATGTTTGTTGAGTGAATGAAAGGGGGGCAAAAGGAATCTTCACAGTCGTATGCACAGCAGTCTAGCTGAGCAATAGCGAACTTGACTATCTTGGCATACTACTGTGCAGCCCTGGTTAACCAAGAGGTCAAGGAAGTCCCAGGAGCCAGCCAAAAGAGTTTTTTCCCACATGAATAACATTTTTTAGTTACTACTGTTATTAGCCCTGTGCTCTGGATTAGGGATATAAAAAGAAGTGTTGAATACAAGCCTTGCCTCTTAGGAATTTATAATCTAGTGGGGGAAATGAGCATAAAGTTTAATATATTATGAAGGATTTTAGAATGAGGGTCGTGACTAGTGTAGCCAGAGTACTACGAGGGTTCTAGGGGTGAAGAAATCTACTCTGGCTGGGGGAGGGGATAAGAAAAACATCTTAGAGGATATGAACCAAAGTCTTGCACACATTTAAGTCCCTGTTTAAATTACACCTCCACAATGAGGTCGTCCCAGATCCTGCCAGCAGAAGGCATCTCTCCCAGTCCTCACCCCCTGTGGCTTTTTGTACTTCTATTAGAGCCTTCATCACAGTGTGTCTGATATTAGCTAGCTGGGCAACCGGACTGTGCCTTCCTGGAAGGCAGAGCCTATGGCTTTTTCATCTTGGCACCTTCCTCGATGCGTAACAAATCATACCGGGTATTCTGGAACCCTCGTATACGCCTAAATAACGGCCATCTTGGCCAGGAAGGGCTCCTGGCTCATAATTCTTCATCCTCTGAAAACAGAGTCAAGGATGGAGTCTGTCGCAAAAGAGTCAATATTTGGGCATCGCGGCTCCATGTTGAACTAGACAGAGGGAATTAGCATAGGCAATGAATTAAGAGTTTTGGGTCCAGGAGGCACATGGACACCCTCTTTAAACATGTAAATGATCATGCCTGTTACTTACAACTCCCTCTGAGTAAGGTTTTTTTTTAAAAAATTCTATTTTATAAGGCAACACTATCATGTCATATCAGATAATAGGTGCTAACTTGTAAGAAACACTAATGAGTTATTTAGAAACTTACAAAACAAAGGAAGTAGACTTAATCGTGACCATTTTCACATTCTTACAAATGAAGCATTGTTACAGTGAAACATACTGTAGCAAGCCCTAGTCAAAGAATGCCTTCTGAACGGAACCCAGATACCATGTTTTCATTCGGGTATAAAAAAATTCAGGCTTTCAAATGGATAGATTAAAGAGTAATCTTTTAAATCTATCTCTTATAAAAGAAGTCTTCACTCTACAAAAACATTCGCCAAAAGGTTCCCTTCCTTACAAGATACTCTATGCAGAATTCAAATGGGACTTGATTTACATATAATTTTCTGGAAACAATTTAATTGTGCCAGGCAGGATATACTCGTCCTGTTGATTGAGATGGACTAAAACTCTTGGGCCATGCCCAGTGGTACTGCTGGACTGAAAATGTAAGTTATGGCATATTCCTCTTTCTCTCACGGAGCTGGTATCCCAAGGGGGAATGGACAAAACCTCTTCCACACAAGGGGCTCTCACTGCCTGTGGATACTCTCCTCTGTTCACAAGAGCTTAGCTGCCAGAATGAATTGTCCTACCACCCGAGACCTCATCCCTTGCAGTAGTATTTACGACTCTGGAGCCTCCAGTTTCTAAAGCAAATGGTGCGAGGCAAATACCGACTTCCACCATCCATTCTAAAGATGCAGTTTGAAGACAGTCTTTCCAGTCAGTTTCATAAGATCAGCTTGGAATGTTTAATCGTTTGTCCAAAGCAAACGTACTGAAATATTTCTGAGTGTCCCAAGCAACCACTGTGGCTATATTCATCCACTCAACAAAAGCTGTTTCCCCTAGTTCCCAAAGAGCCTCTTTGGGAACACCTCTGTCTTCATGTGCTCTAAATTTTGGAAGCTCTGAGTCAGTATGATCTGACTATTGGGCAGGTGTAGGTTAGGCCACGGAACAGAAGACCCAGAACCCGCCAGAAACAGGAAAGAACATGAAGGGACCTTGAACAGCCAGAGAAGTAGTCACAGATGAGCGGAGGCAGCAGAGCAAGGACATGAATGCTTAGAGAAAGAAATGGGGAGCTAAAGCAGGGTTGGTTAGACACAAGACTAAAAGCGTAGGCTAAAGAAATTCAGATTCCTTAACTGCAATGAGCATGATCGTGAGGGATTCTGGGGTGTAAAGGGTTACACAGAGCACAGTGACTGCCTGTTCTTTAACTTTGCTGAGCACCAAATGAGAGGCACCAGACCTAATTGGAGAATGAGGGATTTGGGGTGACTGTTCTTGCCTTGAGAGCTGCTGAGTCCTTCGGAGGGCTCATGGAAGCTGTCGCTGGGATGGTCTCCTCTGTATATGAGGAGCTAAGGGTTTCCTATTGAAAGGCTAAGGGATAAACTACCTGACCTTTCTCAGGACTCGCCGTTCTTTGGGAGCACAACCCTCCCTCCCTTCCAGCCTCATTTGCGCGGTGCTACCCTGGCCTCGGTGCTGCCCCTCCATCACCCCACGTACGTTTCACATTCCTTTCAAAGAGAAACAGTGGCATTCCCAGTCACTGAAAATCTGTCTCCCTCCCTTTCATTTCTGCAAGGGGGCTCAGTGTGCCACGAACATACAACTCTTTAAAACAGAAGCGTCCATTTATAACATTTCATCAATCAAGCATAAAGTTGGTTTGTGCTCAAATCTAACCAAATGGCTTAGACGGCAATCTGATTGTTTGCAATGAATATGTGCACCAGTCGGTGCAATAACTGGTGACAATTACGTGTGTCACAGACCTTACTTAGCAAAGAATTAACGTGTGCACGCCACTCCAATGCTTCATATGAGCAGAACGAGGAGTTACATAGTTACATAGTTACATACATAGAGTCTATAGTCCCATCTTTTAAGGATGGTTATAAGCCGTCTCCTATCTGACAGGAGGAAACTTTGGTGGGTTTATTAGGGGCATGGGTTGTGAGAATAATTAAAAAAAAAAATGAACTTCTGGACCCAGCTCACAAATTCTATGATTTTCATCACAAATATTGCCCTTGAAACCCCAACCGTTTGCATGAGCTCCTCCTCTTCCACGGGGAAATCAACTCAAAATAACCAAATAAACAATAACCATGCAATTTGACAGATTAACCTGAACCTTCACCTGGGAATGTTCCGAGACCACCCCAAGTAGTTCAGGAGATCCTGCAAAGCACTCAGAAAGGAAAGCCTATGAATCCCAGTTAATTCCATAAATAAACTCAAGCTACTCAGCAGTTTCAGGACAGGTGGAGGGATTCTGAAGAAACAAAAATTGCAAAGAGTCAGTCATCACCCATCTGGATGAAATGTTCTAACGAAATAAAGCATTTAGAGGGGTCAGCATTCTCTGGGGTCTGCTGGAAGAACATGCGAAGGGTTTCAATGGAAGCATTTGCTTGATGAAGCTACTTCGTGCAGATAATGCGAAAACTAGCAGAAAGTTTTCCAAGAAAAGATGCCATTTTCTATTTAGTTCCATGCTAAAATTGCTCATCAGAAAGTAGCCAGTGGAGGGATTCCAACCATCCAAAAGAATCCCTGTCTTGCTATTTTCAGAGGCTTGAAGCTGGCTGCTCCGACAACCTTCTCTCATCTTGTTTTTCTCCGTGAGCCAGAGGCTCCTGGGCGTTGGTCCCATTAGCTATCTGCCGCATCTCCCTTGCCGCCATGGAGGGACAGATACTCTCCTGGTTTCGCTTAGACATTACAGAGTGCCCATCTTCTGTGATTTCCCTGAAGATACACCTAATATAATTCTCAGAATTAAAGTGCTTGTGCCCACCTTTCCTTAGCTCTCTGTTGTGTTCTCCTTCTTTCCTTTCCTAAGCTAAAAACAAAATACATTTAAAGGTGATGACAACTCTTCATTCTTCTTTCTTCCTTTAGAAATTCAAATTAACGTCCCGTGCTGTCTGCAGAATAAATGCAAATCCGGAGGTAGGAAACCCCTCGGGAACCTGCTGGTGTCACAGTTTTCTAAATACCAACAGCACTTTACATAGACAGATAGACACATTCACTCTTCTCTAACAATTAATATCTACAATTTCTCTGAGAAAAGAAAAACAAAGGAAGCATTTTTCAAAGACTCCAAACATCATAGAGTACGGGGAAACTCAAGAGCCCGCGTCCCATCCGGAAAGAAAAGATCTCAACAGAAAGATCCCCGGCATAATTTTGTTAATTTCTATAAAGGCGTTAATGTCCAGGAAAAGCTTTCAAGTCTCTGTCCTTCAAAAACATTGCTTAAATAAATCTTACCTGAATACGACTTCCTTAACAAAGCCATGCTTCTTTATAAGCTGGTCCTACACAGACAATTGCTGTCTACATTTGGAGCAGACACAGAGAAAGGAGATCGGAGAAAGTTTAAGGCATATCTAAAGTATTCTCCAAGGTACTGGCCAGAAACATCAAGCCCATACTCGCGGTATAGAGAGATCATTAATGGGCATTAGTGACAGACCATTATGACTCTCACAGATCATTAATGATTCATCATGTAGCCGTATTGTTCTGGCAATAATCAGACCATTGCTTGGACGCAGATATAAGCTTCGCCCGTACTGTTTGCTTAAACTTATTAGTTCCAAGCATAAAATTTTATTTTGTCTTCTAGAATTACGTACGAAAAATGGTCTGTAACAGGATCCCTCTGCACATCAGAGGGGTTTTTGGAGCTGGCCGCCTTCTTTGGTAGACGCTTCTCCCCACTCCCAGGAATCTTGTCGTCTGAAAGGCTCCCCAATAGCTTTGGGGATGTAGAAAATGTGTCTTTTATTTTTAAATTGAATTATTGATGAAGAGAAAATGCTACAAGCAAAATAGACATTTATAAGAATTACAGTTGCTCGGTACTCTGTAACAATGACTTGTAAAATGATGAAATTCTACCTGACTTTTGAGTTTCGTGCCAAAAAATACATTTTCATATCGGAGTCCTTTGTTAAAAATTCAGAAACTCTACTAGCAGCCTATTTCAAGGCTTTCAGCTAATTACAACAAAAAGCAAGAAACACAGACTATTTTAGCCTTATACCATACATGCTACTGAAGCACTCAACGGTGTTAATATAGGAATCAAAATTTTAAGGAAAAGTGAAACCCCACACCGAATTGCCATTCTTTTTAGTTTTGCCTTATGGAAGATCCACTATTTTGGTTGAAAATTGAAATGAAAATGGAAATTGAGTTATTCCGGGAGCAAATGAGTCTTTCCTATTGAACAGATTGGATTCTCCTTCTGTGTGGCTCTGGGAAAGCTTCCCTCAAGTCAGAGAGAAAGGAAATCTGTTTCAAGGTCTGAATATCGTCACTATCAATGAATATTGAAGAATTACCGACACCCACCAAGAGCTATATTTACTGAGCCCCATCACCCATACTCAGCGCTATATGGAAAGAAAGATTATGTAGATCCCAAAGCATTCCATCAACTTACATAATTTTTTCCCCTTAAGCTTCTCTGCATAATCAGAATTGCCTTGTGCTCTGCCTCCACTAAGGGTAATAGACAACAGCTGCAAACATAAGCCCCTCCCAAAGGGATCCACCTCCAGTGGAGGCAGAGGATGGAGAAAATCTGTTCCGCCCTGAAATCAAACACCCTCCCCTAGTTCCCACCAGATGCCCACAGCCCAGGGGCCTGAACATCAGGAGGCCTCAGAACCCCAATGGGCCAAGGAGTTGTTTGTTAGCAGGCTTCCTGGAAGTGTGTCCTGGGCCGTCACACAGGACCCGGCGCTAAGACCCTGCCCTTCGTTTCCTGCTTTCCTGTCACGGGTTTTGAATTGTCAATGGGTTTTTTTTTAACATCCTCCTTTGGTACTAGACTCCGCAAATTACATAGCCAGTCCTGTTCCGTAAGAAACCACCTGTCCACTTGTCGGTCAGACTCAAGCAGATGATCAGCTTTGGAGCGTGGCTGTGGGAGCTCCCCCACTGTCCTTAGACGAGGCCACTGGGCACACGGTCGCCGATGTGCTGATCCCTGTTTGCAAACCAAAATGGCTAATGGAAGAATTTAGGCTTCGGTGAACTCCTTATACAGGAGAAATGCCAACTTCTTCCGAACAAAAATAGAAAACCCTAATATAGGGACCGTGTCTCTTGGCCAATATAAGAGCTCTTAAAAAAAGAGTCTTTCCCAAGGGGCAAAATTAAGTCATCTCCATGGGAGTGGTCTTATCTGGTCTAATCAAGAGACTCAGTCTTCTCGCTGGGCCAGAGCTTATTATGGCCTTGCAGGGGCTGCACCGGGTAGGGCAGCAGGGAATGGGGGGTCCCCTGGGATGACAGCAACTCAATCTTTGTATGTCTAGACTGCACAAAAATAAACAAAGCGAGAGCTGACCGAGAGCCAAATTGCCAGGCAGGTGAAATTTATTTCTGCTCTCCTTTCTGTCAAATGAATGCTCAGCCACTCAGGGTCTTTGTGCTGCTCTCTAAGGCCTGTAACTGCACCACAGGGGTCCCCCTCCACTAGGCTTGGCAGGGGGTCCCCTCAGTACCCCTGCTTCTACTTTCTCTCGTGTTCCATAGCTCCCGCCTAGTTCTCAGTGTGTCTGATCTCAGCCACATGTCATGGAGGAAAGCCATCTGATTCAACTAATGTATACGGATCCGTGAACAGATGATAGAAAGGCACAGGGGATCATGGGGCTCACTTGTTCTACTTAGACTTGGTGATAAACGCCTGTACCTTTATCACTTGGTTTTGGATAGCAGTTTCTAAATCCTAGGGCTAAGGTCCTCCCACCCCTTCAAAGGCAGCGGGGGGGGGGGGGGCGGGGATATAGGTTTGGGCTGATCCGGCCATTTGGCTCAGGGCATCCCTCTCAACCTCATACACCAGAAGAATTGAATTGTCTGGACCATGCTCTTTCGCACCTTCACAAGTCCATTCCAGATCTTCCCCCACCTCGGAGTGTCCTTCTCCCTTCGTCTGCCTACTTTTTTTTTCAAGTAGGACATCAACTAGGAAGGCTGTCAAGCCAACTGTGGCCTCCTTGGTCCCTTCACTGTACCCAACACAAACTTCTATCACTGGACTATCAGACTTGACGGTATTCAGCTGTTGACATGATTCCCCCCTCATTTACTGGACTTACGTGGCTACAGGGCAAGGGCCACCGGTGGTCGGATAAGCACCTGTGAATACAGGGCAGCACTGGAGAATGGTGTATCCTTATGGGGGGGCGGGTAGGGTGCAGGTCTGCATTAGTTGACTTAGGTAGGGGCTGCACGGGCAGCCTTCACCTCCTTCACAATGGGTTTCATCCAGATGGGATCAATACTGGGGTCAGCGCTCAGCGCCGGGTCACACACCCTCTTCTAATAGATGCCATCAGCAACTGACTCTCTCTGTCCGTCAACCAGGAGTGCCCCTCTGAAGGCAGCATCTGTCCTCTGGCCCTACAGGCAGAAGGCAACTCAACAGAAACTGACAAAGCCAGTTAACTCTCCGGTGAGTGACCTTTAATCCCAGCCCATGAAGGTACAGGTCTCCAAGCTCTCACTGCAGTGTGGTCAAGTGGCCCAAGCAAGCTTCCTGCCTTCCTGGAGGGCCCAATCAATACTTTGTCCTCCTCTTCAGGCCCAGACACATCAAAAGCAATCATGCCTGATATTTAATCATTTCCCATTAAAATGCAAAGCTCTGTCTCCAGGTCCCCTTGACACTTTAATTGTTTTAAAATGTCTGGAGAAGCCGATATAAACAGATTTGTAGTACATTGTTTATTTGCTGTGCCATCACAGCCTCTTGGCTAATTAATAAGAGCAATTGGCTGCATCTTGGCTGCCCTGATCTCTCACGTTGGGAAGAAGTTATGGGAAGGAAGAATTTATGCGGGTAAGGACAGGTACTTTTTTTATTAAAAAGTACCGATGAGTTGAAATCTTGTCCACACAAAAACTAACACTCCAATGTTAATAGCAGCTTTATTCATAATTGCCCAAACTTGGAAGCAACCACGATGTCCTTCAGTAGGTGCTTGGATAAGTAAACTGTGGAACATCTAGTCAATGGAATATTATTCAATGATAAGAAATGAGTGATCAGGCCATGAGAAGACATGGAGGAACCTTCAATGCACGTTACTAGGGGAAAGACGTCAATCCGAGAAGCTATATACTGTGTGATTCCAACTACATGACATTCAGGAAAAGGCAGAAAGTGGAGACAATGAAGTGGTTGCTGGGGTTTGGGTGGGGACAGAGGGATGAGTAGGTGGAATGCAAGATTTATACGGCAGTGAAAGCACTCTGTATGATACCACCATAATGGATATATGTCCTTATGTAATTGTCCAGACCCACTGAATGTCCGACACCAAAAGTGAATCTTGACATAACTACAGACGTTGGGTGCCAGTGGAGGTACAGGCAGAAGGCAACTCAACAGAAATTGACAAACCTGGTGAGTGACCAGGCATCCATAACAAATGTACTACTCTGGAGGGGCATGTTGATCATGGCCAAGAGAGGGGGAACAAGGGTGTATGGGGGCATCTCTGTACCTTCCCCCCAATTTTGCTATGAATCTAAAACTGCTCTAAAAATAAAAATAAGAAGGGGCACCTGGGTAGCTCAGTCGTTAAGCATCTGCATTCGGCTCAAGTCATGATCCCAGGGTTCTGGGATCGAGCCCCTCATTGGGCTCCCTGTACAGTGGAGAGCCTGCTTCTCCCTCTCCCACTCCCCCTGCTGTGTTTCCTCTCTTTCTCTCTCTCTCTCTCTGTCAAATAAATAAAATCTTAAAAAAAAAAATATTGGGTACCTAATATGTTCCAAGAGTACATTTTTTCTGATTGAATTTTCATGACACTCTCTAAGGTTTTCTTTTGTTATTTGGTGATTAAACTGGATACCCTTCACGGTTTCTCCCAATGGAGTTGTCATGATTCCATGTCCCTCCTCCTCCATAAAGCCAAAGAGGCAGCCAGGGAGACCCAGTACAGTTCCTTTGTACTCAAAGGAACACAGTTAGTTTCAGGAGCAGCCCATTGACTCTTCTGCCCACAGCCCAAATCCAATCAGTGCTACCTCGGTTCTTAGGTACACAAGGCTCGGGCGAAACCTTGGCCACTCCCAGGAATGCTGCCTAGTTGAGGATTTTAATATACAGCCACAATTGCTTGAGAAGCTAGGTGGTTGGAGTTAGATGAGAATCATTTCTTCACTGGGCTATTACATGAATGAAATGAGAAATTCACATAAAGTGCTTAGGGCGGTGCCCGGCACAGTGTCAGCTGTCAATGGAAATTCGTCCTCTTCTCTTCCCCTGAGTCCCTTCTGGCCCATTTGCTTGTATCCCCTGTAATCTCATTGTTATCCTCCCTGACACTTTTGGCAGCATTTTTATGGAAACTGATCAATAAGCAAGCAATCTATGAACACTGAGTCCTTACGGCATACGTTATATAATGTACCTTTGCCATATGCAGAAGCTACGGACACACATATACAGAGCTCAAAGTCTACAAGGAAGGTAAGCTTGAAGGGATATGCCGAAGGCAGTAATTGGAGCTATGACGTTGAAAACAAGATTTGATTTGCCTAAGTCACTGGTTATACAAACTACAACTTCCCAAATACTGGCCGTGTAGTGTGTGCTCTACCATTACAGCCTCCAAAGAATCAAAACTGAACCAGCGCACACCAGCTAGGGCTGCTGTGTCCATGCTCTTAGTAAGGGAGAGCTGACCGGTAGCCCATTTCTGGTACTTGGAAGGGTCTTCTGTACCAGTCTATGCACTGTCAGGGTTAAAAGCAGAACAGCACACTTTATCCTGCTCGATTCTGCATCTGACAGCGTAGTAAATAACACCTCCATCTGCCAATAAACACATTTCAGATATACAACAAATCACCCATCTTCAACCTTGACACCTGGATATTTCAAAAGGGCTAGGGGCGCCGCAGGGGTATGCAGGCGCGCGTGTATGTGGACACAGACCTGTGTATCTTATTAGCAGGAAGACTTGTTCCAGGCATCCATGATTTTCAAGCATGATTGGAGAGTCATTCATTTCTTGCAAAATTGTACGCAATGCAGGGAAAATAAAAAAGTTATTTGGTTTCTGCTGCTTCTCTCGCAGGGAAGAACAAATTGATGGAGAATGGTCTCTCTTTGTGTTCATAGCACCCCCTGGTGGAGAACTAGCATATTTCAGTTGCACGCTAATCCTCCCACCCCTGGTGGTTTTTATTTTCCTCTCAAATGCTTTATGGAGGGAGAAATGAAATATTTCGATTTTTCTAGATTCATATCTCATGACCATAGGAGCAAAGATTCCAATTACAGTCACTTCTATTCACTTATTTTGAAGATTCTCTTGGCTTATTTAAAAATGTCAAATACTTGCCTATTTTAGGGAAACTTCTTTGTCATTCTTTCATTCAGCAAACATTTCCTGGGTGTCTCTTACACGCTAAGTTTTTTCTGGGTGCTTGAGACACAGGAACAAATAATCCTGAGTCCCTGCTGAGAAGGAGCTTGTCCAAGGCTGAGAGGTAACCGTGAAAAGCCATCTTCAAAAGTGCAAGGCAAGAGGCCTAATCGGCCCTGGTAAGACTCAAAGGTGAGTGGAAACCAGCCAGGCTGCATAGAGCACGTGAGAGTGGACCTAAGCACTAAAAGTTGAACTCAGGTTCCCAAGGCAGATGAGACTGGGGAGGGAGAGAAATTATTCCAGGTGGAAAAAGGAGAGAGAGCATAGACTTAGAGGTGGGGGACATCCTGAAACCAGATGGGACACACCCGAGATTAGAAGCTGGTTTAAGGAGCTTGGGCTTTAGCCCAAGGGTGACTGGGTTTTATACCAGAAAGGATAAGACTGCTCTCAGACAGAAGACTTGGGCTGCCGCCACAGACGGAAGGTGAGAAGGGAGGGAGTAAGCCTGGAGACCTGGATATAGGTGAGAAATGATGAGGATCTAAACTGTACTTTACTGCGAGGGTGGAAAGTGTAGTTGCAGGTTCTCTCTGAAGATCCCACCAAAGCCTGGATCATTGTCTATAAAGAACCTAGCTCAGGGCGCCTGGATGGCTCAGTGGGTGAAGTGTCTGATTCCTGATTGCGGCTCAGGTCACGATCTCGTGGTGGTGAGACGGAGCTCTGGGCCCCATGTCGGGCTCTGTGCTGATAGTGGGGAGTCTGCCTCAGAGGCTCTCTTCCTCTCCCTTCCCCTCTGCCTTTTCCCCCCGCTCACACACCTGCGAGCTCTCTCTCTCAAATAAATAAAATCTTAAAAATTTAGTTTTTACTGGCTATAAAACTGGCTATAAAACTTTGGGGTTGGGAAAAGGGGCAGGCAGTGATGACTTCCTCTTCTGTCAAATGGATATAATAATTGTATCTATCTTTTCAGGTGCTTGTAGGAACTCACTTAGGTAATGTACTCACTGCAGGGCCCAGCACACAGGAAGCAGTGAGAAGGGCTGGTTTATTTCATCTTTTCTCTTCCTTGTTCAGCCGGACCAGGCGGATTGGTCTTTTGTAAGATGGCAGGTCTGTAAGTCCCAAGCCCTCTAGCTTCTATCTGAAAGGTGATTCTGGAAGTTCGTTTCCCTCCCAACCAGACCAGAGTGTCAAGTCCACAGATGGAGTTGAGAACAAGCCAGGTTCTCGTGGCCCAGAGGGCCTAGTCTGCACGGCTGCCAATTCTCACCGGAAAGCACGGAGCTGGGAAATAAAAACGAGGCCAGCGGCAGAATCCTGTGGGGTTCCTAAGTCCGCCAAGGAAGAGCCAGGAACAGGAAGAGGCCCAGCCACGATGGGAGGCCAAGCGGGTCTGGCATTCCTGAGGGCTGCTGGGTAGCTGGGGCTTGGGGGGGAGACGGGAGGGCCAGGCCTGCAGGATTCTTGGAGTCAAGATGCACGTCACGCAATGGCTTTTTACATGATTGTCCCAGAGTTAACGTTCGTAAAAGTGGGTCCTGGGAACACTGATCCCACCAAGATTCTCTGACTGACAAGATCCTGTGATCGGTCAGTCTGGGAAAGGCTCTTCAGCACATCCTCTCTTGGAGATCCGTACTATACATTTGGCTTGCGGAATGTTCTAAGAAAGCCTACAGTAAAGAAACCCATTGACTGTGAGAAACTTTGGGTTAAACATACTAATCTGCCTCCAGAAACCTTTATTCCTTATAAAAATGACTACTGTTCCTTCATACTAATATTTAGTGAAGAGGAGTCTGAGTGCTTGCCAGGCTCACGTCTCCTGGGCACCAGCACCCGTCTCAGGGCCGACAGACAAGAACCATGTCAACAGGCCCCTGTCAGTGGCCTCCCAAGGGCCCACATCCCAGGCTGGTGTTGTATTCTCAACCTATGTATCAGATGGTGACAGGGATGGGGTCAGAAAGTTGCCCGTCTACCGCTTCTGATATCCCTTGTTTCCAAGCTAGGGCTCCCTTAGGGAGCTTTTCAATCCCTGATACCTAGAAAATGGTCAAACCAAAGCCCTCGAAGAAGGCCGTCCACTTGACCTAGAGAGAACAGAGCCTCTGGGTGTGCCATAGCGATTCTAGGCTTCAGAGGTAATGCAGGATGGAAAGGGAAAGCATTCAAATATCATTTCTCCAGCCCAAGGGTTCCCTGGGGTTTGCACTCGTCCCCGCAGCATCCACTCCCTCCCCTGACACGTGAGGTGAGTGGAAGCCAGGAAACGCTCCGGGAGGGCACGGTGAGAGGGTAGCCAGCGACAAGCCAGGAAGAGGCTTTACCAGGAGCTACACCTTATAGCACCTTGATCCTAGACTTCTAGCATCTAGAACTGGGAGGAAAAATATTTCTGTGGCTTAAGCGACCCAGTTTCTGATATTTTGTTATGGCAGCCCTAGCTGACTAATACAGTACTATTTCTTCTTTTTCTTCTTCTTCTTGAAGATTTATTTATTTGAGAGAGAGACAGTGGGGGAAGGGGCAGAAGGAGATGGAGAGGGAGAGAATCTCTAGCAGATTCCCCACTGAGCAGAGAGCCCGCTGCTGAGCCTAATGCTCACGACCTGAGATCATGACCTGAGCAGAAACCAAGAGTCGGACGCTTAACCAACTGAGTGACCCAGGCCCTCCCAGTACTATTTCTTGTAAAGCACACATTAACTTTGCCATTTCTTTTCCAAACAACCCCACCTAGAGGACAAAATAGCAGTTCAAACTGGTAAAAGTACATCACACTTAGAGAAGCTGATACAATCCAGAGTGGTTTGAAAACAGAAATGCAATTTTAATGAAGTAGAAATGAGGCAAAATCACAATCTCCAAATGATAAATGAAACCAGCAAATATTTAATGAATGCCTAATTTGTACCTGGCTTGATGCTTGGCCACAGGGGGCTGGGCTGGGTTCAATAAAATCTAGTCCCTTCCTTCCAGGAATTCAGTGTTTAGTGGCCGAGAGAGACAAGTAAGCAAGCATTGAAAAAGCAAAGGAGAAGGTCTGTGTTACAGAAGTGGGGCGCCTAATGCACTGGTCAGGGTTTGGGAGGTGGGGGGTCAGGGAAGGCATCCCAGGCGAGGTGAAATGAAGCCAAGACTTGAAGGAGAGCAGGACACAACCGGGTGAAGAGTAACTGCTCTAGAAATGCACAGAACTCAGATGAATCATAAGAGCCCCAAATGAGCTCTTAGCTCTCGAGAGAGACCAATACACGCACAATCACCTTAGGAGGAGCTAAGTGTAATGACAGAGACGGGGCACAAGCCATTATGAATGCGCAGAGGTGAGGCCGCACCCCGGGGGTGGTCAGGGGAGCCTTCCTCAGAGCAGGTGGTGGCCGCTGGGTTTTGGAGGCCCGTGGTCATTGGTCAAGTCAGTTGGGAATGCGTAAGACCACGAGTAGGGCAAAGAGAATGCCAAGCGGTGGCAATAAGGACAAAGATACACAGGCTAGAGTGGGTCTGACCCAGGTAAGAAGTGCACGCAGCCCAGAATGCTTGCAGGACAGGTCTCCAGGGATGGGGCGTGGTTGCTAAGGGCCAGACCTTGTGGCACCTCGTGAGCCACAGAAAGAGGTAGGACACAATCCTGTCCACCAAGGGGAGACGTGAAAGGATTTGGAGCAAGGGATGGACCTGACGCGATCAGCACTTTGGAAAGATCTCAGAGGCTGTGGTGTGAAGATTAGTGCCGTGGCTCCAAGTACAAGACAAAAGGCAGGGAGACCGTTGAAGAGGATGGCGTGGTCCAGAGAGCCATGTTGCTAGCCTAAAGTAAAGCAGCCACACTGTGATGAGGGAAATAGGCAAGAGACTTCAGGGCCACTCTTGCAGAATTGATAGAATCTGGTTACGGATTGGAGATGGATGCGAAGGAAGAGGCAGGTGTCATGGAGTCCTCTAGGGTTTCTGACTTGGGCAACTGGGTGGTCGGGGTGTTGTCATTCACCAAGTTCATTTTCTCAATTTTCCATTTTTACAGGTGAGGAAACTAAACTTGCCCAACAAGCTAAAGTGTTTGGATTCTTTGCCAATTAACTGTTTTGTGTGCACACGCACGCGTACACACGCGCCCGGATCCAGTTGTGGGTATGCCTGTGGGGCACAGCAGTAGAGATGATCTAGAATGAGTAGGTCTGGAATAGGGAAGAGGGAGCTAGATGAGGGCTAACAATCATGGAGTGAAGAGCAAAGCCATGGTAGTTGTGGTCACGGGCAGTATGGTAGATGAGATACCCAAGGAGAGAAAAACAGAGCGAGATGAGGTGCAGAGATGGTGACAGACAAGACCTCACTAGCCCTGACCTCCTAGAAGTCACACATAGAACTCTCTGTCCCCTGAGCCCATGCTGGTGAGCCTCTCTACCTCATACCATTCAGACTCAAACAAATCCTTTGTATTATTTGGACCGAAGCACAGACCATGGCTTTAATTTAAAATATAGTTTTGTGAACAATTTATTTTCCAGACGTTTATCTTCTGAGGCTATTTCTCATTGTCAGAAAAAAATCAGAGGCATCTATGTTTGAATCGTCACTTTCCATTACTCATTTTTATTGACGATTTTCTGTTACGGTTGAAACATGAAAGGAATTTTAAAATTTGAAACGTATACCCAGAGAACCAACCACATTACAAGTTAGCTTCAATTTTCACACATTCCCTAAAAACTCTTTTACTTTTATGTATTTAATCCATCCATTCATTCGCGCATCCATTCATCAGATACTTATTTTGAGAGCATTTTGGGTTCCGGGCACCGTTCCAGGCCCTAAGGAATTCAAGCAGTCATTCGACTCCCATGTCAGCATATCTCAAATTTTTGTCTTTTCTAGGAGCTACACGGTAGGGAAAGCTTTACTTATCTGGAGTCATGTTTTGCCCTTGCCCTGAGTTTCTTGGTCACCTACAGCAGAAAGGGAGTCTCTGCCAGTTACTCACTTTTAATTGTTAGGGAAGACTATAGGAAATAATGCGGAAATTTATTTTATTGGTCGAAATGAAGCCACAGTTCCAGAAATGGTTTCCCTTTTGATGATTCGGAGCTACACTCGAAATTTCAGAGTGCAAAGACCGGGCTGTGTCTGAATTATCAAGCACCTACCCTATCAGTATGTTACAATTTCAAGAGAGCCTAAATCAACTGAAAATAAACAATGCCAAACTAGAAGATTCCTGGAACCTTTGAGATGCATATATGAATCCTATAACCATCCTGATCTTTCTCATTGTGTGACCAAATCTGTGCAATATTTGAATCTAAGACTTAACTTGGTGGAAGTAAATTTCTCTTCTGTGAAATGTCTCAAGAGCCACCATCAGTGGATTGAGATGTGTTCTAGCTGAATACACTAGATACTTAATGAGAATGGTTAGGTCTGTTAAGTGATGGTATTCTTGTTGACTCAATCAAAATTGATCAGATACTAGATCAATTGTCTTTTTGTTTGAATAAAGCTGATTCCGGACTAGTGTCTTACCGCTCTCTGAATGGCTAACAGATTATTCCTCACTTGCTATCACCACTGCGACCACCACGTAACAAAAGCCTGCTGCCAATGTATAAAAGGATTCAGATTATGAGACCCGCAGCTGAAATAACGCCAAAGTGTCTGTTCATAGCAGCGACCAAAGGCTTCCACTTAAACTCTACTTTATCAGCAATCAGTATGTACCTGTTATAGGTTATAACACATAGGCTGAGCTGGAGTTTTGGATAGAATGTGAAACCTTGTGTTTCCTCTAATTAGGGAGCATGACACAAATACATTTAAATGTTGATGTTCTGCTTAAAACTGGAGAGAGAACTTCCAGTAAAACGGATGTAGTATATAATTCAGCATATGCCTACAAAATGCACTAAACTGTAGGCTCTGTGAGAATGAGAGCATTAATCTGGTTCTTTGGCATGTCCTCAGTGCCTCACATATTTGGCACATGGTGGGCATTCAATAACATTTGTTTTGCATAAACGGATGGATACAAGTATCACGAAGACTCCCTGCTCGATTAACCTGATTCCCTCCTTTCTCTCCTCAAGCAGACCGAATTTCTGTTTCATGAACAAACCAAGCTCCTCTTCCCACTGGAGTTTTGTGTCTTTCCTTGCTGCTATCCGGAAGGCTCACTTCCAGAAAATTAGGCCCTTGACTCCTCATACATTATTCCACCAAGTTAACCGCCCTGACACTGTTGTTCTTAGAAAGGCCTGCTTACACGTGGGGCCCTTGGCTGGTGTCTTCATCTGGAATTTTGATAGGTACTAGGCAGATGGTGCCCACATGAGCAGCCCTTCATAAAAACTCTGCGCCCTGGGCCTTCAGTGAGCTTCCCTGGTAAACATTTCACACGTGTGGTCACGCTTCTTGCTGGGGGAAATAACCATGTCTTATGTGACTCCAATGAGAAAGGACTCTTGGGAGCTTACACCTGGTTTCCTCCAGATTTCTCCCCCTGTACCTTACCCCCTGCTGACTTCACTCTGTATTCTTTTTTATTTATTTTTATTTATTTTATTTTTTATTAACATATAATGTATTATTTGCCCCAGAGTACATGTCTGTGAATCGTCAGGCTTACGCATTTCACAGCACTTACCATAGCACATACCCTCCCCAATGTCCACAACCCAGCCACCCTATCCCTACTCCCCTGCCTCCCAGCTACCCTTAGTTCGTTTCGTGAGTCTAGGAGTCTCCTATGGTTTGTCTCCCTCCCCATCCCTTCGTGTTTCATTTCTCTCCCCCACCCTCCCCAAACCCCCACCTTGCCTCTCAAATTCTTCATATCAGAGAGATCATGTGATAATTGTCTTTCTCTGACTGACTTATTTCACTTAGCATAATACCCTCCAGTTCCATCCATGTCATTGCAAATGGCCAGATTTCGTTTCTCTTGAT
>CM053612.1:11457967-11480300 GCA_028646535.1 Procyon lotor | reverse complement strand
TTGCTAATTTTAGCCATTCTGACTGGTGTGAGGTGGTATCTCACTGTGGTTTTGATTTGTATTTCTCTGATGCCGAGTTATGTTGAGCACTTTTTCATGTGTCTGTTGGCCATTTGGATGTCCTCTTTGCAGAAATGTCTGTTCATATCTTCTGCCCATTTCTTGATTGGATTATTTGTTCTTTGGGTGTTGAGTTTGAGAAGTTCTTGATAGATTTTGGATACTAGCCCTTTATCTGATATGTCATTTGTGAATATCTTCTCCCATTCTGTCAGTTGTCTTTTGTTATAATGAATCTTAGCCATGAGCCTGACTACCTTCGGAATCCCGTAAGTCCTTCTAGTGAATCACCAAATCTGGGGAAGGGCTTGGCAACTCTCAACAAACTTCCCACTGTACACTCATCACATTTCACGAAATAAACAACCTAGCTCAGATGCATCCCAGGCTGCGAGCTCCATGAGGCTTCACTCATCAGTGTCCTCAGCGCCTAGCACCGTGCCTGGCCAACTAGACATATTGAAACTATGCAGAATGTACAAATGAATGAAAGAACAAATAGAGAACTAAGTGTGGGGAACAATGAGTTTACAAACTCATTGTTAAAGGTGAAACAATGGTTAAACTTAACACTGGTTCTGAGGGCGAGTGGGTGGCTCAGTGGGTTAAGTGTCCAGCTCTTAGTCTCGGCTCAGGTATGATCTCAGGGTCCTGAGACTGAGCCCTGTGACAGGCTCCACTCAGCACGGAGTCTGCTTGTCCCTCTCCCTCTGCTCTTCCCTCCTCCTTACTCGTGCATGTTCTCTCTCTCTCAAAAAATAAATAAATCTTTAAAAAATTATTGGTTGATTTTTACACCTCAGGGTCAAACAATTTCTGATGGAATACATGTCTATAAGCATAATAAGAGCTAATTGGAAAAGATGATCTAAAACATTCAGCTTTTTTCTCTTGCTTTTAGCACCAGGCATATAGAAGGCACTAAAATATGGTTATTTAATAAACAAATTAATGAAGATATATATCAAGTTCAAACTTTATAATGAAATTGCTATATTAGTTTGCTCTCGGAATAAGAAATCAGTCTGGACTGTGAAAATCCATTTGTTAGCAAGTCAGCACAGATTTGCATTTCTTTTCTGAAAAACTTGTTTGTATTTCATAGAAGCACTGATTTTTTTTTGGACAAGATTTCCAAGATTCTAGCTCTAATCCATTTATTGTAATGATGAGGAAATAAAGGCCCACAGAGGGAAAGAGCTCATCTCAAGTCCCAAGGAATCAGGGTGCCCTCTTCAGTGTATGAAGGGTGTTAGGGACTAAGTTGTGTCCCCTCAAAATTTGTATGTTGAAGTCCAGCCCCCGGCCCCATACCTCAGAACGTGACTGTATTTGGCGACAGGGCCTTTAAAGAGATGGTTAAGTAAAAGGAAGCCATTAGGGTGGGCCCTAATCCAAACAGTAAGGTGTCCAAATAAGAAGAGGAAATTTGAGGGCACCTGAATGGCTTAGTCAGTTAGGCGTCTGCCCTCAGCTCAGGTCATGATCCCGGGGTCCTGAGATCGAGCCCTGTATGGTGCTCCCTGCTCAGCAGGGAGCCTGCTTTTCCCTCTCCCTCTGCCCCTTCCCCCCTCATGTTCTCTCTCTCTAAAATAAATAAAATCTTAAAAGAAAAGAAGAGAAATCTGGATGCACAAAGAGAAGTGGGGACACAGTGAGAGGCTGGCCATGGGCAAGCCAAGAAGAGAGGCCTCCAAAGATATCAAACCTGCTGACACCTTGATCTTGGACATCTAGGCTGTAGAACTGTGAGAAAACCAGTGTCTGTTGCTTGAGTCACCCGGGTCTGCGGCATTCTGTTATGGCAACCCCAGCAAGCTAATCCTGGGGGATTCTTCTTCGGGTGACCACCTTCGCGACGCATCCCCGGCGGATTGGAGAGAAGAGGAGGCAGCTGGTGGTCTAAGATTCTAGGAGCGCCGGGCAGCTCAGGCCTCCCTCTAGCTGCCCTGTCAAATTACAGGCTGGAGAAGCCAAGCCAGCCAGTGGGGGCTGCTGTGGGGGCTGGGAAGGAGCTCGTGCCGCAGGCCTGCTGCGCGGAGGTTATTAGCAGGCAGGCTCCTGGAGATGGCAGCATTAGCTAATGATTACTCCTTCAGGCAGTCTAGCTGCCTTTCTCGAGATTTTCCTAACACTCTGCGGCAAGGGGAAGGGTAAGCAATGAGCCCAAATAAAGCAAGGACCCTTGCCAGGGCCATATGTTTCTACCTGGGGTGGGGAGCCCTAGCAAAGCTTATAGAAAGAATCTCTTTCTCTTGGCTAACTTTCATACCCCCTGCCCCCAACCCAGCCCTTTAGCAGAGCGAGGCCTCTGCGAATGCCAAGCTGCCTGGGGGCCAATGCCGCCACTGCATCACTCAGTGTGGGTTGCAAACTGTCCATTTCAGTCATCCTGGTGAACCCCCAAGCCTGACCACCCCCTTACCCCCCACGCCCCATGGCAACGGACTGTGTGTGGTTCTGGCTGCGGGCTTTCATTCCCACTGTCCGCTCCATCTGGAAGGCCCACCTTCCCATTGTCTAATTCCCATCCCTCAGCTAGTTCCAGGCTGTTCTAAGTCCCTGCCCTCCCACATGTTTTATGCATGTTAATCACCACTCTAGGGGCGCCTGGGTGGCTCAGTTGGTTGAGCAACTGTCTTCCCCTCGGGGACATGATCCCAGGGTCCTGAGATAGAGCTCAGCGGGGAGCCTGCTTCTCCCTCTCCCTCTGCCACTCCCCCTGCTTGTGTGCTCCCCTGCTCTCTGTCAAAAAAATAAAATCTTAAAAAAAAAAAAAAAGTCTGGGCGCCTGGGTGGCTCAGTGGGATAAAGCCTCTGCCTTCGGCTCAGGACATGATCCCAGGGTCCTGGGATCGAGCCCCACATGGGGCTCTCTGCTCAGCAGGGAGCCTGCTTCCCCCTCTCTCTCTGCCTGCCTCTCTGCCTACTTGTGATCTCTCTCTCTGTCACATAAATAAATAAAATCTTAAAAAAAAAATCACTGCTCTGTCAAGGCTCCCCCACCCAACACGACCCCTCTCCTCATGCTCCCACTGTCATTTGTGCTTCACCTCTCTGGATATTGTCCCAAGTCACTTCTGCACTTCTCTGAACTTAGTAGGTGTCCAATAGACACGTAGAAATGAATTTAAATCCAGGACGGCACCTCAGTGAGTTTCCGAGAAAATCTAAAAATAACCACCTTGCGATTATTTTCCGTCACCACTGAAATGTCAGTCGAGGGCCCGAAGGAAGAGCTAGCTGCTCTCTGTGAACCGTTCTGTGACGAGCGAGCTGTGGGAGCCCGCCAGGAGTTGGCGGTGGACCAGCACGTGGTCAAGGAGCAGGGGCTGGCGGGCGGCCACGAATGCCCCCCACAGGGCCCCTGCCCTGCAAATGCTCGGAGCACGGAGGAGGACACGGCGCCCGGGGCTGCCCGGAGGGCTGGGCAAGGGGACCGGAGGCAGTGAGAAGGCAGCCCAGGCCTGGAGGGCAAGGCGTGTGGATGGGGCACCCAGCCCATGCCAGGTTCTGTGACGGTGGCTTCGCACGGGTCATCTGCTCCAGTACTTTCCGCAGCCTGTGCAGTGAGTACCGCTACCGCACCCATTTCTACTGCGACAAAAAGCAAGGCTGACCGACTTGCCTGAAACCGTACGCGGGAACAAGTAGTCGGGGCAGGACTCGAACCCGGGTCTGCGAGACTGGCTTCCGTGGCCTCTGTGAGCCAGTCCTCCCCCCTCAAGGTCGAAACTGCAGGAATGCACCCTCGGGAGGGGAACGGGGACAGCTTGGGGTTCCTACAGCCTTTTCTAAGCAAGAGCTGGACCTTTCTAGGCCCAGTAACTGGGCCACTGAACTGGTCCACGGAAACCCAGAAGGCCCCCGGGTCCCCATGCCCGGCAGCCAAGTCCTCAACTCCTTCCTGTTCGGGCTCTCAGACCCTCTTTTCCCTCCAGTCACACAGAAAACCTGAGTCCTCCTTCGAGCGGTCCCTCCCTCTGACCCCCCCCCTCCCCCGCCAGAAGCATTCTGGGCCTGCGGCTCCTTCCACTTTGCGGCGAGTTTTGATCACAAAACCTCTCAGAAGTAAAATCATTTATCCTTGTTAAAGGACGCAGCCAAAATCGATATATGCATTCTATCTTATAGAACAGTCATTTCATTCATGCTAATTAAATAATAGATCCACAATCAATTATTTGGCTATGTACTAATGGAAAATAATGAAAGTGGCTCATGTGCATAAATTCACACCCCCCTTTTTTTAATCATCTCGGGATGGTGTGCACAGACTTTAATACGAATGTGTTCCCACTTCAGGGCTGCGCGCACAGCATTAACTCTTTCAGGCCCGCTGGCAGTACAGGGCAGATCGAAGACCTTCTGAGAAGAGGGTAAAGAAGTTGACCGCACACAGCCCACCCTGTTTCCAAAGCAGGCGAGTCTAAGTCACTGTTAGGTTTGGTTCATGAGAAGCACATTTCAGGTTAATTGTAGACCCCCAGACCAAGGGCTTGGAATAATCTCATGAATCTGATCAGACCACTTTTGCTTCAAGATCGCTACTCCTAACTTCCTGCAACAGACTGGGAATGCCGCACAGGCCAAGCGAACAATCGTGTCCCGACATCTCCTTAGGGCTCATTTCAGACTGGTCGCCTTCACTATAAAATGCCACTGATGGCACCTGGCAGAGCGGGAGCTATTTATAGGAAGGAAAGCAGGGCACTGCTCCTGCCCATACCTCAAGCAGGCTTCCGCATCACCTGTCTCCCTGGACAAGCAAATGAGGGAGGAACGAAGTCCTAATACAGGCTGAGGAGAAAGAAAATGTGTGCATCCGCCACAAAGGCCCAGCTGGCTGATCGCAGCCCGTGGGGCACAAGAGGAAAGGGATGATCTTGAACTCTGCTCAGCGCAGTCCTGCCTGCCCCACTGTGTGGCTTAATCCTGGGCTCTTCTTCGCTTCCTCTGTCCTCCTCAAGTGTGACGTGTAGGAGTGGGAGGGGTAGGGCCTCCCAGACCAGAGACCCGGATTGATGGTGCCACTTGGGAGCTGAGTGACCCTGGGCAATTATGTTACCTCCCTGAACTTCAGTTCCTCATCCATAAATTGGGGGCTCTGCAGGTTGGTCGTGAGGCTCCAAGGAGATGATGCGAGCAAAGCGGCTGACGCATGATAGGCTTGCAATGGATGGCAGTTGTCGCTGCTAACACAGCAGCTCAGGACGCTGCGTTTCATCCTTTGACTGGCACACTTATTTCATGAGTAAAAGTAGCCTTTGCCGAGTCCTTGCCATTTGCCCGGAACTGCGCTGGACGCTCTGTGTGCCTTATTGGGTCATACGAGGGTTAAGTGGGGGGATGATGGTTAACATACTAAAGGAATAAGCTGACTCCTGAACTTCTGCCGACCTCAGCGGCCACTATCAATCTTGGAAATGTTCGTGTCAGAGTCCCGAAGCAAGGCACAGTGAATCCAGACCCAAGTTATTTACATGGTAGTTCACCTAACACATCTGCCCTCCTTCAAATGTCCTCGTGTTCACCCTCAGCAGAGAGGCGGAATGGCACCGCTGTGTGCTTGCCTGAGTGCGTGTGCGTGCGTGTACACTCACGCCGAACGGAAAGGCAAGGAGGAAGAAAGTCCTTTGCAAGTGTCTGCAACATGGTTGCCTCCCATTACTGTAAAGAAATGGGACGCCTGGGTGGCTCAGTGGTTAAAGCCTCTGCCTTCGGCTCAGGTCATGATCTCAGGGTCCTGGGATCGAGCCCCGCATCGGGCTCTCTGCTCAGCAGGGAGCCTGCTTCACCCCTCTCTCTGCCTTCCTCTCTGCCTACTTGTGATCTCTCTCTATGTCAAATAAATAAATAAAATCTTAAAAAAAAAATGTAAAGTTCCTTCCTTCGGGTTCCAGTATCAATTCCTGGGAATCAAGGACCGGGCCCAAAGAACTGAGATTCTAGAACCCCCCAAAATGGGGGAGGAAGAGTGTTGGGGGCTGTGGCCAAAACAAAAGAGGTAAGTGGAGCATCTACTGTGGATTAGAAGACTGAGGGCTAGCAGGCTTGCCTTTGTCCACACCATCCCCCCTCATCCTGGACTTCACTTGAACTCAATGTCAAGGCTTCCAGTTCTACTCCTGTAAACGAATACACCACAGGGACTTTATCAACAGGTCTCTGAGTGAATGGCTACAAGCCAAAGAAAGCCCGGAACAATAGAATACGGACAGGTCAAAATGAAAGTGAAACTTTCTTCCAGCTTCTAGGAACACGTGTCTGGTCACGTACTTCATTATCATAGGCCCTGGATCAAAATCCTGAACATGCAGATTTACGTTCCTCTCTGGCTCTGATCTCAGCAGAATCACCCTGTTAGGTGTGCCTGAAAGAACCCCACGGGGTTAATTTAAATCAATGAGAGGGCCCTTGCCAATGCTTTTTATGGCCCTTGAGATTTAATATCGTCTAGGATGCTGCCATTCAGTTCTTAGTAATGACTACTTATGAACTTGACAAAGGTCGCCGAGACAGTTTTCTCACTCTCATTACCCAACTCAGTCATCACCTGTGAATTGCCCAGTGCTGCTCCCCCAGGGCCCCCCAGCACGTCACTGCTCCTGGGACTTTGGGGAAAACGCGCAGGGTCAGAGGCTTTGAAAAGACCACCGAGGGCGCAGGCTGGTCAGGAGATGTGCTGCCCTCCACGCCTGGGGGGCTCCGTCAGTCGAGCATCCGACTCTTGATATCGGCTCTTGGTCCTGATCTCAGGGTCCTGGGATTGAGCCTGCCCTGGGCTCCATGCTCAGTGGGGAGTCTGCTCCAGATTCTCTCTCTCCCTCGCCCTCTGCCCCTTCCTCTACACACACACACTCTCTCAAAGAAATAAATAATCTTGGAAAAGAAAAAAAGGCAGTGCCATCATCAATGCCCACCAAGGAGGTACGAAGTGTCCTCTTATTGATCGAATCCAGAGGAGATTTTTTTTTTTTGAGATTTCTTTTTTAAAGAAAGATTTTATTTATTCATTTGAGAGAGAGGAAGAGAGAGAGAGAATCAGCTTGATTCCCAGGACCCTGAGATCAGGACCTGAGCTGAAGGCAGATGCTTAACCAACTGAGCCACCCAGGCGCCCCCTGAGAAGACCTCTCAACTCTTAACTTCCAAAGATTTGTTGCCAACCAGCATCTGACATGAGACCCAGGCCTTGGTCTTTGATATCCCTGCTCTCAGCTTTCCTGAGGTCACATCCTCCTCCACATCTTTCCAACTTCTCCACCTCCTCCTCTGTCTTCTTCACTGCCCCGTTTTCTACTTCCTAACACCTAATTGTAGGCGGTAGCCAAGGTTCTGTCAACATTGCTCTTCAGCTCTTCTTCCTTTCTTTCTCTCAAAATCAGTGCTATCTAATAGAACTTTCGACCATGACGGAACTACACCTCTGCTTCTATACCTTTGCTGTCTAATACGGCAGCCACAAGTCACGTGCAGCGACTAAGCAATTAAGTGTGGTTAGTGCCACCGATTTTTAAATTTCATTTAAATGACCATTGATTTTTAACTTAATTAGCCACATGTGGCTACTGCCTCTCTTGCTGGATCGCACAGCTCCGGACTGTCGCATGTGGTAGTCTGACCCCTTCGCATGGCTCTGGGTGGCACTTCCATGTTTATGAGTCCTCAGTGTCCTTTGACTTGATAACCAACTGTAAGTACAAGAATTGCACGGACCCTCCCTCTAGTAAAATCTCTGCTGATAGGCCCAGCACATACAACAAATACTTGTTAAATGACAGGATGCCTAAAGACAGCGAGCGAATGTTAATTTCATCCATTCTTGTGAGTGCTAGATTTTTGGACTGAGAGCAAGATTGTTCAGACAAAGAGCAAATCAGCTCGTTGGCTGTAAAACAGAAGCTATGCTCTTCTCCAAACTTATTACATTCCATCACCACGTGCAGGACCTAAAGGGCTTAGATTCTGTCCTTTGGGGAAGAGCATAGTGTTGGGGGGGGAAGACCCTGATATCTGCAGTCGGAACATCTGGGTTCGAATCCCAGCTCTCCCACTTATGCAATGTAAACATGGGCGAGTTTCTTGATTGTCAAATGGGGATAGTAATCATACTTTCTTCATAGACCAGTTGTGAGGTTTAGGTGAGGTGAGGTGCCACATTGCACCTAGAGCAGTGACTGGCATACGGTAATGCTGAGAGTGAGAGCAGAAACTGACCTCGAGCACAAGCCTCCCGAGTTCACTGAATCTGTCTTAGACGGGTCATCCATTAGCCCATGGGACTTCAAGATATTCTGGATTTATAAAAGGATCCGCAAATGGCTGAGCTACTCCATCATACTTCACTATAACTAGAGACACTTGGAGCCCCTTGCTTAGCTCACAAGAAGCTTGGAAAAAATAGGTACATGTTCACATACTATATAAATATGTATTATATTGCATATGTAATTTATATAAGTATAAGCATGTACACATATATGTGTATATACACATACACATAAAGCTATTCTTTTCCAAGCAGAGGGATCTGTTGTCTCAGAGTCTACCTATCTAGACATAAACGTCTACATTATACATATCCTATTATATGAGACACAAACCTAAGCAATGGAGGGGTTTTCCCTAGTTGGGTGACTCCTTAATACCTACACCTCTAATCAGGAAACCTGGGTGTCCTTGTTGGTTTGGGGACAGACACATGGCTCACTCCACAAGTATCTTCAGTCCCTATATATATATATATTATATATATGCCTGTGCACAAAATTGTGGCTGTTGTGCCCACAGACACTGTCTCCTATCTAGCAAGTAAGATAATTGGATGCTAAGACCTTAAAGTCAACATTCATTCTTGGCTTGAATGTTCTGGTACCAGTTAATTAGCATCTTCATTCACAGTATCATCCTCTCTCCTCTAAATCAGGACCCTTCACACGGGGGCTGCTTCAGTGGGTACTAGAAAGTTGGCAGCCCTCCCCCATGCACCGCCTCCTCCCTGCAGTCAAGTCGCCAGCTGTAAAACCAGGCGTTCGATTCTCTTTCCACATGGTGAGTTGCAGTTATGTGCTACATCCAGTGCTAAGAATACATCCTCAGCAATGGGACGGCATTGTCACTCTTGGATTTACTGGGCAGAGAGAACACAGAGCTGGGGAAGTGGCTGAATCAGGATAGCAGAAGTACAATAAGTGCTCACACTGTCAGCTGCTTGCTCTTTAGAAAGAAGCAAGTGGTTAGCAGCCAGATACCTGGCTTTCCACCCCACGCCTGAGGCCCAGTAGGAAGGAGGACACTGTCCAGTCTATGGATCCAGTCCTCCCAAGCCGGCCTCTCCCCTCCTCCCCTGCAGGAGGAGCATTTTTGGCTCATACCCTGAGCTGAGAGGCCCCTTTCCTTTGCCCAGGAGGCCTCAGATCCGGGGCCCCATGAGAACAGTCCAGCAGCACAGAAACAAACTATGATCAGGCAGCGCGTCAACCCTGAACCTGGGCCAACGGAGTCTTGGCACCTTTTCCAGATGAAAGCACGTGTAATTAGCCCTCTGATACTCTAGCTGAATAGAATCAAATTCTATTGTTCTGCCTGAAATAAAATCTGGGTATAGAGCAAAACTCTAACTCTTGCTGATGCAAACACCCACCTTTTTACAAACAGTCCACAGTTACTAGGTATGCACGCTTAGGTACACTGCTCGACCTCTTAGTGTGGAGGTTGGCAAACTATGGCCCAAAGGTCAAAGCCAGTGAGCCACCATCTGTTTTTGCACAGCGACAAGGTAACAATGGTTTTATAGTTTTTAATGGCTGAAAAAAATCAAAAGGAGAGTAATAGTTCATGATAGATGAAAATTATATGAAATATGAACTTCACGGTCCAGAAGCAAAGTTTTATTGGAACACAGCAAAACCCATTTGTTCCAGTATTGTCAGTGGTTGCTTTCAAACTGAGTTGTTGGAGCAGAGATGGCAAAGCTGAAAATACCTACTGTCTGGCCCTCTATGGAGAAAGTCTGCCAACCCCTTTTTTAGTGTTCCAATAGCCTCTTTTATAACATGCTATCGTTAACTCTACTTTACCTTAATAAGACTTTTGTAGGGATCAAATTAGATGATGTATATCAATGTACCTTCTTGGGGATTTGAGAGGCGCCACAGAGACAAGAAAGGAATCTGGGGTCCCCTGAGAGATGGCTGTTAGCTTCCTCTTTTCAATTAGTTCTTTCACGATAATGGAAACGATCTATTCAACACAATAAACACGTACTAAACCTCCCAATGGCAAAGAAAAATGGAGAAGTCAAGAGCTGGAGGGATCTTGCTTTGGATGTCAGCTCTAGCACATGCTTAATAGCTCACTCAGAGAAGACCTGTGACTTTGAGGATCCTGATCTGTGACTGTAAAATGGGTTAATAATACGTCACTCCATTTAGCGTTCATAGAGATCCAGAGCCTTACTTAGCTATGTCAAAGGGTTTCTTGAATGCAAAACTCAAATCCCTTCTACGCCAGTGGGATTATTAATACATGTACTGTCTCTCCCTTACTCGCTTGCTTAGTAACCCCTTCAAAACTGCCAGATCTCTGAAGCGTGCTTCCTCTTACAGAAAGTAATTACACGTGCTGCCTTTCTTCACACAGGATTCTGTGGTAGCGTCCCCTAGTATACACTCCACCAGCTTGCCCGACATGGTACCATGCCAGGCCCCCTGCCCCAGTCCCTGTATGTCACACAGCAGAAAGCACCCAAGACGTATTTCAAAACAAATCAAAGCATAGAATCTGCATTAGAGATGGCCTGGAGATTTCTGAAAAAAACAAAAAACAAAAAATACAAAAACAAAAAACAAAAAACGTAGCCACATGAAAATGGACCAGTGCCATGTCGTCATGGTGAAGAGAGTTGACTGAGCCGTCAGATGGCCTTGGATTCGAAGCCCCCCCCCCTCCCACTCTGCTGCTTACAGCCGAGAGGCCTGGAACAAGTCCTAATCTCTTTGAGCCTCTCAAGGACGCTTTGAGGTCTCCCCCTTGCCCCAGAGATAACATCACCATCCTTTCCATGATGGTCAAGGCCCTGCAGGATCGGGCTCATCTCTCTCTCTTCTCTTCCGCCTTACTGGACTTGGTAAGTAAGGACAGGACCGTAAGTAAGGACCCAAACAGGTCCTTGAGTGCTCCATTCTCATTTCAGGCCTTAGTATGAATGTTCTTCCTCCTAGAAAGTTCTCCCATGTCCACACAACTAGTTTGATTCCTCCTCGTGAACCCCTCGCTGCACCCTGTGCCTCTGTGTACTACCATTTGACATCAATACCTCCATATTTAAAAGTGCACATTGGCTATTATTTGTTGTTGCATGTCTGTCTCACCCGTGAGAGGAAGGGCTGGGTCTGTTGACCGTTTTCTCTCTAACAGTAGGTTTGTGCTTGCTACCTGTGTAGGTGATCGATAAATACTTATTGGATATGTGAATGAATGACTCTGTGACACGCTCTCTCTTAAGAGGCCATTAACTTTACCATCTCATAGAGACAGAAGATCCAGAAGGTTAATGTCTGCAGAGTGGTCAGCTCACTGACGGCAAAATGACTTGGAGAATAGGAAGCAGTTCCAATGTCCCCACTGACATCATTTTAGCACAAACCTATTACTCTTCACTGTTGCTGGTCAAAATGCCGTTACAAGCCATATAATGCAGCCCATATTTAGGGAGTTCGAGTATCTTCTTGACATTGCATGTGATTTATACAAAGGCACAGCCGAGATAGCTAATGCTCCTTACACTGCAGCAGATTAAGGTGTCTACTTTCCCCAGTGGGTACGTGAATACCATAAATCCAATTAAGGCTAATGATAGCACGTGCCTACAAAGAGAATGAAGTAAATGAGGGAGGCTGTTCCTATTATCATCTGCTCACAACTTCCCATTGCCTCAGCGAGAGGGAGGCAGTTTCTTTTTCCACTTCTTGAAATGAGATGATCCATCGATAACCTCACTCCTCTCTTCCACGTCTCTTACCAAAGACAGAAGCTCCGCGTTAAGTCCATCCCGAGCAGGGTACATTGAACTTTGTTCTCTGGCTTTCAACTTGGTTTCTCAAACTTTAATGTGTGTACGAATTCCCTGGGAATCTTGTTAAAATGCAACCCCCCACTCGGGAGGTCCTGGGTGGGCCTGAGATCCGGTACTTCCATGGGCCATCCATGTGGTCCTATGGATGCTTCAGTCCTTCTCTGGTATCATCAGTAGTGACTGATGGGATCAGTGACCATCATGAGGGTCGTGCAAATTCCTTCTTTTTTTTTTTTATTTGAGAGAGCGAGTGAGAAAAAGAGAGAGTGCCCAAGCTAGTGGGGAGGGGTAGGGGATGGGGCAGGGGGAGAGAGAGAATTTCCAGCAGGTTCCACGCCCAGCACAGAGCCTGACTGGGGCTCGATCTCACAACCCCGAGATCATGACCTGAGCCAAAATCAAGAGTTGGACGCCTAACCTACTGGAGCCACCCAGGCGCCCGTGCAAATTCCTCCTGAACCATCCCCTGAAGAATAGAAATTTGGGACACCAATCTGAAATTCTGGAGGTCATGGTCAAGCATTCTCTAATAAAGCAGCTCTCTGGGAAGTAAGAATTATTCCCAGCTTGGGGTATGATGACTACAAGCAGAGGTGCCAGTCAAAACAGACATGGGCATCTTGGCCCAACCATTCCCTAGCTGTGTGACCCTGCCCAGGGCATGTAACCTTTCTGAAACTCAGTTTTCTCATCTGTGAAAAGGGATAACAACGTCAGGTGGGCGCTTGGAAGACTGGAGACCAGCGATTGTATCAGCCTAGCTAAGGGTTGTCTTGGCCCCGGAAAACCTGGCTGCATTTAAGACCCACGCTAGCTGGCCAAGGAAGCTTCCTCATTGGCACTTTCTTCTGTGGGGATACCCGCTCAGAGATGAGCCCTCTAAAGGTAATTCAAAGCTCCTACAGTTTAGGACTTGCCCTTAGCCACTGCCATCGGCCCCACCCGGGGTAGCATCATCCCAGACTCCCCTCTCTGCTGCCACGCTCACTCTTGTGGGTATGGCTATTTAGGCACCTATCATTTTATCTCCAGAAGCCATCAGATGTTTTAAAAAATCTAGAAACTTTCTTCTCTCTATGGGATTCAGAAAGTTCTTTAGTTTTAAGCATGCATTACCTAATGTGTAAGCTCTGGAATAGGCCATTGTCACACCTCTGTTTTTAAGATTATATTTGAGAGAGAGAGAGAAGTAGTGAGAGAGAACATGATCAGGGCGGGGAAAGGGAGAAGGAGTCTCCCCAATGAGCAGGGAGCCCACCACAGGGTTCGATCCCAGGACCCCAGGACCATGACCTGAGCCGAAAGCAGACACTGAACTGACTGAGCCACCCAGGCGCCCCATTGTCACACCTCTTTAGCTTGTGTGCTGGTAAATGTCAGGATGGAGGTCTCCCTTAGGGATTAGTAACTACAGTGGCTCTTCTCAGGGTGCTAGTCACATTCTGCTTCTTCATCTGGGCGCTCCTTATTTAGGTGTGTTCAATTCGTAAACATGAATCACCAATCATGTGTACTCTTCTGTATGTGTGTTATACTTCACTATGAATTTTATTTTTTTAAAGATCTACTTATTTATTTTAGAGAGGACGGGTAGGGGCAGAGGGAGAAACCCAAGCAGACTCCGCACTGAGTGCAGAGAGTGACGTGGGGCTCGATCTCATGACTCTGAGATCACACCCTGAGCTGAAACCAAGAGTCGGATGCTTAACCGACTGTGCCACCCAGACGCCCCTACTTTACCATGAGTCTTAAAATGCGTAGTTCATATTAACTCATCTACAAAGACTGTGCAATGATGTGAATAAATGCTTTTATGTTCAAAAAGAAGAAGCAGTAGGGTTAAAAAAGCCCTCAAAAGTGGCCAGTGTCGGGGCACCTGGGTGGCTCAGTTAGTTAAGCAGCTGCCTTTGACTCAGGTCATGATTCCAGGATCCTGAGATCGAGCCCCACATCGGGCTCCCTACTCAGCAGAGAGCCTGCTTCTTTCTCTCCTCCTGCCTGCTGCTCTGCTTGCTTGTGATCTCTCTCTCTCTCTCTCTCTGTCAAATAAATAAATAAAATTTTAAAAAAAGTGGCCAGTGTCTGTGCCAACAGCCCAGGTGACTCAGCTGACTGCTCTAATCCAGTAACACCAGTGACAAACTTGATCTACCCCGAATCTAGCGATGATACACACTCGGTCCAAGACTACCTGGCAAGTTGTCCTAAATGGACCCTATTGCATAGCAATCACTGGGGTTAGGATTGTTTTCTTGAAGATCCATTTGTGCAAACATAGGGAGGAGTCATATTCAACTTGCATTTGGTTATACACGACAAAGGACTTACAGAGGTCACGACAGTATGGTACGGTGGTTAAACATGTAGGCTTTGGCGTCATTCAAGTCCTTGCTCTGTGCCACTTACTTAGCATGTCACCCTGCACGTGTTACTTCAACTCTGCCTCAGTCTCTAAGTAATTATTATCACAACATTATCATGGCCCTAACTGTCTTGGAAGATCAACGAGATGGAAGGGAGAAAATTCCTAATGTAAAGTTAGGGCTTGAGAGATGCCGTTATTATCTTGAGACCACTGTTGCAGAGATCAGCATTGGTATGGGCACATTTGGCCCACAAGGCCACTGAATATTTTCCTGACCAGCGGGGGTATCATCTGACTTGTAAAGGAAGGAGAGGAAAAAGTGACTATAAATTATTTTCCCTGAAAAGGTCTTGCAGAGCCCTCTGGGGCGGGGCCTGGCTAACCATGCTTCCTACCTGCGATCCATCATCCAGTTCCAGGGAGAATCTACAGAGGAAAGCGGAGCATCTTACCCAAGTGTAATCCCCAAAACCTCAGCCTGGATTGACCTCATTTTATATTCATCCATGCAGTTATTCATTTGTATCTCTCCCTTAGAACATGACTTCCCTAAATGTGTTCCAAAAACCAACGGTCTCTATTATTCAGTGGGAGAAAACAGTCATGTGGTCAGGCGAGGTGAGGATTCTGTATACTATACGCCTCTTGAGGTCTGTAACTTACACTGGCCTATTAGAGGCTCTGGCAAAACCCTGCCATTCATTTGATCACCTGTTCATTTGTTCATTTAATAAAGTAGGCACTGAGTGCTTACTCTTTGCCAGTCATTATTCTAGACCCTGGGGGGGAATAGCGCAGAGAATAAAACCGCCCCACAGGGCACTGTCTCAGCCAGTGTTTTCCAAATGCATTCTCTTTGTAGAGACCCTTCACGATTTGACATCTCCTGATCGCCCTACTCTCACTACAGCGGAGATGAGCATCTCGAAGAATGTGCTTGTACCATTCGGTCCTCTGCCTGGAACGCCTCCTCTCCCCTCAGCCCCCTCCTGCCTCACTAACCCCATTCTTCCATCTAGATTCTGTTCAAGCTCCAACTTCTCTGAGAGCCCCTCCCAGTTCACCCACCAGGCCACAAGAGCGACCCCTCCTCTGTGCTCTCCTCGTGTCCTGCGTGCACCCCGTACCATGCCACACATTCTAAGGATTTTTTTTTTTTACTTGTCTGTCCCCTGCCGGACTCTGCATGAAGGACCATGCTCAATGCATCTCTATTCCCAGAACTTTAGCACAGTTCTTGGCTCTCAGTAGTGACTCTGCAAATAAGTGTTACATGTCTATGTGGACCAGGGCCAACAGTTTAGTACCTTTATACAAATGATTGTTTAAAAAGGCACCTGCTCGGGGCGCCTGGGTGCCACTGTCGGTTAAGCGTCCAACTCTTGGCTTTGGCTCAGGTCATGATCTCAGGGTTGTGGGACTGAGCCTTGCGTCGGGCTCCCTGCGTGGAGCCTGCTTGTGATTCTCTCTCTCCCTCTGCCCCTCCCCTGTTCATGTGGACGCACACACTCTCAAATAGATAAGTAAATCTTTAAAAAGCAAAAAAAACAAAAAGGCACCTGCTCTTGGCAGGCTCATATATGTGAGCGGGTGGGGGGGGGAGGCCCCCCTTCCTCTAGGTACAGAATATGGGAAGCAGAATATGGGTTGGGCTTCAGCTTTTTGCTGGCAACCCCGGAATGAAGGAACAGGGCTCTAGGCCGGGATGGCGTCTTTGGAGGGAATATCACATAGATCGACCTCCACTGCCATTTCAGAACTGAAACCGTGTAAGTTTAAAAGAAGTAAACAAGAGACATTTCTATGGGAGCCTGAATGTAATTAGCACGTTTCCTTTCTCTTGCTTAAATGATCACAGAAGTTGGTTGCACTCAGCGGATGGCCCATTAACCAAAGCGGACATCTGCTGCTCATTTGTCTCTAAGGAAGTGGAGCTCATTCTGCAGGGTTTCCACTATAACGAAACAAGTTAAAAGTGGCCTTACTGCTGTACTTCATTTATGTAATTTGGAAAATATAAATAGCACTCAGGATTGCCAGAAAAAATGTAGGATGCCCAGTTAAATTTGAATGTCACATAACAATGAATTTTTTAGTATAAGTATGTCCCATGCACTGTTTGGGGTACACTTATACTAAAAAAAAATCTTCTTGTTGCTGCTATTTATCTGGAATTCAAATTTAACTGGGCGTTCCCTATTTTTATTTTCTAAATCTGGCAACCACACACGTGAGGCCCTTGTATATCAACAACTAGAATAGAAAAGTCAGATTTTTCCGGCTGTTCAACCTTTGGAAAAAGGTGCAGGGTATTTGGGGCACTAAGTAATGGATACACATGAGAACACCCTCCAAACACCAGGCCGGAGGGTACAAGGAGAAGCATTACTGCCATGATACTTAAAGAGAAAGAAGCTTTTCTCCCAGAAAGGAAGGGAACAAAGTCAATTTGGAAGGATTTAGAGCATCAAGGCTTGGTTGCTAAATTCTGGGGAGGCTGTGATAACAGGACACATTTAAAGTGAAAAGCAGAGAGTGCCTCCATTTTTGCTGCTGGTTTGTCAAGTTTTGTTCTCTCTGCTTTTAGACAAAATACAAACGTATTTTTTCTCTTTAAAATGAAGTTTTTAGAATATTACAGTGAAGACAATAAAAAGACCTGGGTCTTCAGGCTTTAGCAAGAACTCAATGGGACGACGCGGTTAAAGCTCCTAAACAGAGTGAGTGTTCTGGAAATCGGGGCTGCAAATATTATTATCATCTTTATTGTCGGTGTTATCTCTAAATCTGGAGCAATGTATGACGAGCTGCCTTTCTTCTAGCACATCGAAGGAAGGACTACAGCAGAAGCCTAACTAGGAGAGAAAAGGGGCCTTCCGTCCCTTACATTTCACCCTCGAGGCTGGATTTATGACCTCAAATTACAGCGCCCGCGACAGCAAAGAGTCTACCCAGACCGAATTCTGATGCTGCTCAGTTTCAGCTATTATGTATTCCGTGTGCCAGTCCTCGGCTTCTGGGCTGTTCTCAACCACGTTTAACACTGGCACGGGGCAAAGTCCGCTGGTTTTGTTAGTGAGTTGCAGAGGGGAAAAGATGGGTAGAGGCTGGGTCTCCTCTTCTATTCAGAGGCATGTTCTGCCCAGGTTGTAAATTACAAAGTCAAACTCTACCAAATTGATCCCTTTCACCTCTGTGACCTATTTAATTCGCCATTAGCTTTGAAAACTTTTAAAGGCCATGAAGTACTCTAACTACAAATAGATCCTGTGTTAAAAGCTGGCGTTCCTTCTCGTATTATTATTAGTGGTTGTTGTTGTTGTTGTTATTATTATTATATTACTATTATCATCTCCCGATAGGAATCTGGATAAAGTGTTATTCATTGAGTCTTGGAAAAAGGTGCAGGGTATTTGGGGCACTAAGTAATGGATACACATGAGAACACCCTCCAAACACCTTCCCTGACGTCCAGGCTGGAGTGTACAAGTATTACTGCCATGATACTTAAAGAGAAAGAAGTGTTTCTTGCTGGCAGAGCGAGCCTACGTACATAGTGGGCTCAAATCACAGCATCAGAAGACTATTTCTGCACCGCTGACTGAGCTCACTGCTGTGTCATTTTAAGTTCAAGCTGATGGCTGGTCTATATTTAGTAAAAAAAAAAAAAAAGGTCTCACTGAAAAATGAGAGAGGTAATCAATTGAGACTCAGTACAAACAAATGATAGTTGCCACATTAAATTAAACGAAGGACTGGTATTCTAAGGGGCAAGTTAATTCAAAGAGAACCATGAAGTTAATCGGTCCACCCGCATGGCCTGGGCTACCCACAGTGCGTGGCGTGCCTTGGGCATGGGTCCCCAGCACAATGCTGCTCTTGCCGCTGGAGTCACGTGCAGGCCTTCCAGAGAAATCCTGATCTCACGGGGCCTCTAGAGAATAAAGAATCAAGGGTAGACTCAGCAATGGGTGAAGCCGATGGGCTTCCCAAATTTCAGTGACCGAGTTGGAGGGGGTGGTGCAAATACATCACTTTTCCCAGCGGGACATTTTATCAAATATTAAATACCTACAAGAAGTGCCCACTGGCCTAAGAACTTTGAAATACTGAACAAAGGATGAACATGATTCGCTTTTTGTAAAACTGTACTGCGCTCTATTGTTAGGTGGCTAAGTCGTCACAACCCACATCCAAATTTGACTGTCCACTCTCCGCAGCAGCTTTTATTGCCTTACTTCTCAGGTCTCAACTCTTTGGCACAAGAATTAATTTAGGATTAAGCAATTTTGTAAAAAGTATGCTTTTTTCTTCATTTTCCTCTACGGCAGGCACACAATTATGCCTTGAGGTATTTACAACCTTATTTTTTTTTTTTTTAAAGATTTTATTTATTTGACAGAGAGAAACACAGTGAGAGAGGGAACACAAGCAGAGGGAATGGTAGCGGGAGAAGCAGGCTTCCTGCCGAGCAGGGAGCCCGATGCGGGGCTTGATCCCAAGACCCTGGGATCATGACCTGGGCCCAAGGCAGACGCTTAACGACTGAGCCACCCAGGCGCCCCTACAACCTTATTTTTAAAGGCCTCCAAACCAACAGTGGTCAGCACATCCGACACTTCATCGATGTGGCATCCAGCCTAACTTTCCAAAGCAAGTCTCCGTTCCATCCTTCTCTCACTCTTTCACTTATTCAGCACATAATTCTCAAATATTCCTTTCAGACTGGGCCTTGGGGGTACAAAGAAAACAGATTCAGCTCCCATTGGTGGCTTTTTGTGACTCCTAAGTGGTAATGATAGATCGCTCCACGAGATGGCACTCCTAACCCTTCTTTGCATCCCTTTTCCAGCGTGCTTTTGAAAGACCCTGATTTCTCCAGTGAGAGAACAAACAGAACCCTGACTTGTTTTGCAACTACCATAGCTGACTGCTCATAGGAACCTATTTTAGACCTTTGAAAACAATGGTTTTCTCAGAGACTTCCAAATGTTACTTTGGGAGAGGATATATGTTGCAACACGGAGGACACACTGTGATGTGAAGGGGCTGGAATCTTCTATTATTGCCGGTCCCTACCCTGGACGAACACTTGGGCTTAAGGAAAAGACGGGCAAAGAGCTGCCTCTAACACTGCAGGCAGAAGGGCCCTCCAGAAGAATGTGCTCAGCCAGCCCAAGGCCCTCGCCTACAGCTTCCTGTGGAAGTAAATGCTCCAGCTGGATCTTGGAGTTCAGCTGTCCCCCTCTCCTCCCAGGGTTCCTACCCAGACTGGTTCCTTCTACCTATGACTGCCCTCGTCTGGTCCGTCTGCACCAAAGCACGGGACTGAGCTGAGTCTGGCAAACTTCAGCCAATGATTTTACCTCAAGGAAATGGCCTCAGGCTGAGAAGAATAAGTCTGAAAATCATAGTAACATTTATTGACTGCTTTGCTTAGCAAACTTACTTAATACGTATGAGAACCCCATATGTTGGTGTACAAAACACTTATGTAACACCTGATTCGAAGCACTGTGCAGATATTCATTCATTTCAATTAACCATCATAATATTCCTATGAGGATACGTGCTATCATTATCTCCCTTTTACAGGAAACTGAGGCACAGAGGGATTAAGTGACCTGCCAAAGGTCTCACAGCTGGTACGAAGCACAAATGGGTTCATAGCCAAGGGTGTCATCTGGGCTCTTAGGCTGCCTCCCTGTTTCACAGAAAAATGACTGGGTCCATTGGATGAGAATTCCACAAATTCCTGCTACCAAACTTATAAACTTACCTGAGTCTGAGCTTTTTGTGGGACCTTACCCTGGTGATTGTCCTCTCTCCATCTGTTTCAGCTTACTGGCATTTAAACATAATCAGACTTATGGGTCCAAATGAGATAATGCAGATGCACTTCCCCCTGCTCCTCTGTCCAAAGCGTAACTATAAGATTTGGGAATAATGCAAGAGGCAAACAGAGAAGAACTTTGAAAAGTGACGAAAGGAAGGCTACCAGGGCTAGGATCCCAAGACTGCAGGAAGAGCACAGTGCAGCAGGGGGGATCACGGGGAATCACAGGACCCCTCTTACCCGACACAAAATGATCCAGATCCAGCATTTCCTGATCCTGGGCTGAACAACCGAAGGGATCTCAGGCAGGCTTCTTTCTTCCCCAGATCAAAGGGTAATCCTTCTGACAACGTCAGGTGAGCCTAGTGGTACCAGCAGGAGGAGCATTCTCCTTCTCACTGGCCTAAGGCTCTCCTCCCTTACTGAGAAACAAGCAGCCAGCCAGGCCGCACTGGCCAGCGGCTTTCTGCCACAACAGGCAGGCCCAGTCCAGAAAGATTCTTTGTCCCTGACCCTCTGTCCCCCTTTGAGAGACATCAGGTTGCAGATGGGTGAAACCGGCAGTGGGTACCCGGTCACTACAAGCAGACTTCCAGGAAGTTTCTTCAACCCTGTGGGCCTGGAAAAACCTCTGTCCCCTTAGGCAACACCAGCAGGAGCCAGTGGGAACCTCCACGTACAGATGAACAAAGCCAAATAAAGTAATACTGCAAAGGCTCTAAACATTAAACTGCCATTGGAACCATAACCCACAAGGGAGGCCAGGACCTGTGTGCCAAACCTAAACAGAATGACTGCCTACTAAAAACAAACAAACAAAAAAAAGATTTAAGTAGGACCCAGAGTCTCCTAACATATTAGCCAAAATGTCCAGGACACAATGAAAAAAAATAAAAATTCATCTGTCACACCAGAACCAGGAAAAGTGCAACTTGAATGGGGAGGAAAAAGATAATCAACTAATGTCAGCACTGAGATGACATAGATGTTGGAATGCTCTAGCAAGGATTTTAAAGATTTTATTTATTTATTTTAGAGAAAGAGAGAAAGAGTCTGAGCAGTTAGAGGAGGGAGTGGGGGAGGAAAAGGGGGAAGGGATCTCTAGCAGATTCTCCGCTGAGCACGGACCCCAAAGAGGGGCTTGATCTCAGGACCCTGAGATCCTGACCTGAGCCAAAACCAAGAGTCAGATGCTTAACCAATTGAGCCACCCAGACGCCCTGATCAGACAAGGATTTTAAAACAGCCATCATAAAAGTGCTTAAACAGGATGAATACTTAGCATTTTCATTGACGTGCATGGAACTGTAGGGCATTATGCTGAGTGAAATAAGTCAATCGTGGAAAGACAACTATCATATGTGGAATATAAGAAACAGCACAGAGGATCACAGGGGAAGGGAGGGAAAATTAAATATTCAGTCATCAGAGAGGGAGACAAACCATGAGAGACCCTTAACTCTAGGAAACAAACTGAGGGTTGCTGGAGGGGAGGGGAGTCGGGGTGATGGGGTAACTGGGCGATGGGCATTAAGGAAGGCACGTACTGTGATGAGCACTGGGTATGACACCCAACTGATGAATTTTTTTTTTAAAGATTTTATTTATTTGACACAGAGAGAGAATCGCCAGTAGGCAGGGAGGCAGGCAGAGAGGTGGGGAGGAGCCTGCCTCCTCCCCAATGTGGGGCTTGATCCCAGGACCCTGAGATCATGACCTGAGCTGAAGGCAGAGGCTTGAACCCACTGAGCCACCCAGGCGCCCCCCAACTGATGAATTGTTAAACACTACCTCTGAAACTAACAATGTACTATATGTTGATTAATTGAATTTAAATTAAAAAATAAATAAAAATAAAAATGCTTAAACAGCAAATACAAATTCTCTTGAAAGAAATGAAAAAATATAGAAAAGCTCAGAAAAGAAATAGAAACGATAAAAAAAGAACCAAATGGAAACTAAAGAAATGAAAAATATAATATAAACAAAAAAA
>CM053612.1:11439175-11457467 GCA_028646535.1 Procyon lotor | reverse complement strand
AGACAAAGAAGAAATCCTGAAAGCAGCCCCAAGAAACAACACATTACCCATAGAGAAACACCAATTTGAATGATGGCAGATTTCTCATCTGAAACTATGGAGAATAGGAGGATATAGCACAGTATTTTTCAAGTACTAAAAGAACATTCTTTTCTCTGAGAAAGGCCATGTGAAGAGACTGAAAAGACAAGCTACAGTCTGAGAGAAAATATTTGCAAACCACTTATCTGACAAAAATGATCGAGAATACCTAGAACACAGAGAAAACTATCAAAACTCAACAGTAAAAATTGAAGAATCCAATGGATTGTTGGATTTTTCCAATGGAAAAAATGGACAAAAGCCATGAATAGACATTCCACCAAGAAGGATATACAGATGACAGGTACATCAAAAGATACCCAAAATCATCAGCTATCAGGGAAATGCAAATTAAAACCACAGTAAGATACCACCACACACTTATCAGAAGGGCTAAAATGAATAACAGCAACACAAAATTCTGGTGATGATGTCAAGAAACTGGATCACTCATATGTTGCTGGTAGGAATGTAAAATGGTGCAGTCACTCTTGGAAAATGGTTTGGCAGTGTCTCTTAGAAAGTTAGACAGGCAACTAGCATATGATTCAGTAATTGTATTCCTGGGCATTTATCCCAGAGACATGAAAACCTGTCTTCATATAATACCCGCACATGAATGTCTGCAGAGCTAAAGACTGGTAACATCTCAAATGTCCTTTAACTGGTGAGTGGTTAAGCAAACTGTGGCATATCCATAACATGGAACTCAGCAACGAAAAGGGGTAAACTAGGGGCACTTGGGTGGCTCAGTCATTAAGTGTCTGTCTTCGGCTCAGGTCATGATCCCAGGATCCTGGGATTGAGCCCCATGTCGGGCTCACCACTCAGCGGGGAGTCTGCTTCTCCCTCTGCCTCTGCCTCTTGTTCCCCCTGATTGTACCCTCTCTCTGTCAAATAAATAAATAAAATATTTAAAAGAAAAGAAAAGGAGTAAACTATTAGTACCCACAAGACATGGATGAATCTCTAGGAAATAGGGTGAGTTAGAGAAGACAACTTCAAAAGGTTACATATCTTGAATTCCATTTATAGAGCATTAATAAAATGATAAAATTATAGAAATAAAGAACATATTAGTGGTTACAGGTAGTTAGGGACTGAGTGGTGGTGGTGAGAAGGATGCAGCTTATAAAAGGTCAACAAGAGGGATTCCTGCGGTGTAGGGAGTCTTGACATGGTGACACATACATAATGTACACACGTGATAAAACCATATAGAATTAGGGGCACCTGGGTGGCTCAATGGGTTAAAGCCTCTGCCTTCGGCTCGGGTCATGATCTCAGGGTCCTGGGATCAAGCCCCGCTTCGGGCTCTCTGCTCAGCGGGGAGCCTGCTTCCCCCTCTCTCTCTGCCTGCCTCTCTGCCTACTTGTGATCTCTCTCCTCTCTGCCAAATAAATAAATAAAATCTTAAAAAAAAAAAGTATAGAATTAAATATATATACACACAGATGAATGCAAGTGGTGCTGGGGAAATCTGGGTAGGATTGGTGTTGTCTATCAGGGAGAGTGTCCCGCTTGGATACTGTGTTATTACAGGATATTACCACTGGGGGAAGCTGGGCAGGTTGTGCAAAACAAACAAACAAACAAACAAACAAAATAACTCTCTTTCTTGCAAGTGCATGTGAATCTACAGTTATCTCAACAGCAATTTCAAATAAAAAACATAAGGGACACCTGAGTGGCTCAGTCAGTTAAGCATCTGACACTTTATTTCGGCTCAGGTTGTGAGATTGAGCCTGGTCAGGCTCTGTGCTGGGCGTGGAGCCTGCTTAAGATTCTCTCTCTCTCTCTCCCCCTCTCCTTCTGCCCTTCCCCCACTCTCTCTCTAAAAGAAAAGAAAAGAAAAGAAATATAATCAAGTGTTGCTCAATTTTAAAAAGTCTTCACTTAAGACTCCATATTCCTCTCGAACTACCACCCTATTTTTATAGTTTCCTTTCACAGCCAAACACTTTGAAAAGGACCTCTGACTTCTGTGTCAGCTTCCTTATTGCTAAATCAATTCTCAATCCACCACAAGGGATCCTATCATTTCACTGCAATGGCTCTTATCAAGGTTAACAATGAACTTCTTGTCCTTCTACTCAGTGTTCACCTTTCTTCCCCTATCTTACCTGATGCCTCAATCTGTTGACAGCTCCTTGCTTCTACAAACACTTTTTCTGGGGCTCCTGGGTGTCTCAGTGGATTAAGTCTCTGCCTTCGGCTCAGGTCATGATCTCAGAGTCCTGGGATCGAGCCCCGCATCGGGCTCTCTGCTCAGCGGGGAGCCTGCTTCCCTCTCTCTCTCTCTGCCTGCTTGTGATCTCTCTCTCTCTGTGTCAAATAAATAAATAAATAAATAAAATCTTAAAAAAGAAACACTCTTTCTGCCTCCTACTTCACTGGTCACTCCTTAATCTCACTTCGGGTTGCTCTTTCTCTATCTGCCTTTCTCTTCCTTCTAATTCACCTACCAAAGTACAGTTGAGCCCTGAATAAGATGGGTTTTAACTGTTCAGGCCCACTTATATACAGAGTTTTAAAAAGATAAACACAGCACAGTTCTGTAAATGTATTTTATTTATGATTTTTCTTTTTTATAAAGATTTTATTTGTCAGAGAGAGAGAGAGAACACAAGCAGGGGGAGCAGTAGGCAGAGGGACAAGCAGACTCCAAGTTCAGCAGAGAGCCCAATGGAGGGCTCCATCCCAGGACCCTGAGATCACGACCTGAACCCAAGGCAGATGCTTACCTGACTGAGCCACCCAGGCTTATGATATTCTTAATAACATTTTCTTTCCCTTATCTTACCTTATTATGAGAATACAATATATGGTACACATAGCATACAAAGTATGTGTTAATGGACGGCCTACATATCGGTAAGGCTTCCAGTCAACAGTAGGCTGCTGGTAAAGTCTGGGGGGAGTCAGAGGTTACATGTGGATTTTCAACTGCATGGGGAGAGTTGGCACCCCTAACCCTCAAGCGTTGTTCAAGTGTCAAGTGTAGTTCATTCTAATAATGAACTTCATTAAGACCTGCAAGGTACTAGCCTCACTGCCTTCACACAGTTCATCACTGTATCCCGACCTTAGCTCCAACCATCCATCATTATAGTCATTCTCTTGCAAACAAGCTTAACTTCCTAATTTCTCTCTCCCTCAATCACATCTGCCTTGCAAAGTCCCAACTTCAATCCACTCTACTCTCTGCCTACTTCATCCCTGTATTTTATTTTATTTATTTATCGTTTTAAGTAGACACCACACCCAGCATGGAGCCCAACATGGGGCTTGAGCTCATGACCCTGAAATCAAGCTGCTATCAAGAGTTGGATGCCTAACCAACGGGGCCATCCAGGTGCCCCTTCCTCCTGTATTTTAGCAGCTGAATATTGCCAGAAAAAACACACAGCTGTGTTGACAGGTTTCATTTTAAAGTCATGGTCCTAAATTCCAAAGGAGCCCTCTATGTTGCCTGAATATCCTTCCACACTGGCTTTACTGTTCACATTCCCGCTCTCCAAAACAACTCCTTGACAGCTACAAATGTACCAGCACGCAGACATGCCACCTGGCACTCACAGATGATGTCCTTGCCTCCCTTAATTGACAAAGCAGGAGCACCAGAGTGAAATGTCCCTGCTCCTCCTGGCTGGCTGACTCCTCCACTGGGCCCGGGGTCCATCCCATCTCCTCCCGCCTTCTCAGGGATTTCCCTCCTCTGATTTAGTCCCTCTCTGTCTTGCGTCTTAACTTTCTCCCTCTCTACCTGATCATTGTCATCAGCGAACAGGCATGTTGGAGTTACAACCTACTATTACAGAAAATTCCTTTTACCCCACATTTCTCCATTCCCCTTCACAACTAAATCCCTTTTATAAGTAGGATACGGTTACCATTTGCACTCTTTGCCTCTTGTTTTCTCCTCCATTCACTCTGATCCAGTTTGTCTTTGCCACTCTAGAAACACCGCTTTTGCCAAAAGTATCAATGACCTTCATGTAATCAAAGTCAGGGTTCTCTTCTCTGCTCTTAATGTACTTGACTCCAAGCAGGACTGGACACAGCTGACTCTTCTATCCGTTTTAAAACCTGTTCTCCCCTGGTTCTATTTCCATCTCCCTGGCCTCTCCTCAATCTGTTTTGTAGCCTCTTTTCCTTCTCACCCTAAGTGACCTCATTCAGTCCTATAGCTTTAAATACGATCGATGTGCTGTTGCTTCACAAGCTTACATTTCGACGCATATGTCCCAGTCCCTCCTGGCCATCTCCACCTGGATGTCTGATAGGCACCTGGAAACTAATGTGGTCAGACCCAACCTCGTGGTTTTTCCTGCAAAACTCTTCTCCCCGCGACATTCCCTCTGGCTCACAAACAACTCAAGGATAGATTACATTCTTTCTCCCACCTCATGTTCGATTCTTCCACAAATCCTTCTTATTCTACCTCCAAAAATGTATCCTGATTCTGTCTACTTCTATCCATCACCAATATTCCCATCCTGATCTGATCCACCATACCCGTTTGGCCTAAAGCAATTGCCTCTGACGTTTTTTTCTTAGCTTCTCTAACTCCCTGCCATCCATTCTCCGCTCAGCACCAGAGTCCTCTTTTTCAAAAACTAAATCAAATCACTCACTTCTTTTCTTAAAATCTTCCAGGGACGACCCAGCAGACTTAGAATAAAATCCAAACTCCATCTCCTACCTCTTTCCAACAAGTCCTTTGGGAAAAGCCAGGGAGGCACTCTAGCCTCCACTTTCCAGGAAAAAACAAAAACAAAAACAAAACATCTAACTGGGGAAAAGGGTAAAGGAATGAACATATAAACACTTATCCAGTATCTGTACCTGAGGAGGAAGAGACTGCTTTTACCTGAAGAAAATAGAAAGCCTCTGGCAGTTTATTCCCAAGCACCGGTCAATCCGTTCAGCAATCTGGGCCTTCCCTGCGGGACTGCTTTCCAGAGATCGTCCAGCCTCCAAGAATTTGTTAGAATCCCCGCCCCCACCCCCAAGCTTACTTCACTTCCTCCGCTCTTTCTCACAGCCTTGCCAAATGCAAGCATCATTCACTACCAAGGCCAGAGGGCAACACTGATCAGAAGAAAGGCGAGGAAAAGTTTGGCCTTCTGTCCTCTGGTCCAGCTAGACCTGCCACTAACCAGCTGTGTGACTCTGGGCAGGCCACATAACCTCTCTGAGCCCGAATGTTGCTGTGATTCCAGAGTCAACTGCTGGTTTTCCGGTCACAACACATCACCATTTCTGCTAGCACCAGGTCAGAGACAGGGAACAATAGGTAGTTTTGGGGGGGGGGGGGAAAGGTCAGGTGTTTTCCCTTTTCTCTTGGAAAACCTTATGATTCACCAATGATTTGATCTTCCTTTCGTGAGACAGAGATCTCAAGCTCCCGAACCGAACTGCCGATATGGGCTCACTCACTGGCTTGCAGTTTGCCAGCCTGGGACTAATTTCTTTAAGGTGGTGGGTCTTGCTTCACTTTGCAAAGGAGGAGATTTTTCCTCATTATCTGCACTGTGAAAAATGTTTTACAAGAAACTAAATGAGGAACGATTAATTGATATTTGAATTAGCCCTTAATCAGCCAGATGGGGCCGTGGGAGCTTTGGGAGCATTGGCTCTGGCGGCCCAGATTTCGTCTCAGGGACAAAGCACACCGGGGCCAACCCAAACTGGGCCTCCACCGCCGTGCCCGAGCCCGAGGTGTCACAGCCTTCCTGCCTCCACACCCTCCCAGTGCTCTCCCTGTATCCTATTCAACACCCAGTCCCTGGCCTCAAAAAAACATTTCCCAGGTAGGTCAAGACCCAAAGAGCCAACTCTTTCATCCAACACCTTGAACTTCCGGATGCTTTTTTTTGGACTACCACATCTCTGTGCCTTGGTCCTCTGCCTTTAGTAAAATCTTTGCCTCTCGTGCCCATTCTTAGTTCCCATCAGCTTCCCAAATGTAGGCGCCCCCCCGCCCGATTCTGCTAGGCACAGGCACGCTTTCCTCTCCTGCACACCGTGCAGTCTGCCCATCCCCTTCCTAACAAGCGCAGCAGTGTCATCGCAAAAACTTATAGAGTTTACCTGTTAAGGCTGAGTCTTCTTTGGCTCTGTATTGCCAGCACCTGGCATAAGGCTGGTACATTTTCAAAGTACTTAGTCACTGCCTATTGAATAAAAGAGCTGAAGAATGGATCCTCATATCCTGGATTTGCCCATTCAGGAAACCAAAGTGGCACCTCATGGACCCAGTGCTTAGTATGATGGCAAGACCTGCCTTTAATATGTCAAACTCTTAATTGGCTCTTTTATTTAGGGAAGTCCTTTTCCTCTACCGTTGGTGGTGCCATCACATTTGAACTGATGTTGGAAGATTTAGCAGCTGTCGTGTATTTAACTGCAATCAAAGGAGGAAGGCTAATGTGGGCTTCTAGATTGTTGTCCTGGAAGGCTCCCTCGGTGGTCTGAATGGTAATATCCTGACGTCTGCAGCAACACTTTAATTTCTGTACGAAGCAAGATATTTATGAACAGTCAAGCTGGTTTTGTCACTCTAATGACCCTAATTGGAATTTGCCAGTAAAACAAGAACTCCATGCGCATTCGGCTAGAAAAGTGAAATGCAATTAAAAAGGGTTCATTTGTTAGTCATCTACATTTCTCAGCTTATCCCCGGGACATATTTAAAATCTATGAATTTTGACAGGAAAGACATTAGCTTTGATCTGTGGTCTTGATATCCAAATGTTCCCCATAGTTAAAATGTTGGCTCGTTAAACCATAATTCATCCCCAGCTTCTTCCTTCTTTTCTGGACTCCACAAATTTATGCCATTTCACCCAAGAGTGAAGATGACTTAAATGTATTCCAAGGTATTGATTTTCAGGGGTGCAAGTTGGGTGGTGCTCCTGGTTTTTCACAATCACACCCCCTTTCCCGTTCTAAGTCAACCACCTCTACAGGAGGACTAAGGGGCACCTCTGCATTGCTCACAGTGCCCGGTAGGACGTCTGGCACCGATCCGGCACTCTGCCAAGTTGTAGATAAAGACAACAAGAAGTTTGGTAAATGTGCGTTGACACCAACTAGATTTTCTGCGTAGTTTACCATTAGATCGTAACATCTCTGTGGGTCAAGAAGCATTGTCCCTCTTCTGTGGATGAGGAAATGGAGAGGTTTACAGAGTTTCAGTGTAATTTACACGCTTAGTGGGTGGCAGAGCCAGGAGACAATGTCTCTCTGTCTCCAAAGCCAAGGTATTTTTCCTCTCACAGGAACCTCTGCTCAAACAGATTTCATCTCATTTCTGTTTCGCAGGTGAGTAAACTGAGTCTGAGAGAGGTTAAAGTGACCCAGATTCCTGCCCGATTCCTAATTTCATGCACTCTCTTAAACGACCCTGTTCCATGACAAACGGACATAGGCTGACCTGAGGCTGATTCCATGGGATGTCAGGAAAGCGCGGGGACTAGAAGGTCCAATGGATGAGGGGCGGTATTTAGGAAGGTGGGAGGGGACAATGGCCACAATCCTATCCTCATGATCCTAGCGACTCAATTTGGCCCTCAACAGCCTGACTCCCTATGGTTCAGGATACTGCTGGGGGATGTTGAGTCCTCCGTAGTAAGCTGAATTGTGATCCCCCAAAGTATACATCCACATCCTAATCCCTGAACCTGTGAATGTTAAAATATTTGGGAAAAGGGTCCTTGCAGTTGTAATTAAATTAAAAAGGGTCCTTATCTTGAGATGAGGTCATCCTGAATTATCTGGGTGGGCACTAAATCCAATTACAAATGTCCATATAAAGGAAAGGCAGAGGGGGGATGCCTGGGTGGCTCAGTCGGTTAAGCATCTGCCTTCTGTTCAGGTCATGATCTCAGGGTCCTGGGACCAAGTCTTGAATCAGGCTCCTTGCTCAGCAGGGAGCCTGCTGCTCCCTCTGCCAACCTCTCTCCCTGCTTGTGCTGTCTCTCTGACAAATAAATAAATAAAATCTTTTTTTTTTTTTTAAAAGAAAGACAAAGGGATATTTGAGAAAGAAGAAGAGAACACACAGAGAAGAGGAGGAGGTGATATGAAGACAGAGGCAGAGATTGAAGTGATGGCAGTTACGAGCCAAGGAATGCCTGGAGTCACCAAAAGCTAGAAGGGACAAGGAACAGATTCTTCCCTAGAGCCACTGGAGGGAGTGTATCCTTGCCAACAACATGATTTGGGATCACTGGGCTCTGGAAACACAAGAGAATAAAATTTGTTGCTTGAAGCCATCGAGTTTGTGGGAATTTGTTATGGCTGCCCCGGGAAACTGTTCTATACCCTGAATATGGATTGAAGTCCCTCCATCTTCAGAGGGATGAAAGGAGAGCTCTGTCTATCCCTAGGGCTGTGTAGTTTGATTGTGATAAATCCCGAGACTCCAGGATGCTTAGAATGCAGGGTGCAGGCCAAATTTCTTGGACTACAAGGCTCAGGGAGTAAGTGGATGTCAGCTGGGGCTTAGCAAAGTCCCTGTGATTGGAAACCGCTGGGCTAATGTACGTGACAGAATCTTGATGGCTGCGAAGCTAAGGAGTCTAACGAACTTGCGATCAATGCCACACAAGCTGTAGTAACTGACAAACACGTGTGCTTCTGCGAGGCTTCAATTAAGGCAACTGACCCTGCCTTTAAACTGCGCCTGAAGCCCAATGATGTGGAGAAACGAGCATGGACTTTGGTCTAACAATCTTGGATTTGAATGCTGGCCCTGTCCAAGGTCACGGTCATCGAGCTGACGTAACTAGAAAGTTTCTCAGTTCCCTTATCTCCAAAACTGGGACAATGACAGGAACTATCTCATAGAGATGTCAGGATTCAATGAAATATTCCAAGTTTACATGTAGTACCACTGACATGAAGTAAATGCTATAAATGCTTGTGGCTCTGTTCAGTCATGAGACCTTAGACTACAGCTCTGCTGCTGCAATCTTGGCCTTGAGCTGGGTGGGGAGTAATGGCTGGGCTTCTCATGCTCAGTGCTGTAACCGAAGTGGAAGATGGCTCAAAGCAACAGCTTCCTCTCCATCCTGGACCCAATTCCTAAAGTTGGGGAAATGGTGAAATCCAACCCATTCCATAGCTCAGAAAAGACTGGAGGGCTCTTTTGTAACTCAGGAGAAAATGTAGTCACATTTATGATAGGAATGATTCATAGGGATGACACGCTTTAAAACGAAGTTCACAAGACAATACAAACCGCCATCCTAGCTAACGTTAGGGCTAGATTCTGCCATGCCATTCCAGGGTGACATCCATTTGAGTGGCTGGGAAGATTGGATGACGCAAGGGACATGGCATTTGGAATGAGTACTTTCTATGAAGTCACACTTCATTTGCATCATGACATCAAACGACTCAATTCATTTTCGTCTGTTCCACTCAGTTCACAGGCCTTACCTGCAGTCTAATCTGTCTGATCCTTTTAGAGGTGTTACAAGGAAGATCTGTCAGTGTGACAAGCGGGCTTTTTTTATTCCTACAATTCGGTGTTCCTGTGTTTTGGGCTTCTGACAATTGAGAAAATTCCTGTAACTTCTTATTTAATCATAGGGAACCTCAGAGGTGAAGAAACTGACCTATCGTCCCGAAGACAGTAATTTTGTTTTAAAATATTCTCCAGGGAAAGGAGAGGTCAGCACAGAGTGAGTGGAATTCAGGGTACTTTTAATAGATCTCTATTACTGTTACCAAGTCACAGGTTAACTCCTGCTTTAGAGTGTCAGTCATTCCAAAGGAAAAAAAAAAAAAACCACCCTAGAATCGCAAATAACTCCAGCCAGGAATAATAGCTTGCATATGTTTGTCCCTACCTAAAGAGGTATTTTGACATTTTGTGCCATGCCTGACATCTCAGAATTTCTCCGTAGAGGGCTACAGGAAGCCAAACTGAGACAATCCAAGAAAGGTTTTATTCATTCTGTAGGGAGTTCTCTTTACAACTACAAACACTGGGTATGAAGAAGGGTCAAGTTATTCCCTCAAGAAGCTAAACTGTAGGTGGAAAGGAGCCAAATTAATTAACTCCTACATACGTTTAAGTTATTTATAAATCTGAGAAATAAGCACAGCCTGGATTCCCAAGTGCCTCTCGCTAACACACTTAACTCTTTACTAGCCAGCTTTAAATACCCTAATCCGCACTTCTACATGAGAAATTTGGGGGGTAGCCAAGTCAGTTTGCTATCCTCACTTATTCTTCACACTATACGATTTGGCAAAGATGTCTACAGTCCTAAAATAAACACGACGAATCTAGGCTAGTTTGTACCAGGAGTTATTCCAGCGAGTAAGTGACAGACCGACTCTGAATCATCAAGTTCAATCCCAGCTGCATGGCTGTCAGATAACATGTGAATGGCAGGTCTGGGGCAGGTGAGCCTCAAGAACACATGAAGCCTATGTGGTAAGACATATATTTGGGAACACATGATCTACACTGCAAAGACGACAAGGACGGTTACGATTCGCAACTTGGCGCATGTGGGGGTCCCACTCCAGTTGAGTTCAGAAATCTTTGCTCGCACAAAAAGAATTATAGGAGTGGACTAGGCCATAGGAGTCTGGAGAAGTGGACCATAGGCAATAAATATAGTGTCCAAACCAGGATGTTCTTGAGGATGAAATGAGGACCTATTAATAATTATATCAAGACCTAGCTAGAAGGCTGGGGGACGGTACTGTCAATATTATAATCATGTTGGCATTAGAGAGATAACATCTTGCACAGTGCCTGGTGTGTCGTCAAGTTCGATAAAGGCTTGTTGAATAAATAAATAGATAAAGTAAAACTGCATCACTTCTCCAAAGTCTTTCAGTCACTGATCACTGGGGTTAGTATACCATTAGTTAAGGACTTGGGTCATGGTGATGGCCTTGACTCATCAATGTTATACTAAAGGGAAGAATGGGGTTCTAACCACCAAACCCAAAGGCTTTGTCTCAGCTCACACACTGCTTGATCTTTTGAAGCATCTAATATTTTTGGCCAACCTCTCTCTTACCTTGGTTTCCATTGCACTGTCCTGCCCTGTTTCTCTTTTTACTCTTCCAACCACTGCTCACTACCCACCTTTACTAGTCCTTCTTTGCCTTTTTTCTTCCTCAACTCCTTGTCCTCTCTGTGTTCCTTTAGAGGTCTCATCTACTCTGTGCACTACTCACACAATTCTCAAATTCTGGCCTCCCTCCAAAGCATCAGTTCTGCAGTGCAATATTCCATTTGCACCCCAGGCTCATAATATTTGAAACAGAATTTAACATCTTAAGTCAATTCTTCCCTCTGATGTCTTTCTGTGCAGGGCATCTCCATTTGTCAAGGCACCAAGGCTTGTAACCCCAGGCTCATCATTTTGTCTTCCCTCTCTCTAAGCCACACATCCACTACAATACCAAGTTCTCCTGGACCTTTTTTTTTCTTTTTTTTTTACCCAATTACTGCTATATCTGTCCAACTCTAATGACAATTGCCTTGGTTCCAGCCCATCATCTTGTTCTTGCTATAGTCTATGTACCTTTTAATTAGTCTATCTGTCTTCATTTCTAGCTTCCCAATTCAAATCATTAGGATTTGAAGTTTCCTCTATGGAGATGTCAAAGCATGACCCATCTTAGCTACATAATTGCTATTGCTAAAAGCAAGTGTGTGTTTGTGTGTGTGTGGGGGGGTGTGTGTACAGAGGTGATCTAAGCACATAGATAAAGTACTTGAGCAGAAATTTCTGTGATCCCTTCATACAGCTAGCAGCAGAGAGGAGAAGGGTCTGGAAAACGAGTCAGGCTGAGTATCCAGGCTGCTGGGAGTAGGAGTTACTTCATATTTATTTGGGCCCATTTTGTGTCACTCATCTCTGCTTGGGCTGGTCTCTCGCGTAGCCTTATCCTCCTGATTGGGGAGTCTTGGCAGCTCAAACCGAACCTTCAGGATTCCCACATGCACACTACCTGTCGAATCCATTCTGGAGGCCAAGTTGATGCTTGGCACTTGAGCCCCAGAACGTGATTTCTAGGCTCAGAGTGTATGAAACTGGTAAGATGGTGCCTCAGTTGTCTGAAGTTGTCCCTGTTGGAGCTCCTGCCACCGATTTGCCTCTATTTGCACATCCTTCCCGACTGGCTGACGAGGCTGTGGTGCAGCCTCCCGCTCTTCCTCACAACTCCACTGTGCTCCAGAAAACTGGCACAGCTTTGCAGCCACGTGTGCTCCCTGGGCAACAGAGTTAGTTTTTTGATTTGATGCCAGACGGGGTGATAGCACCAAGTCCAACTTGGGACTTGGGAGAAACCCCAAAGGCCAATCGGCATCTGAAAAGCAGTGGCCACCTGGGTGCCGTCACTGCCATTGTTTCTGCCCGAATTCCAGAAAGGGGCCAGTACTCTAGGTGACCCGTCTAAGAGAAGCGTATGCTACCACAGTTAGACTTTTGCTTTCTAAAACCTGACATGCTTTGCTCCCACGGAATTTAAATTTTCCTCCTCATTCACTTAAAATATCCTCAGCTCCCTAACAAGGAAAAGGTGGGGAAGCTAACCAGCAAGCACTCTGCTGCAAATGTGTCCTCGTAAACCCCTCTCCTCAACCTATTAGTACCATTCACTTTCCTCTCACGGACAGCTGGATTCTTCAAATGTGGCATTAAATTTTCTCATAAAATGCTACCTGTCTCATTGTCACAGCTCCTCCTACCACCATCATTACCTGTCATATGTCACATGTACCAGACTGGCGCAATACACCGTGGGCCTGAAAGCATCCCTCAGAAGCCCAGACTCTCATTTTCAACATGCACCTACACGCACCCAGGGTAGGTGGACACAATCATTCATTGGAGCCACTGATGTCTTCTACCATAATTCTTCATCATCCATTAGTCCCATATTCTCTGCGTATCTGTGGGATATGTGTGTGTGCGTGCATGCGTGCCTGTGTGCACACACGCACACACACACACACACACACACACCCCTGAAGCCACATATATATAATTGAGATCTTCATTGTTCATAAAAGAATCATTCCCACGATCTATCACTCTAACTCTATGCTTCATGGGCATTTCTGTTTTGTCAATGTGACTTAAGCTCTCTTTGTATACACACATCCTATTTTTAAAAGGCTTCTTTGCAATTCAAATCTATGTTGCATCAGTGTGTCAGAAGAAACAGTTCAATTTAGTTTTGCTTTATATTGTACTGTGGTAGTTTTGAAACAGATGAATATTGATTTTTTGAGACTATCTTTCCTACTGAACTACATACAAATAATTTTTTTTAAGATTTTTTTTTTATTTATTTGACAGAAACACAGCGAGAGAGGGAACACAAGCAGAGGGAATGGTAGTGGGAGAAGCAGGCTTCCTGCTGAGCAGAGAGCCCGATGCAGGGCTCGATCCCAGGCCCCTGGGATCTGACCTGGGCCGAAGGCAGACGCTTAACTACTGAGCCACCCAGGCACCCCTACATTCAAATAATTTTAACCCTGAAAACGGATTCTCTAAAGTCTTATGAGTTCGTTTCAGACTGTGGGAATGAAAGGGCCCGCATTACTTTTGAAAGAAATATTGAAATATCAACTGAATCACCCGTTATTAGGGCAAAAGTTAATAATATGATTTCATACTATCTAATGTATGACTAATGATTACCTAATCATGAATCTATTGAGATTAAAGAGAAAGACTCATAACAATGATTTGTTGATAGCAATCAAATGAAAAGGCAGACATTTCAAGGTGAAAAATTAATGTCAGATGTCAAACTGATATGGGTTGATATACATTATATAAACAGAAGTTAGTATACATATAACCTCCTATGCACTCAACTTTAAATAAATATAGTTGGATATGGAGGACAAAAACCATCTATATGGTGACTTTGGAGAAATAAGTATATGAGGTAATATCAGATGTCAAGTTATTTTCAGATAATGGGGTCTGAGGAAATCTTTTTTCTTCCGTCCTTAAAAGTGTTTCAAAATTCTTTGCTATATTTTTCAGGTACTTGATGTTTTATACCAAAAACGAGATGAATTGTGATAAATATGATTGCACAAATACACTGAGGGAAGGAATCTAAATATAAAAATGGCTGATGCTCTTATTAAATCAACTACATGGACTGTATTTTTTTAAGATTTATTTATTTGTCAGAGAGAAAGACAGCACAAGCAGGCAGAGTGGCAGGTAGAGGAAGAGGGAGAAGCAGGCTCCCTGCCGAGCAAGGAGCCTAATGGGGGGCTCCATCCCAGGATCCGGGGATCATGACCTGAGCTGAAGGCAGATGCTTAACCAACTGAGCCACCCAGGTGTCCCTGGATTGTATTTTTTAAAAGCGCTATTTGATCAGACCTGTGCTCCAGCAACCTAAAGTGGGGAGGGGTAGGGGTGGAGGAATCTGTTAGGCTCTATAATCCAATTAATTCTCTTCTAAGTGGCTTGAATGAAAACAGATTAAAATTTCATGATTCAAAAATGGATAGGGCTGGTTGAGTTTTGTAAATATTAGGACCTAGCTGCTTTTAAAAAAATTTTATTTGCTTATTTATTTATTTGAGGTATGGGAGAGAGTGGGCAGAGGGAAAGGGACAAGCAGACTCCCCACTGAGTGTGGAGCCTGTTGTGGGGCTCGATCCCAGGACCCTGAGATCATGACCTGAGCTGAAGGTGGAGGCTTAACCAGTGGAGCCACCCAGGTGCCCCAGAACCCAGCTGTTTTTAAGCACAGAGGCAAAAGGGAATGTTGGGGGCGCTATTAAAAATCTGGGGGGGCTGACTTGAATCTAGTCAAATTAAGAGTTTGAACCTGCTCCTCATACTTTTTAGAACAATAAATTTCAACTCTATGTTCACGAAACCATATGTGGAACTCAAAATACAGAGCAATTAAAAAACAGAGCTCCCTCCTAGCATCCTACAGCTCAGAATTCCTAGGGTTCCCCAAAGCAGACTTTGAAAACTAGCGCTCCAGGTCTACCTGCAGGGGGGAAAGAGAAGGAAAGCCAAGTTCTATGTCAGGGTGGGAATGTGAGGACATGACTTTGGAGCTGGACGACATGGACTGACTTGAAAGAATGTATCACAAGGTAAAATGAGCAAGAGCCACGGTCAGATTATGGTAGCTTCCTAGAATAGCACAGCCTGTGCTCCTGTTGGTGGCAGCTGCTTTAGCAGAAACACACAACCTGCCGTCTATATTCAGAGTGCATGGATGCGGCCCTTGTCAACACTTGCAAGTGTGGGAAGTGCTTTTCTCCCCATGTGCTCTCCCACCCACACATCTGTATTTCCTCGCATAGCTTCTCCACCTGAGAACCTGCGTTGATACTACTTTGAGGAAACCGCTCTGCATTGTGGTCCCATGAGAGGATGTAATCCTAGGAGGAGGTGATTATCTCTGAGGCTGGAGATAGGCCCTACGGGGCACAAATATTTGAGATTCTTTGAAAGTCATGTGCCCTGCCACACTCAGTTGTCCATGTCCCTTAACCACGAGCAAACACTATGGGGCATTTCTCTCGCAAAGCAAAATGGAGCACAGCACCAAGGACATGCTTAGGAAACGTCAAAGTTATCAAGTCAAGCCATCTTGAAGCCCATTCTCACTAAGAACTAAGGCCATGCTATATTTTAGCAGAACTTGGAATGCTCATACCCTTGCTCTCTCCCTGGGAATAGCCTTCAAGGCCCAGAAAAATGCTGCCTCCTGCAGGAAGCCCTCATCTACTGTAGTCTTCAGTAATCTCTCTCTTCTCAGACTTTCATTTGCACTTACCATTTCTACCACACTTCTAATTGTTCACTTTTACTTCCTTAATTCTTCTAAGATGGTTTTCGGCCTCTTAAGCCAGACTGGAGGTTCTTTTAGGATAAACACTGTATAATATATAGTAATGGACCACATACCAAATATCTTCGCTTTGATGTTTTGTGCACATCTCAAAATTGAGATGTGACAAAGAACCCTGGATTTCCAACCCGGCCATGACTCCATCATGACCCCTCAATATGCCCCATCTTGGTAAATTACACTACCATCCATCCAGTTGTTCAACCCCCAAACCTAAAATTCATCCTTCATACGTGTCTCTCCCTCAACTCCCACATCCAATCCGTCGATAAATCTCATTAATTCTACCTATAAGATAAATGCCAAATCCAACACTTTTCATCATCTCCACTGGCACTCTGGAGTGTAGACCAAACCACCATTGTCTTTTGTCTATATTATGCCAACTGAGCTCTTTGCTTCTGCTGTTGCTCCATTATAGTACATTTATTCTTATTCTCTCTCCCTACCCCATTTCTCCATCTCTTCCCCTCTCCCACAAACTCGTTAATCAACTGAAATTTTGCTAGGAAATCCAAGTTGGACCAACAGCTGCCCCCTTGTTTCACTTTCTAGTTCTGGTCTCTAGAACAATGCTGAGTTCCCAATACCCATTTATCAAAGGCAGGTAAGAGCTCCAAGTTCTTTCTTCTTTTCCTCCAAGATCCCCAGTTCTTCCAACTATTCCTAACAAAAGGTGCTTTTTTGACACCTTGACATCTCTGGGTGCTTCCTCAAGATTCTCTCTAGTTGTCCATGTTTCCCTTAATTTATGATTCTTCTTCTCAAATGAAGAGAGTGTTACCTATAGCTTGGTCCAACCAAAGCAGTGCACAACTTGCTTCGATCTGGTCACCACACTTGTTTCAAAGAAGTCTGGATGAATGTGTTATTTTAACAGCTGCTAAGTAGAAAATATTGGCTCCTATTAAGTTTATGGATCAATCTAGATACCTCCTCCAGATATCAAAAGCACTGCAGCTAAAACAGATTTTTTTACTTGAATTTTACATATGTGATTCTACTGTTGAAGCTCAGGGTGGATTTTTCTCTACTTGTTGAGTCTGAGCTGATCAATACAGACTGCCAAAATATTTTTGTTTCTTCATTATTATCAGCTATGACTGTTGTCCTTTATAACTACTCTCTTGGGTTTTGGTAAGCTGTTCTTTGGCTTCAGTGGAGTCACTGATGAGAATGAATGAATAAATGAATGAGTAAATGCTTGACATGACATTTCATCTTGGAAAACAACTGGAATAGGCTTGGAGCAGATTTGTTCTTCACTTTTCTACTTGTTATAAATGTAAATGGCATTATCATTAAGTATATTTCTCATGTTCTAAATAACTTCAACAGTTGAAAGAAAAATCTGATTTTCTTTAAGTTTTCTTATTTATAAAAAACACAAAAATAGTCTTAGAGAAATGGAAGGGCATTCCTTGTTTGTTGATGGAACAACTCAACAGTATAAAGATGTCACTTAATTTATCAGCTTAATTAACTTATAAATTTAATGTAATCCCAGTAAAAATATCAACAAGTTTTATAGAGTTAGCAAGTTGTCACTCAACCTCAGGTGAAAAAATCAACAATAGTCAAGAAAAAACAAATATGAACAGAAGGGGCAAGATGGCGGAGGTGTAGGAGGCACAGAGAGCCCTGGGAATCAGAAGTCCAGCAAAAGAGGCAGAAAATCACTCTAAAAGCTGACAAACACAACAGCAGAGAGAAGAGAATAAGAACAGCAATTCTAGGAGCAGAATATCGACCACTTTCAGAAAGGTAGGATGTGTGGAAAAAGTGAATTTAAAGCGACGGGAAGAGAGACTCCGGGGGAGGGGCCGGCTCCCAGCAGCCGCAGAGCTGCGGAGCACAAAATCCAGAACTTCTAGTCCGCTCCGCTGAGGGACATTGCTCCACAGGCCAACCGGGGGTTCAGCCCTCACGGGAACAGTGTGGTTTCAGGACCCGTGGGGTCACCGAGGGACCAGGGGAGCCCGAGTGCAGCAGAGCTCCCAGGTATTGGGGCGGAGAAGCCGGCGGCAGAGAAGGAGCCATGCAGCACCGCATAGGCCTACCTTGGACTATAGGAACTGAGACATATAGTCCATACAGGGCTGCCGTACCTCAAGCGAGGACCCCACGGGAGGCAGCTCCGGAGACACCCCCTCCTTCCTCCTTGGGGAGGAGCGGTTGGAAGCACGCAGCAGGAATCTGCTGGTTTGGGGACTCCAGATGGGGCTGCGCGCAACAGATAGAGGCGCTCTGCCACAGGCCAGCTGAGCACAGAGCGCCGGCCGCAGACAAGGGAGACGGGAGTGATAACGGCTTT
>CM053612.1:11371761-11438675 GCA_028646535.1 Procyon lotor | reverse complement strand
GAAGGGATGGGGAGGGAGACAAACTATAAGAGACTCCTAGACTCAAGAAACGAACTAAGGGGGGCGCCTGGGTGGCTCAGTCGTTGAGCGTCTGCCTTCGGCTCAGGTCATGATCCTAGGGTCCTGGGATCGAGCCCCGCATCGGGCTCTCTGCTCCGCGGGAAGCCTGCTTCTCCTGCTACCACTCCCTCTGCTTGTGTTCCCTCTCTCGCTGTGTTTCTCTCTGTCAAATAAATAAAATCTTTAAAAAAAAAAAAAAAGAAACGAACTAAGGGTGGCTGGGGGGTTGGTGTGGGTGGGTAGGGATAGGGTGGACATTGGGGAGGGTATGTGCTGTTAAGTGCTGTGAAATGTGTAAGCCTGACGATTCACAGACATGTACCCTGGGGCAAATAATACATTATATGTTAATAAAAATAAAAATAAAAAAAACAAATATGAAAAACGATGAGCACATAGTAATCCTACCAGACAATAAAAAGCATTATGAAGCCTCTGTAATTGATAGGTGTTGCACCAGCACATCAACAGAGACTATTAAAAAAGAAGAGAAAGTTTAGAAGTAGACCCAAGTATATATGGAACTTTAGTATATAATAAAATTTGTATCTTGAATAACTGGAGCAAAGACGGGCTTCTTTGATAGATGGTGCTGGGACAAAGGTTAGCCATTTGGAAAAAGATAAATTAGATCCACACTTCACAGCATATATAAGAATAGCTTTTTTGGAGGGGGGTAGGGGCAGACGGAGAGGGAGAGAGAATCTTAAGCAGGCCCTATACCCAGTGCAGAGCCCAACGTGGCGATCGATCTCACAACTCTGAGATCATAATCCGAGACCAAATCAAGAGTTAGACGCTTAACCAACTGAGCCATCCAGGCACCCCAAGAATAAATTTCAAATGGGCCAGGAATCTAATGCAAAGTGAAACCACATAAGCACTAGAAGAATAAATGGGTGAATTCCTCTTTAAGCTGGGTGTAATCAGAAGTCTTCTAACTAGAACTCCAGATGGAAATACAATAAAAGATACGGTTGTTAAACCTCACTACATAACAATACTTTAGAAAACCTAATGAATGTCAATAAATACCATAAACAAAATGAAAAGATAATTGACAAACCCAGAGAAATACTGCAACATGTATGACAGATAAGTGACTACTGTATCTACTATATAAATAAATCTTAAATTTCGAAGGAAAAAAAACACCCAAATTCCAGATACAAAAATGTTCAAAGATACGGATAATTCACACACAAAACAGATATTAAAATGGCCTTTACGCTTATGAAAAACATTCACCCTCACTCAAGTGATATGGATGTTTAGGATATGCAAGTTAATACTACATTAAGAGTCCATTTCTCGTCTACCATACTGGAAAAATTAAAAAGTGTAACATACTCTGTAGGTGAGGCTGTGGAGAAACAGGCACTCTCACATCTTGCTGGTGGGAAAGCAAACGGGTACCACTCTTCTGAAGGGAAGTTGGCAATATTTAACCAAGTTATATGTGTACTTACATTTGGACTCAGCAATCCCACTTGTTGGGATTTTTCCTGAACATGTATCTCCAACAATATGAAAACACAGAAGCACAAGGTTACTTACTGCAGCACAGTAATTGCAAAAATATGGGAAATGGTGGCGTAGCATAGAGAACTATTCTTGTAAATTTTGGAGTCCAAAATCATGTCAAAATTAAAAGTAAAAAAAAAAAAAAAAAAAAAGGATTTTTCCCCTCAAAGATACCCTCCTAAGTTTACCAAGAATTTTCAAGCCTCCCATCGTCAAAGTATCTATCTCACATTGCATTTTAAAAATAGAGCATCGAGGCTTTGACATACAAGTGAGCAAGATATTTAACAAATCATTAATCGCGCTGTTGTAGTCCTCTTCAGACTGACAATAAATTGTAGAAGAAGTCAGTCAATCAATTCACACCACTTATCCCAAGAATTCCTACCATGAGGAGAGTTCTCCAGGAGGTCCTATATGACATTAGGGCAAAGGCGATGGGTGTGCTTCTGGTGGGTCTCCCATGCCTCCCGGTGACAAGTTACTGAGTACCTTTAAGTCCAGCTTAGTGGGACTTCGCCATACTGCCGGGATGAAAAAATGTGGCTGCAGCAGCTGGGCTCTCACTGTGTATGGGAAGGAGGACAGGCCCCAAGCCCTTATGGCCTCAAGTTTCCTGCAGGTTGATGGCACCAGCCTAGGCCACCTACAGAGTCTGGACTTGGCTTCATCTGAAATTCAGACAGTCACAGGAAGACTGGGTTCTGCCTCCCTTTTAGAATGGAGAGGCCACCTATGAACCTCTCCGACTTCTGCATAGATTGGCAGGCTGACTTGGGTGAAATGTTACCACTTCTCTGTAGGGAGTACGTATGTTTTCCTGCTTAAAGAAATGCAGTCTATCGGGGATGCTGGAGAGACAATATATAGAGGAATGGATGAAAAGTTAGGACAGCTGAAACTGCTAAGGTCTCTTCCCACTCAAAGGCATCGTGATTACATGCTTTAATTCCTCTGAAAAATGTCTGATGCCTCTTCGAGAAGTAATTATACGTGCTGCCTTTGTGCATCCTCCAGTTCTGCACGTAGGCCACAAGACTGAAGTTCAAGATGTGCATGTGTGTCTACGACAAGGGTTGGCAAGCTTCTGCTATAAAGAACCGGACAGCAAATATTTCAGGCTTTGTGGGCCACGTGACTGACCCCTGTTGCAACTACTCAGTAGTGCGAAAGTAGCCGTCAACAACCCGAAAGTAAATGGGGGTGGCTGTGTTCCAATAATATTCGATTTAGAAAAAAAGATGGTGGGCAGGATTTGCCATAAGGCCTTGCTCCCTAGTCCATGACATTCAAGGATGAGGCCAGGTCCTGACACCCTCAGCTCTAGCATGGGCTACTCAATAACTACCCGCTGAATGCCTATGCAAGTGACCTGATGGTGTGGGATGCCTGAAAATGTCAACGTATTGCATTTCTCACAGACTGTGAAGTATAGAAATCACCTTAAGTACACTGGCCATCCCCTCATCAATATAACGTCTGAGTAACTTCTACAACATCCCCACCAAGTCGCAGTCCATTTCTGCTTGAATATGGAAATTCCCCATCTCTTAAGGTACCGCAACTCATTTTAGGAAAGCTGTGCCCTTTGAAAGGACCTTCTTTCACTGAGCCAAAATATGTCTCCTTTAATTGGTCCTGGAACCCCCTAATCACTCTCCTGAAATCATAAACTGTGGGCCAGAAAGGACCTTAGGTTCCACCTAGTTCAGAGTCTTCATTTTACAGATAAGAAAGGAAAGCTCAAAGAGATCCAGAGAGTTACTCACAGTAGCCCAGACTGTGAGCAGCAAAACTCTTAAGGAAGTAATTTGATGTGTGCTGGCATCCCTTGCTGGATTCCCTGCAGATTTGGTAAAAATAAATCATCTTTCATTTACTTCTGGAGTACTGTTTTCCCTCCTCTTCTTTCAGCAGAAATACTTTTCTTAAAACGAATCTTAAAATAAAATGAAATGAGTGTACACTTGTTTATATCCAGCCAGAAATGTGAATTGGGACGTAGTATAGGAAGCTCCGGGCTAGGAGGCAGGAGACTATGGTTTTCATCACTAAGCCAGCTGAGGTAATGTGGCCAAGTGGTTCAACCTCTTTGGATTCAATTAGGTGATTTCTCTGGCCCCCTCTAGTTCTAGGATTCAGTCCTTCAGATGAAAAAAAACTAGGATATTTCAAAGCACAGAATCGGCACCTCCCCTGCCCCAAACCCAATTTCTTTCACCTCAGAAAATACTTCAGCTTCCGTAGTGGTTAAACCCATGGGCTCCCGAGACTTGGGTTGGAATCCCAGACTTGCTTTGTGACCTGGGTGCAGGGCATTCCGTCTCTTTGAGGTTCAGTATCCTTATCTGTAAATTGAAAAGAACAGCACCCACCTCACAGGGTTTACTGTGAGGACCAGAGATGCATTACATAAACAAGATACATAAATAGTATACAGTAGTGTTCAATAAGTGGAATATGTCACTAACCTGAGAATTCTGGGAAAAACTGCGAGGCAGAAACATAAACTGTAAGACTTGGAATGTCTGTGGGTGTGGATAACGAATACCTCCAGCCGCTACAAGATGGAAAGTCCTGCTAGAAATGAAACCTCCCAGTGCCAGCTCCTCCATCTTTTGCCCTCGTGTCATAAAGCCTCCAGACCTTTCTATGTGATCTGTAGCCTCTCATCTTTTAAGGTCTTTTTCATAAAGGCACGGCTCAAGTGTAGAAGCCATCCCCAACACCTGCCTCCAGATTTCTAGTTTTAAAATGCAACATTAGAAGCAATGGCCAAGTGGTCTTTTGGTGTTAGTACCCAATTATGATGAGATTATTGATGGCCAGTAATTTCTTCACCCAAACAGGAAACTTTGAATAATGGAGGCTGACTCTAAGCAATGTTTAAAATTGGTGCACCTACTGCTTATTTTTCCATTCTCTGGGGAAGAAAAATCACTTCTTTTACTTTAGGAAAATCTGTTATGCTAATAATACTCATTACAAAACTGCATATTGTACTCACATGCACTACAAGCAAAAACTTGAAGGTGGGATGTTGTCGTTTATGCTAAAGAATCAGAAAATATCCATTCACCTGTTAAAGGGCATCTTGGCTCCTTCCACAGTTCGGCTATTGTGGACACTGCTGCTATGAACATTGGGGTGCATGTGCCCCTTCTCTTCACTACATCTTTGGGGTAAATACCCAGTAATGCAATTGGACCCCGAGAAAAAATCTGGGGTTTCAGGGGGAGGAGGGTGGAGAGAGGGGGTAACAGGGTGATGAGTATTGAGGGGGGCACATGCGGGGATGAGCACTGGGTGTTATACACAACTAATGAATCACTGAACACTACATCAAAAACTATACAGTGGCTAACTGAACATTAAAAAAAATCAGAAAATAACACTCATAAGTCAGGTCAAGAGTCTTTTCTAAAGTAACCAATTAGGCCCAAGATCAAGCTAAAACTTGGATTCACAGCTTCTACCACTTCTCTGTGTTGGAGGCACTCAAATTCTCAGGAGTTAATCAATTTGTGTCCGTGGGAAACAAGTGAAATCGAATAGAAATCACAGTGCAAATGGTAGGTGGTACATGGCATTAAAAAAAGAACGAAGGTGGTAAGACAAAACTTGTTTTGTTTAAGCAAACAGTTGCGAAATGGAAAGAAGGTAGAGATCACAAGGAATTCTAAAGAGGCAGCCAAAACGGGGCGCCTGGGTGGCTCAGTCGTTAAGCGTCTGCCTTCGGCCCAGGTCAGATCCCAGGGGCCTGGGATCGAGCCCCACATCGGGCTCTCTGCTCTGCAGGAAGCCTGCTTCTCCCTCCCTCTCTCGCTGTGTTTCTCTCTGTCAAATAAATAAAATCTTTAAAAAAAAAAAAAAAAAAAGAGGCAGCCAAAATGATCTTCTATTCTCAAAAATCCTATCAATTACAAGACAAAGCATCAACTTTGATTCAAGTCACCAATGCAACTTCGTCCAATGCACCTACCGTTCCATTCCCCAAACATTTACTGAGAACTTGCCATCTGCCTAGTGCAGTACGAGGCACTGAAGGCGGACAAGACAGAAGTCCCGTCCTCTAGATGCAGGTAGGCAAACTTTCTCTGTAAAAGGCCAAATACTAAAATTTCTTGCCTTTGTGGATCATTCGGTCTCTGTTGTGACTATTCCTCTCTGCCAAGAGCTTAAATACAGCAGTAGACATTATGTGCATGAGAGAGCATATTTAGTAAAGCTCACAATTTGGCTTGGGGTCTATAGTTTGTGACCCCTGCTCTGAGTTCTGAGACTAGTTCATGAGCCAGATCAACTCACATCTAGAGATACTACAATGGGAAAAGTATTTCATTTGAGATATGAATAGGGACATTAGAGTTACCTGGCAGAGGGCTAGCAGAAGGCTTCTTATAGAAAATAGCATTTAGTCTGAGTCCTGAATAAAGAGTAGGGTTTGGGAGAATCTAATACAAGGGAACTTGTAGAGAGTTGTTTGTACATGGTGCTCCTAGAGAACGGGGAACAGTCCAGTGTGTTTGAAGCACAGGAGGACCAGCAGAGGAGGCTGGCGAAATGGACAGGCACAAGGTGAGAGAGGGCCTAGCAGGCCATGTTGAGGAAATTGGGCTTTCTCCTGCAGTCAGGAGTGGGCACTGAAGAATTTTTAAGCAGTGAAATGATGTGATCAGATAGACGTTTTACCAAAATTCCTTAGGAACCAGTGAGGCTGATGGGTTCAGGTGAAGTGGGTGAAGATGAATGACAAAGAGGTCGGATAGGACAACGTGGTAATTGTCCAAACAACCAATCTAAGCTTTAATCTAAGGCTTTATTGGCTACATGACAACAGAAAATGCACTCTGGAGATCATTTAGACCTGCGTGGTCCACTCGCACTTGAAATGAGGTAATATAAATTAAGGAATTGAATATTGAATTTGAAATTTAAATTAAAATTTAAATGTAAAAAAAACCAGTGTTCAATTCAATCACTGCAAATATTCAAGTATGTTTGGAGCAACTTGGGTAGTATGGATCTGGTTTTTCAAGAGTAAATCTGATGAACTCAAAATACAGGCTAAATATTTCCAACGAGTATTTGGTTTCTGTAGTGAGATGTGCTGAAAGTATTAAATATACGGATTTTAAGGACCTAACATTTAGAAAGTACGCTTACTAAAATTTTCTGTAATGATTAAATGTGAAATGATAATACACTATTTTGGACTAAATAAATATTTAATAAATTTACATTCATCTAAAAGAAAATTTAGCTTCTTTTTACTTTTTCACTGTGGCTTCTAAAAAATATAAAATTACACATGTGGCTCATATTACATTGCTATTAGACAGCACTGCTTTACAGGGAGGATTTCTATGATTTAGTGACTACATGGGACAGAATGGGGGTATCGATAATGATCAGATTGAATGATAAGAGGAAGAGTATAAAAGAAAGATGATTTCAATGGTTTCAAAAAGGAAAAAAAAAAAAAAAAGCAAATGATCTTCCCATAGTCTCCATGCCCAGCCAAGTTTCTTCAATCTGGGAAGGAGAACCAAGGTTCATATACTCTGCACCCTTGTACCAAGTACCTAGTATAGGTCCTCATATATGGAGGGCCCATGATATCTGTCAGCTATTAGTGATGGTGAAGATCACATGATCATGAATAACACTTCGAACCTCAAAGTCAGATCAAGTCAAGAAATGTGATAGTTCTTTGTCTTGGATATCTGTGCTTGCATAGAACCACACTAAAGCAAATAGAAATCCTCCTTTATATCTCCCAGCCTAAATAAGGACAGATGTAACCATCATGTTCTTATTAAAGGAGTCAAAACAATTCCTTACTTTCACTTTGTTACACAAAGCAGTGATAAGGTTTGTCAATAACTTTCAAGGACCAGAGTTACAGGTAGCAGGATGGGAAATTTACAAGACATTTCCAAGGCAGTCAAGGCCCTGATGGAAACAAGTTACTAAAAGTGACCTGGTGGAGCGCCTGGGTGGCTCAGTTGGTTAAGCGACTGCCTTCGGCTCAGGTCATGATTCTGGAGTCCTAGGATCGAGTCCTGCATCCCTGCTCTGCAGGGAGCCTGCTTCTCCCTCTGACCTTTCTCCTCTCGTGCTCTCTCTGTCTCTCTCTCATTCTAAAATAAATAAATAAATTAATTAATTAATTAATTAATTAAATAAAATAAAAGTGACCTGGGTTCACTGAAAGAGAAGGGTCATCTAGGTTCCTTCTAGAAGGAAATTTGGCACATTCAAGGGAGTAACTAAAGACTATCTAAGAAAGGGACCATTTACAGAAATAAGGGCAGCATTCAGAAGATCCTTATGAAATAGTGAAGCTCCCAGGAATTAGAGTAGAGAGTCCTTATCTCACTTACACCTGAAAGGACATAGGGAGAGTTATTACTGGAAGCCAGAGAGCTGTAGCCTTGGAAGATAGAGGAATCCCAGCCTTTCTCTCCTCCTGTCCTCCCATCAATGCTCCATAATGGCCTCTTCCAAATGAACCATCTTGAAGCCTGAAGGCATAGGCTTCTGGATGATTCACTTAGCCCATACCCTATAGTCAGAGAAGGTCCAAAAAAAAAAAAAAAAAAAAAGTAGAGAACGGATCTAGAGGGGCAAATGGGGAATATTTGCCTTCCAAATTCATTCTTCAGACCAGATACATAATCTGTAAATCTACAGTAGAAATTAAAAGACTAAAACACAGGCATAACCTATGTCCAGATGATGGGGAACCTAATGAAAAGAGAAATCAATGAAAAAGGATAAAAATGAAAACACGCAGTTCTTTACACTAGATAAACACTACAAAAAATATCTGAAAATTGAGTGGGATTGACGTAATATTTTTCTTTGGAACAACCCGCGAGCCCATCATTTCCTTTTTTTTTCCCTTTCTAAAATAGAGAATTCTTCCCATGTTCTGGCATGGAGGCCTCAAAATGGACAAAATGTGTCATCAGTAGTTCTCAACTAGGGGAATATACCTACAGGCATACGTGGTATTCTAGAAACATTTTTGGTTGTCACAACTTGAGTGCAGGGGGGTGTACTGCTTGTGTGTTAAGGGTAAACCTCCTAGGACAGGAAGGACAGTTGCCCACAACAAGGCTCTCTGGCCCCAGATGTCAATTATGTTGAGAGATCGTGTTTTAAAAGCAAGTATTGTAGTTGATTTAAGAAAGTGAAAATGTGAAAAAAGAGGGTAAAAAAATGCAGAGATTCAGTATACTGAACCAAAAGAACTTTAAAAAAAACCAAAAAAACACAAAACAAACAAACTGGTATTAACTTCCTAACGGAAAATACATTTACTCTGAGATAGCCTATTCCTCAACATGAACTCAGAATCGGCCCTGAAATTAAAGTGACTTTCCTAAAGTGTTCAGATGACTGTTTTGAAGCCAGGCCTTCAACTGTCAGACTGCTCACTAATGGGGTCATTTTACTCAGACATGAGAATTCTCAGACAACTGGTAACAACGTACGGTATCTTTCACCCTACTGGCTTCTGACTGAATCCTGGCATTCAGATTCTTCAAAGAAAGAGTGACCAAATGGAGGTAATGGTCCCAAGATAAAGTTTCTTCACAGACTCTTGAGGACATGAGTAAAGGTTTTTTATACATCTGAAGGCAACTGAGCTATTTCCACTGAGCCCTATGGGAGCGGTTGGGGGTAGAAGGAAAAACTAAAAATCAATCCGTAACGACAAAAGTCAACTGTCCCTTTGTCTTCTGCTGCAGAATATTTCAATATTCTGACAATTATACATATTCTGTATATGTATATACATAATATGTTTATGTATGTATGTGTATGTATGTGTATGTATGTGTATATGTATATACATATATGTATGTGTGTATATGTAATATTCTGACGATTTTACATATGTGGAAACTCAGGCTCAGAGAGGTTAAATGCCAGGGCAGAGGTGAAACATCTACTCAGAGGCTAAGCTGGGGATCTTAACCACTATGTTCATGACAGAGGTATGGACAGTATGAAATGCTTCAAGCAAGAAGAAAAGAGGACATTTGGAGAAATTGACCTTTTTGGTCATTTCTAAACCTGAGGGTGCCAACAAGTGAGGAACTGAGTAGAAAATTCTTTGGGAAGAATGGGCTTGATCTCCCTGCAAGAAAAACAAAACAAGGTTTTTGGGGTATCTGTAGCTAGTGACTAAGATGGAAATAAACTATTAGGTATCGCAAGGTCGCCAAGCTCAAGCAACAATCCAGCCCCTTGTCTAAGGAAGCCCGGCATACTTCCTTCCTCCTCAATCAATTTCTCGTCTACCAACATCATACCCCCGACCCTGCCAACAGGACTGAGGCTGAACCAATCGGATTCTCTTCGTGTCTGCAACTGTTCGTTAAATGCTGAAGCCGTGCTTTGCGTCTTGGATGAAAGAGTAAGATGATGATAATTACCGCCTCTAAGTTTGCTAAGTGGCCTCATAGACACTGAACAGGGAAGATGGCAGAGATGTCTTTCAAATTGATGAGAAATCACTAAAATCATTCATGCCCTCACAGAGAGATGGGAGAAAAGTGGCTGAGAAGGGATTCTGCTTATTGGAGTCAATTATTTTTAAGAGGCTACCTCCCCCTTATAATCAAGAGGCTGAAAGGTTCTATTTCTTAGCATCAATTGGAATAGAAAGGAGGGAACCGAATATTGTATTAACTTCCCATCTTTAGAATGTCCAAGAGAGGAACGTTGCTATTTAATGGCTTTAAAAGTAAAAGAAGAAGAATCTCCAGTCATATGATTAAAAATTCAGTTAAAGTGAACACCGAGCTCTTTAACTGGTGGGTGGTGTCACGAGGCCCTATTAGTTGTCCATGACCATGACTGTTAGGTTTTTAATGAGTACCCAGCCATTGGAGATGCCAAATTTAACTTATCTGAGTCCTGCAGGAGTTCCAAGTGTAGCAGATGGAAAAGCAGGTCAACAATGAACATACAATGTGGGACAGTACATTATAAAGGCTATGGGATCACCGATTCTGCCCAGAGGACAGTGGGGATGAGAAAAACATCACTGATCAAGGTGTACCATTCTAGGTCTTGTAAAGAAGGGAGAAAGGCAGGGAAAGCAGAGGAAACAGTGTGAACATGGTCATGAGGCACAAAACTCCACAGCATAAGTGGGGAATGCTAAGTGGTCCTGCATGCCCGCAACAAGTGTCTTTGAGAGGAAATGAAACTAGGAGAGTTTGGATTCAGTTACGATGTATTAAACACTGAAAAAAGGACTGGACAGGACATCATAAGATCCAGACTTGTATGTGGAGTGGTAAAGGGCACCTTGAAGATATTTCAGCTCAATTCCCTCATAGAATTATTCCTCTGATGACTATAAGTACTATAATACCATGACCACAGCCGTCACCGTTTTGGAGCACTTACTAGTTACTAGTTCCTATGTCTGATGATACAACTTTGTTCAGTGATAGGCATTATTCCATTGGATCCTCAAAAGAACCCTATCATGTCCATATCACCACACCCACTTAAGAGATCAGAACATTTCGCTAATGGATTATTTTTATACAGGGGACAGAGCATGGGAGTGAACCAAAACTCATTTTCCTATATTCTCTACCTCTGCCAATTAGCACCAAAAAGCGTCCAGTCTCCAGAGCTCCTTTACCTAAGCATATTTATATTCCAAAAGACAGTATAGCCCATGGGAAGGAAAATGCTAGAATTGTAAGGGAGAGAAGACTGACTGAGAACGAGGCCATCAAAGAGGCAGGAAGAGTGGCCTGCGGCACATACAGGATGGGGGATTGCCTCTGAGCAGGAAGAGATACATCTCCTGTGACAAGGGGAATGGGATAGAGGGCAACTACAAGTGCTGGTAAGTCTGAAGGTGCAGAAGGGGTAAGCTATGGGACTTTTTTTGGCAACGTTGTGAATACATCCACTGAAAAGGTGTGATGGTTAATTTTATGTGGCAACTTACTGGACTGAGGGATTTCCTAATAGCTGGTGAAACATTATTTCTGAGTGTGTCTGTGAGGGTGTTTCCCGAAGAGGTGAGTATTTGAATCAACGGATTGAGCAAAGAAGATCACCCTCCACATTATCGGTGGGCATCTTCCAATCTATTGAAGGCCTGAATAGAGCAAAAAGATGGAGGAAGGGTGAATCGGACTCAGACTGGAATTTCTACCATGACCCCCCTGGTTCTTACACCTTTGGACTTGGAATGAATAATACCATCAGCCCTCCTGGTTCCCCAGCTCATAGGTGGTAGACTGGGGGACTTCCTGGCCTCCATAATCACACGAACCAAGTCTTATAATTGAAATCTCTCTCTCTCCCTCCCTTCCTATTGCTTATGTTTCTCTGGAGAATCCTGAGTAATATGGTGGGCTTCAGATAGGGCAGAGGCTTGAGCCAAAAGGCAGAGGCTTAGGGTATCTGCCGTGGGGGATGAAATATGGAGATGACAGGACACATGGCTGACCTGATGACTTCAGTGGCAAGGCTATCCATCCTGGATATGTTTTGCCTATTCACTTTCCAATGTAAAGGGCCAAAAGGTGAAATTCTTCTGTTACTATATCCCAGATTATAAATAATCTGAAAAGTCAGTCAGAGAAAGACAAGTATCACATGATCTCTCTGATATGAAGAATTTGAGAGGCAAGGTGGGAGTTTGGGGGGGCGGGGAAGAGAAATGAAACAGGAAGGGATGGGGAGGGAGACAAACCATAAGAGACTCCTAGACTCACGAAACGAACTAAGGGTGGCTGGGAGGTAGGGGGGTAGGGATAGGGTGGCTGGGTTGTGGACATTGGGGAGGGTATGTGCTGTTAAGTGCTGTGAAATGTGTAAGCCTGACGATTCACAGACATGTACCCTGGGGCAAATAATACATTATATGTTAATAAAAATTAAAAAAAATAATCTGAAAAGTTAGAACATGACCAACTACTACACTTTTTGTAAAAACTAACTTCATGGAGGTCAAAAGTTAAGGGATAACTGAGGGTGTATAATAATAACTTCTCATTCTTAGTGAGAAAAAAAAACCACATCTTAGAGCTGTAGAGCTGTGTCAAAGACCTTGGCCACAAATACAAGCCAGATTTCACAGAATTTTGCCTATATTCTCTCCAAGTGTATTCAAAGAGCCCATATGATAACATTTGGCCTTTAAAGAGAAGGAATCAGGAGTGGTTAAGACTTTCTATATGAAAAACCCTCTAATAAGATCTAAACCCACATCCCTTCCTCCACTTACCCTACAGCTTCACAACCCCTAAGGAAAAGGAATGCTGTCTTTCTGCTTCAGTGGGTAGGCTATTCCATCTTGCTGCAAAGGAATTATACGCCCTACTTGATTTGTGCTTAAAAACGGTATTTGTGCTTAAACATCTCCTTTGGGCATTTCCTCCACCACACAGGTAGCTCCCGACCCATGTCTTATGCAGGCAGGACCACTAGCCCAAGGAGTTGAGTAAAGTGTTCCTTTAAAGAGGATGATTCTCGGCCCACTGAAAAAGATCATAGGAAAGTTGGAGGGTCAGTCTTATCTTCCCTTCTTTCCCTTCTCCTACTCATTAACTGTAGCACCTCGGTTGTAAGTGATAAACATGGTGGTCAAAATGACTGTTTTGATGGTCTTAGGAGTTACTCACTGGGGCAAAATATATATATATATATATATATATAGAGAGAGAGAGAGAGAGAGAGAGAGAGAGTAGTTAAAGACTATGGTCTATGGAGTCATGCAGATGTGGGTTCAAATCCCAGCTCCATAATTTACTAGCTAGTTGGTCTTGGGTGAGTAAATTCAAATTTATGCTCCAAGTCTCCATTTTCTTATCTCAAAATTGGCGGCAAATAATAAGATTGACCTCACAGGATTCTTGGGGGATTACAAAATATAATGCATATAAAGCCTCAGCTGGGTACCTGACACACAGTTGGGCTCCACAGAGTGCAGCTAAGTGAAAATAATTCAGTGCTTCCTCTTGCCTGTGTTTCAGAAGAAAAGTAACTTGTTCTTGACTTCATCGGGCCCTCATTGATAAACACGAAAACCCTTTCAAAATGGACGGCTAGGATTAAGAACCTGACCTCCGGACTCTACTGCCCAAGTCCGAGTTCCTGTTCTGCTACTTACAACCTACTTTCTAAGCTCCAAATTTCTCACCTGTACATGAAGTCATGTATGTCAAGTACAGTGATTGGTATGTGGTCATGCTAAAAATGTAGGCAACTGACATTTTACCGGGTAGGCTCACTCTTGGCTCATGAAGTAGAGATGACATTTTCTAGGTTTCTCAACAACAGTGTCCAGAGCCCTGCTGGCAGCCAAACTCACATCAGGATGGTTAATTGTTTGGCTTCTTAGACAGGGAGTTTCTGACTCCTCAGGGAATGAAGAACCTGTCTGGCCATGCTGGGCCAACCTGTGAGGGGTTCTAGAAACCGTGACCCCTAATGGTGGTTCTCACTGGGCAGGTGAGGGCATTTATACCTAAATGAAAAGTTTTGCCTGACTGAAAATCAATCCATCCTCTCAGTCCCTGTCAGTTTAGCTTTCTGATTTATAAAGATCCTTTTTAGAAGATCACGATGTCTGTCCTTTTTTAAACATTTGACTGTGCCATTTCCCACAGGACCTTAGTACTATAATTCTTCAGAGTTTCAGGATGATTCACCTGATGCATTAGGTGCTTTTGGGAATGAGTTTGCTATTTCTGAAAATCTCTTGTCTCTTTGAGGCTAGATGAATACCATTAGACAACGTATGTCTATAATGTACTAACAGCTTTCAGGTGGTCTAAAAGTTGGCACACCCCTTAAATGCCTAATTCATTTCCCTACAAGTCATTTATAGTGTTCCAACAAAATCCATCCAAAATGAAACCAAAGAATGGTGCCTTTTCACATAATACAAAACCCAAGAACACAGGTCTACAGCACAAATTTCTTAAGCGATAAAAGGAGAGGTATATTTCTTGCGAATGGTAATATTTTCACAAAATATTCTAGTCATGAAAGCCTCTTCATGATATGCCAACTATGCAGAAACAAGAAAATCAGATCCAAAGAATGCTGCTAAGGGAAGAAATCAAACCACATAGCCCAAGGTGGCTACTACTTACTTTATCTAATAAAATGGTTCGATCCTGGAAAGTTGTATAGAATTCAATGCTTACTTAAATATATTTTGCAAAGGCCCTACAAATCAATCTTGCAGTGTATGCATTAGTAAAATGAATAATTACTCCCATTTACCTCCTGTATAAATTGTGCTCAAATAGTAATACTTAAAGTGGGATTTACTTATGACCCAGGAGACCCTGGTTCAGTGAATCTATACCACGAGCAACTTCTATTTCAAGATGGGCATTATGGCTCTAAACTGGTATACAGGTACATTAGTGCACAGTAAACTGAAAGATGAGCCACAAGCTTGTGACACATGGAATCGTGTGCATGGGGGGATATATGATGCATAGCCTTCTCTCTGTGAGATTGTACTTCCTGTATAATTGGCTACACTTTGAAATTCAGCTGCTATCAGAGGAAGTCTGCAAGCTACCACAGCATGTTGTGATAGTAGAACTTGTGTACATGCTAGAAAGTAGCATTGAGTACCAACCACCTGGAAGCTTCCAGGGAACAGACTGACATGTTCTATGGTCCTGGTGGCCTGACAGCAGTGACTGCAACTTCATAGCACCTGGCTACTGAAGGACACCCTTGAAGTGAAGACAGCAAAGAAAAAAATGAAGATGGCAAGAACAAAAGAGTTTCCGTTGCACGGAGGAACTTTGTAATTGCAAAAAACAATTTCATATGCACGAAATAAGAATGATATAGGACTCTTTGGCGACTTTAATATTCTAACGCACGGTGCAAATCTCCAGGGCAGGGCTGTGGCAAGCAGCTGTTTCTCAGTTTTTACTCTTGGGACCTTTCCTAGGGGAGCATTTCACGTGGGTAACATATTTGCTGTTCTAAAGACAATTTTAATAACAATAAGAATAACTAGCACTTATTAAGTGGAAGGACAGCGTATGTGAAACTCAGGAACCAGTCTAGAAAAGCACAACACAAGGTGGGTCCCATTAAAGTTTAGGACAGTAGCTACAAACCGATGAGGGCTCTAAAGGCCCATTTATCTTTGACAACGGCTGGATTGGCTTAAGGATGGCCCAATGCATTAGAAGACCCACCTCTGAACCTTCATTATCTTTCACAATGATAATAATAAAACAGTTCAGGTTACTGATCACTGGCTATGTTTCAGGCACTATGGTCAATCAATCCTCAAGACAGCCCCCTAATGTCAATCCCATTATTGTCTCTATTCTCCCGTCATCTGTCCCAATCACCCAGCCAGTATCAGAGAGGTCAGAGGGAAAGCCACGTTTGCTCCATAGTGAGTTCTGGGTTCCTTCTATTCCCCTACAGTGGTCTCGTGAACACATTGGTAGAGACAAATTGTGAAGGACCTGCTAGGATGTCATGTGCAGTGGTTTATGCTGTATTTAATTGCACCCAGCAGCAGGCACTAGGAGAAAATGATATATATGAGTGGATTCTCACAGCTGAGAATTAAAAATAAAAAAAAAATACAATCAGCAACCCAAATGTTTTTAACCCGAAGTAACCTGCAAGCAAATTCTATGTGGAGTCTAATTGCCTTGATAAGGTAATCTATCTATTGTTCACTCTGCATTTTAAAATTTCCATTAAGGTAAAACAGCACTCAAGAGACAGACATTATTGTACAACACATTCTGTGAAAGCCTCTTGCTAGTAAGACAAACATGCCCTTAATAGCGTCGTGTAACACATACTATTTTCCAATACTGAGAAGTATTCTTTTGCGCATCAAGAGGTAACAGAAGGTTCTATTTACTTGATATGCCATGCTGCCTCCTCTCTAAAACAGCAGCACTGCAGTCTTCGATGGAGAAGCAAGTCCTGCGCTCCTACAATGCACCAGGAAGAAAGCACAGGTCCTTCCCTCTCTGGGAAGACAAAACCCTTTATTCTTAGGCAGGAGGTAATAAGACCTAAAATGGAGGAAAATTGATAAGAAGAGACTAATTCCAAGATGGTCTCAGGGTGGGAGTGCTGGGAATAGATCTGGGAAAGCAAAACCCGAGGCTGGATTGGAGCAAGGCTTTTAAGAATTTTGAACGTGACTGACTTCGAACTTACAGGGATGAGCTGTGTTGTCCACAGCAAAAGAAAACTTTAAGACCTTAAGTGTAAAAACAAAAAGTCCAGAAATGAAGATATTCAAGTCAAATCTGCTACTTATGGACAAACAGATTTAAATGTATATGTATCCAGCTGCTACTTTAGAGTTAGTAAGAGATTTACCAAAGTGGTGTTTTCTGTGTCTAGTAGAGGTATTACACTAGAGTAAATTATTTTGTAGATAGAAAATATACATTTAATTGTAGTCACCACTTAATCAACAGTTCAAGTCACCAACCTAGGGGATACCCCAGATGGAGGAGCTGACATGTCAAGAGATCAGTTTAGGCCACTTGTAGTTCAAAATTCAAATCCAATTGTATTTTTAAGCACCTTCTAGTTTCTCTAGTTCTGCCTCACCTAAACGTTCTGAGCCTCAGTTACATGGGGCATGAAATTGGGATAAAATACCTATATTAAAGGATTGATATAGAGATCAAGATAACTTGACATGGTATTTGGCCTGGATGGGCCTTCAAATAAACGGCAGCTATGGTGACTGCTGCTCCTTGGCCAGTGCAAGGCATGGGGACAGGGGTGAGGAGAGGTTAGACAGAGAGCCTGCCTGGAGGAGATATTCCACAAGGCTCTCTCATTTCTAATCAAACTGGCATATCGCTCTGGTTTTCTAACCATTCCTTAAACTTCTCTGTCTCCTAGACCACCAGCATTCAGAACTGTTATAGGAATATCAGAGAGGTGAGGCGCTCCGGTTCTGTGGATAAGTTGTCACCTAAAAGAAAGCTGGGTCATTTGGAAAACCCTAAAATTTAGTTAAATGAATAAATATTCCACCTTTGTACCTAATGCTCACCCAGAATTAGTTTACACACTGGGAGGATACAGGTTGTTAGGCAGTTTCCAGCAGAAATCAGCAAACATGGGAGACGATAGATGGTAAAATGTGAGTGTACAAGCCCCTCTACCTCCATGTACTTCTACTTCACCACAGGGGAAACTGTAATGAAACAGTGGGTTTCAAAATGAAACAGGGAAAGAGAAATGAAAGAATACCTTGCTACTTACAGAACAGAGCCTCTCCCGTACCTCCCACATATTCTCACCATGTGTCTGGAAGAGAAGGAAGGGGATGTGAGAAGCATAGATGCCAGAAGAGCCCCAAGAAGAGGGATGGTGAGTTGAGGAATGATGTGAAGTTTGGTGCCTGTGATTCTGAGCTAGGAAACAGAGGTGTGAAGCCCAGCAGCTGGTGTTCTGTGCTGGTCTACCAACCAACCAACCAACCAACCAACCAACCTACCAACCTACCAACCAACCAACCAACCAACCTACCAACCTACCAACCTACCAACCTACCAACCAACCTACCAACCAACCAACCAACCAACCTACCAACCTACCAACCTACCAACCAACCTACCAACCTACCAACCTACCAACCTACCAACCAACCAACCAACCAACCAACCAACCAACCAACCAACCTACCAACCTACCAACCAACCAACCAACCAACCAACCAACCAACCAACCAACGATTCTCTCTTGTCCCCATCTTCTGACTGTGGTAAAGGGATCCTTTCTGCTCCAAAGCACTTCTCCACAAAAGAGTACAAATTGGAGGTTCTTCACATCAGGGCCATGACCACATTAGGTCCCTGTTTAGAGGAACTAAAGGGAGCAGTGAAAGGGTCACCAAAGGTAAAGCACGCTTACCTCCTAGTACTCCTCAAGGTGGGTCCTGAAAGCCTCCCTTGTGGAGAAAGCAGAGTACAGCTTAGGCAAGACATGTGGGTTTGAACTTCAATTCTCCCATTTTCTAATGGTATGATATTGGGCAAGTTAGTTGGCTAACGTGATCATATGAATTATTTTTTTAAATGAAGACAGTCAAGCACTCAGAAAATGTTACTCTTCCCCATCCCCACCCCAGCCCACACCTAGGCTTTACTCTTCTTAAAGCCAGCCCAGAATCAAGATCACCAGTTTCAGCAAGAATCTGGAGAAGGAGAAGCCCATGGCCATCACCATATGGACCACAGAGCACTCTAGCTTTTGATCAGTGAACGGCCCACATGAAGGTATTAAACACTTGAAACTTATGAAGTTGTACTTTGACAATATCTATTAGTCCAACTTCTATTCTGACTATGCATAAATCCATTATGAAACTTAGTAACATATTGATTCTTATTTTACATATGTGAGATATTTAAAACAAGAGAAATCAGTACATATTCAATCTGTTTTTGTTTTTCATTTAACAGAAAAAGATATGGAGGCCCAAGGAAGGAATGGATCTTCTCCAAAGTTACATAACCCACCAGGGGCACTTTACTATGATAAGGGAATAAAAGCAAAGCTAAAAAACAGGAACCAGATAAACCACAACTGCTTTTGAAAAAAAAATTAAATTAGCTGAGAGGTAAATTTAATTCTCTTCTTTGATTGTCCTTTAGAATATTAATTTTTCTGAACTTTGATGCATTTAATTTCTGTATATCACCTAAAACATTATGCAAGAATACACAGAATTCCTTTTTTCCTGATCTCATGTTTGTTGCTGTAAGGGAACCAAGAGGATAAAGGGAAAGGCTGACCATACATTTTTAGGGTTGTTTTAAGGACCCCCGAGGGAAGCAACTAGCCAAGTACAGCCAATGTTAGTTGAGTCTTACTGGTTAGATTTAATGCTCAAGACTTCTGAATTTTCAACTAGACGTGAAAACATGTAAAGAAAATATTCAGGACTACTTTCACGTCTGCCCATCATCAGCTCTGCTGGAGAGAGTGGATCGAACAGAAGCTTTCTAAGAGGACCACAACGAAAAGCACTTCCTGAAGTAGGTTGTAGTTGAGCCCGGGAACTTGACACAACTTGATTTACATCACTTTCTATATATGACTGCAAGTTCACAGAAGGCAGGAGCTCTGTCATACTGCTCCAGATCTCCTAGAGGAGATGCAAGGAAAAACCAAGTAGGTACTCACTAAATGACCTTGGAAGGATTAATTTAACCAGAGGCCTAAGTTTTCTTACACCAAATAACTGCACTGAAGTTTACTGGAAAGTCTTATAAATTCTTTAGATAACTTGAAAAGCTTTTGGACACGTGGGGGAAAGACTGGGAGGGGTAAGGCAGAATTTGGGTTAAGTTCTCCAAGGAAGGAAAACATTGGTGACAATTAAACAAAAGCCTTTGGACTCTTGATAGATCATATCTTTCTTATTTACATAGTTGGTATATAGCCATGTGGTTCTTCATGGGGGGGATTTCTCTCCTCATGGAATATTTGGCAATGTTGACAGGTAGTTTTTGTCACAACTCTGGGGGGTGCTACTAGCATCCAGTGTGTGGAGCCCAGGATAGCCCCTGAAGGCAAAGAATTATCTGGTCCAAGGATCAAGAGTGCCAAGTTTGAGAATCCCTCTTCTAGATCAGCAGAGGGCCTGGGATGACATGACTGAATAAAAAAATAGTTATGTCAACTACTTCTTATAGCAGGAAAGAAGCATTAATAAATATGCCCACTGGGTTTAAGTTCTCAGTTGGTTTCCCATGATAATTTGGTATCATTTTTAATCCAATGTTATTGGTGCCAAGTACTGGATCTGTGGGCTAATTAGTTTAGATCTTCCATCTAGAAAAAATTGGGCACCAGTGCACAAGGATCATGAATACTACTGCTTGGAGGACTCTAGGGATACAGGTCCATTTCTGATTTTCCCAGTGTTCACTCCTCTACAGCCAGCAGGAATGGTACTAAATAGGAGAGGAGACAAAGTTTACATTATGTGTTAAATCAAACCTTCTTCCTCCTCTGCACACAGATATAGCTCCTTCCTCTTCAAAGCCCTTTCTTGAGGCCAGCATACAGGCGAGAAAAGGATGACAGGTACCAAATGGTTTGGCAAGCCATAGGAATAGAGAGTCTCCTTGGTTAGCCTCCTTGTTCCACTATTGAGATCCCACCTACATTTTATAGTACAGATTTTTGTCTCAGCACAGATTAAACTGAGACATATTCAGGAAGGAAAGTAGCACTGAGCAAGCTAAGGACAAAATTGAATGTTGTTAGGGGTAGGTGTGTGAATGTAGTATTTTCTACAATGACATTTTCCTGTCTTAGTAAAAAAAGGAACTGAACAAAAAGGGTCTAGCAGCTGTAGCCTCTGATCTTAGTTTAGAAATGGGTAGCAGCCTAGTGTAGTCTTAATTAAGGGGTGATCCAAGTACAAGTCTTCCTTCAAAATGAATATTTTTTCCCCAAAACCCTCTAGACCAGCTTGCACTATGAAAAGTTAATTAATTTTTTATTTTCTCATCCTGATAATACAAAGCTTCTCTTGACTCTTTAGAGGCCACTAAGGAAGACTTATTTGACCTTGGACAAGGGGACATCTTATACAGAAAACTGTCCTCTAGTTTTGCATGGGAAGTCAACATTTCCTTGGGATCCTAATTCGCAAATCCTAGGTGAGAACTCAGCTCAATTATATAGGCTCGATATCATATTGTCAACTCAACAGTTCTTCACCACAAAACTGTATATTTGTTCTTTCTAAACACTAGCTCTTTGATTCAGCAAGAAACTTTCACGGCCAGACAAGGAATCAATTTCCACAGTCTAGCAAAAGTGCACGTTTGTAAAGTTGGCAGAAAACCTGCTTTATTGGAAACTCAAGTAATGTCATCCTTGATTGCAGCATATTAATACAACTCCAAAGTATACCTGTTTTTAAATACTGAACTCAAGAGGCAATTTACTTTTAATTTGAATTCCCAGTGGTTCAATATTTTTAGGCTATTAAAAAATATTGAGCAAACTTAACTACGTTAAAAAGGACAAACAACAAAAGAATAAATCAGTCTTGGCAAAGACTTAAAACTTTAGATGCATTATGGAGAAGAAAAATCAATGACATCCTTACAAAGACCTACTGCTAAAGGAATAACAGGTTCTATGTGATTCCTCATCACTCCATCCAATCAGGACTCATTCTAAACCAAGTGCGTATCTGTGATTTATGCCAGTTATTTACTATCATGAGAGAAGTGGAGAGATGCCTGTTTTATATTGAAATGAACTGGGCCACAAGGTCTAGATGTTAAAAGGGATATATGGGAGGCTTGGGGCGCCTGGGTGGCTCAGTTGGTTAAATGTCCAACTCCTGATTTTGGCTCAGGTCATGATCTCAAGTGGTAAGATTGAGCCCTGTGTCCATCCAAGAACAGTCAGAACCATCTTGATTCACCAGCTGACCACAAATACCTGAGTCAACCCAGTCTAAAGCAGCAGAACCTATACATGGTCTTTAGCAGACCTATCCAACCCATAGACTAGGAGAAAGAAGAAATTGTTCCTGTTTTAAGCTCCCTGTGTTTTAGGGTAACTTAAAATGCAAAGCGCTAACTGATAGACTAGTTCAAAGTCTGCCTTCCCTTCCTGTCTTTCCTCCTTGAGGGCAAAAGAGTGCCCCCATTCAATGCTATGCCTTATAACCAGCAAGATTCCTGGCTTGTATAAGATAATAAGTTTCTATTGGCAAATATGTCAGTTCTGCTAATGGTGACTAGAAGCGCTGTCAGTCATTTGCTGCCTAGAATTAGGGCAAATGGCTGGTCGAAGTCAGAATATCAAACTTGGTTATTTGAAGAAGTACCTAATGGTAAGTGTTATTGAGTACTTATGGTTGACAGACACTGCTATGCCCGTGACATCTATTTAATAAAGCTCTAGTCTGCAGGGAGGACATAAAGGATGTATGTTTAAATGGAATCCTAATTGGGAAGGGAGACAGACCTCTTTTAAAACAGCAGTAACTGCTCCCAGAGAAAAAGCTGCACTAGAATAAAAGGTTCCCCAACTATCCTGATTTGCTTTGGGGACTTTTTTTTCCTCCCTCAGTAAATATTCTGGATATATTTAGCCAATTATCCACTAAGTGAAGAGCTAACCATGCATGCCAATTAGAAATTTACTGAATCAGTTCATGAACCTTCTAACATGGATCCAAAATGCTATCTTCTCAGAGAAAAATCAAGTGATTATAGAGGAAATTGGCAGAAGAAGGAATAAAAGAGAGAAGTCATTGGCTGGCAGCGTCTATTACCCCTACTTTTTGAAATGCCCTTTGTTCCTTCGTTGTGGCATGAAAAGAAGGAGATTTTGTTCACAGCCTGAGGCAGCCTGCTAGACAAATGGCCTCGCTGTATGAATGGCCTGCCTGAGTTCACATTATCCCACAGAGGTCTGATTAGGCTGCACATCGCTGGGCTGGCTGTCTCCTAGAAAGGGCTCCAGTAGAGGGACCTTGTGAGCTCTACTACTTGTCTGTGTTTTTCTTAATAAGCTGTTTTAACTCAAGACGTGCATATGTGTGCGTGCATGTGCTCGCACCTTCTTTGAATGACAACCAGCAACCACAAGAGGCACATTTCACTTGTCCCAGTGTGTTGTGTTTCTGGAAGGGGCAAAGTCAACAGTGCTACCGTAAGGACAATGGCAAATTTCCAATAGAGGTGAACTGAGACAGCTCTGGTTGTCAAGGCTCTGCCCCTGATCCAGGGGAAGTCCTCTGTGCTCACAGCGAGAGAAGGACAGAAGGAGTAAATAACCCCATTATAGACGTGTCTGTCCCTATAATCTCCCTGTACTTGCAGACAACCTACCCTAAAAAGGGGGCCACCTTTGGTGCACCTGACTGCTCTACTCCAAGGTGATCACAAAAATCCAGTGTCCGAATGGAACGTCTGAGTTCCCGCTGGGAGTGCTCCAAGATGGATGACCTCAAAATAGACTTCACCTGTGTGAATCCCACATCAGAAACACGGCACTCCCAGAACTGTACATCACCCCTTCTTCTTTCTTGGGGAGGCGGCTCGTGACAGAACTAGTTATGGCCGCTTCAAGGTCTAGTGGCTCCAGGAGGAAAACTATGGCTTTGGAGCATTATTTCATTTAAGGAAGTACTACAGGAAAAATGACCTACAGTTGGTAGATGTTCATATAGGGAACAAAGGGCAAGAACGTGTGATAAATCCAATGGTACTGTTATAGCACTGGATGGTAACTACGCTGGGGGGGAGCACCACATAACGCATAGAGCTGTCCAATCTATGTTGGACACCTGAACCTACTGAAACATTGTGTGTCAATTATACTTCAATAAAACTAAATAAGCAAAGAAGTCAAGGGGATGAAAAGTATAGCATAGGAAACACAGTCGACAATATTGTAATAACACACAGTGGCACATGGTGACTAGCCTTACTGTAGTAAGCATTGAGTAATGCACAGAATTGTTGATTCCCCATGTTGTGCACCTGAAATTAATGTAACATTGCCTGTCAAGTATACTTCAATTAAACAAATAAGTTCCAGAAGGAAAGAACAGAGTGCATGACAGATTATCCAAACTCAAAGAAATAGAGGCAGCAGAATTTCCAAAAACAAAACAAAAAATTAAAAACAAGAAACAAGTGACAAATCGTAAGGAGGTTGCTTTTTAAATCCTAGGCCTACTGCTGAGACCAGCATTCAAGCCGGGATGTGGAGGAACACACGAGACGTCTCCCAATGGATGCACTGGGTGAGTGCACTCTGCTGAGAGGTTACAGACAGCTCTATAGTTTTCTTCCAAACAGCACCTGTCACCAGCAGAGGATAGGATGGTGCTGAGCTCTTTTCTCATGGCTCACACCCGAAAGGGGGAGTCCGGGATTGTGGTATAGGACAAGCTGAGGCAGCACAACGGGAAGAGACCAATCAAGCTTGGGAACAAAACCGACTTGGCTTCAAATCGCAATTAAGACACTTATTAGCAGGGGCACCTGAGTGGCTCAGTGGGTTTAAAGCCTCTACCTTCAGCTCAGGTCATGATCTCAGGGTCCTGGGATCGAGCCCCGCATCGGACTCTCTGCCTGCTTCCTCCTCTCTCTCCGCCTGCCTCTCTGCCTACTTGTGATCTCTCTGTCAAATAAATAAATAAAATCTTAAAAAAATAAAAAAGACACTTATTAGTTGTATGACTTTGAGCAAGTGATTGCCTCTCTCTGCACCCCCCGTTTCCCCCACTGTGTCCTTCAAGACAGATGACCCCCTACATCGTGGGCTGGGAAGATTAACAATAATAAACCTCAAGTGCCTGGCACATAAAAGATGCTGAAAATTGATAGCTAAGCATCTAACCAAAGCATGGTATAGAAAGTCCTGCACAGAATACATCACACAAATTCCTGAGACCTCCCTCTTCATGCTTCCGGAGGGAAATGGACCACTGCCCGCAATCTCACTCCTTGTCAAAGTCCCACAGAACAATATCTTGACAGTGACCCAACCCATTTTGGCAGAATTTTTCTTCACGTGCCTTAAGTCAGTTCTCACTTTGTAATGCAGGTTTTATCATCCAGGGCCTTAGGTCAATAGATAGTTTGTGAGATGATGTTTTGAGGTGGGAGGTCAGTTGGCCGGAGGAGATTAAGATCTGGCCTGCAGTTAAATAAATGTATACCAGCACAGTGAATAAATCCGAATTCTGATACTGCAGAGTGTAAAGCATTTTGACCAAGTCAAATTTGATAAGAATTTGCCCTATAAATATGTTTAACTTAAATCTGGGTGTTTCTCTTTTCTCTGAAGAACCGGGCACTTTTAAATCTCTTGTTTCTCTGCCAGCAGGCCCAAGGTCCCTCCTGCTTACTTAGTATATCCAGCAATTTATCTCAGTAAGCGGATACTGGAGTAACTGGGGAAGAAAATGGAAGATATTTCTAGGGTCAGCCTTGCTATGGGATACAGTCTCTTATAATTGAGAGACCATGGCCTTAGGAGCGAGACAGCCTACATTAGAGTATCGGCTGTACCACCGCCCAGTCAGGTGACATTGGACATGTTATTTCACTTCTCTGACTCTTGGTTTCCTCATCCATAATATGGAGAGAAAAAAAAATACCCACTTGCCTCCAAGGGCTGTTGTAAGAAATAAGACAGTGCTAGGCAAAATGCTTGGCACATAGTAAATTCTGGATAACTGTTAATTAATGTTTTTATTATCATTTACCTTAGGCTAGAGAGTAGGGTTCCGACAGGTGATGAAAGAGAATTCATTGCTAACATCCAGACCTCTAGGTAACACCTAATCTTATGGAACTAGGGGAATGCTCAGAGCAGGTGTTAATAACATTTCTGTCAATGGTGGCAATTTTAGTGAGCTGAGAAAAAATATTAAGCAATAGAATCAGCCGCTTAATACTTAGAAATGGCCTTTCCTCATTTCTACCATTACAGGTGAAGAGCGTCTCCCAGCTTAAAGAAAGATTAGGCAAGTAACCTGTCATGCCTTTTTTTTTTTTTAAATCTAAGGACAGTTTTATTGCATTCAAATGGAATTTAGCTCTTCACTAATCACTCTACTCTTTTTTGTGTGTCCTAGATGAAGTCATCACCCCCTTGAAGGAAAGGGACATTTCACCTACTTCTTTTGAGGGCTACCCTACATCCAACTCTAGGCCCACAAAATTCACAAATACTTCCTGAGTCCCTTCCACTTAAGGCAACTCCTTTTCATAGCATAGGTTGAGACTGGGGTGTAGACAGCCTTCCAGTCCTTTAAACCGAACGTATCTCTTCTGCACTAAAATTGCCGTCAAGACAATAAAGTCACGCGTAAGGCAAGAGGGTGAACACTGAGCATATGGAGCAGCCATGGAGGGAAAAGGACATGGGCTTCAGAGGCCAGAAAAACCAGGTTCAAATCAAGTCCTGTCATTTACTAGGGAAGCAACTATATGGAGAAGCAGCTAAGGCGAACCTTGCTCTGTGGGGATCCGGTCTTCTAGCCAATGTACACTTGTTGCTTCCAAAGCTGGATGGGCTTGAAGGATGACCTGGAGCTATTCCAAGAATATATATCTTAAAATAGCTGGGGCTCATAAGGAGAAATATGCCAGCACATGGGTGCAAGTGGACATGTGATTGTGATGTGTTGGAGTGAGTGCGGATATTAGCTGTGAAGCAAGACAAAGGTAAGTGTTGATAAAATGCAGGATGTTATACCTCTTGTTCTGCACGTTCCGTGGGCATTATTCAAGCTGTGCATTCTGGAGCACACTAAGACATGCTGTACAGTATAACAAATGAATGTGAATCAGTGTAGTATACCGTGCTGGGGAGGTTTAGAAACATGGGTAACAACTAAAGTCTCCTGATCGTGTCGGAGTCAGTTTCACATACATGCTGGCGTCGTAATTTTATGCTGCAGGAGCTGGTGATGTCTACTTGATAAGAGCACGATGTCTCAATGACGACAGCCTCTGGTGCAACTCAGGGACAGACACCCAGGTCATGAGCAGTGTGAGCCAACTTCTGTGATCGCATCGAGAGCAAGAGCAATCAAGCAAAGAAGGTATAGTACTTTTCTGGCATATTGATACACTCTTCTCCTTCTCTATCTTCTCTTCTTCAGGTACACTCATATGTGGTCCCAAGAAACTCTTCCACCCATATTTGCAAGCTGAATCATAGATTGAGAAGACAACGTGTTGCAACAATTGCTTGTAAGAAAGGATGTTGGTCACAAGGTGGCAGATTACCACACTCTTATGGAGAAGCCTGATTATATTTCTAAAAGCACAGAGCAGCAAAGAGGCAAGGAAACTTCAGAAAGGGGTGTGTGCCAATAAAGAAGCAGCACAAAGAGAAATCAAGGAATCGACTCCAACTGTAATTACACCAAAAGCCGTCAGATACCTAGGAATAAACCCAATCAAAGAGGTGAAAGACCTGTACTCTGAAAACTGTAAAACACTGATGAAAGCAATAGAAGATGACACAAAGAAATGGAAAAACATTCCATGCTTATGGATTATAAGAACAAATACTGTTAAAATGCCTACACTACCCAAAGCAATCTATATATTTAATGCAATCCTTATCAAAATACCACCAGCATTTTTCACAGAGCTGGAATAAGCAATTCTAAAACTTGTATGGAAACACAAAAGACCCCGCATAGCCAAGGGGAATGTTGAAAAAGAAAACCAAAGTTGGCGGCATCACAATTCCAGACTTCAAGCTCTATTACAAAGCTCTGTAGTCATCGAGACAGTATGGTACCAGCATAAAGACAGACACAGAGATCAGTGGAACAGAATAGAGAGCCCAGAAATGGACCCACAACTCTATGGTCAATGAATCTTCAACAAAACAAGAAAGAATATCCAATGGGAAAAAGATAGTCTCTTCAACAAGTGGTGCTGGGAAAACTGGACAGCAACATGCAGAAGAATGAACCTGGACCACTTTCTTATACCAGACACAAAAATAAACCCAAAATGGATGAAAGACCTCAACGTGTGATAGGAAATCATCGAAATCCTAGAGGAGAACAGAGGCAGCAACCTCTTCGGCTGCAGCCACAGCAACTTCTTACTAGACATGTCTCCTGAGGCAAAGGAAACAAAAGCAAAAATAAACTATTGGGATCTCATCAAAATAAAGAGCTTTTCACAGCAGAGGGAACAATCAACAGAAAGAGGTGAGTGCGAGTGCGCACGCATGTGTGCGCACGCGTGTGTTGAGAATGACAGATACCTTCCATGGCCACAAGTTCTAAAGGTCATGTAAGTGCTGCCTGTCCAGCAGTGTCCTCTCATCACAGGCCACCTCCTAAAGAGGCCCATGCAATCAGCACGATAAGAATTCTGAATTGACAGTTGACATCACACACCAGACCTTATGCCAAGGTGATTTTTTCCTAAGGCAGCGATCCCAACCCTGTTAGCACATTAGAATCACCTGGGTAGTATTTTTTTTTTTTTTATACTACCTCTGCCACGAGAGATTTTGCAGGGTTTCTGTTTGGACAAGTTATTGGTTAGATGGCTGTTTTTGGTCTGATGCGGGGCTCAAGCATCACTCTTATTCCAAAGGTCCTTAGGCGATTCCAGTGTGTGGCCAAGGTTGAGAATCAGCTAAGTAATCTAAAGCAGTGTCATTCAAAGTACGGTCCACAGACTTAGTGCTGATCTGTGAACTCTGTCACTAAGCACATTTTTTATTTCGTTTAGCTGACATTACTTTTCACAGCAAGACAGCAATACTTTCTTGATGAAGAAAGCAGTGCATTGATTTACATTCTGGGACAAGCTCTTTATCTCGTCATTGACTTGTAACAATTTCAGACCCAGCCCTAATCCATGGAACCACACTTCGAGGAGCACTTCCCTAAAGATAGTGAGGAGGGGGTCAGAGAGATAGGGAACAAGATCCATTTCCAAAGCATTTTACTTGTCAAAGCCCAGCTGTGATGGGGGATACGCTGATGCCCGGGGGAGCCAGCATGGCATTTCCCAGAGTTTATTTGTGGGACACTGCTAGGTGTTATGAACAGAAAGGGTTTAGTAGCTGGAAGATGTTTACCACTGAATTGCCCAAAGTCAGATTCCTGATCTGTAAGACTCTGCAAAACTTTTAATATACTCTTATGAATTGAGACTCTCCAAGAGTGGTGTGGGGTTTGGGAAACATGCATTTGACCATAGTTTCTGTCTTTTCACGTAGATATATGATGGATGTTTCATGAAACATAATTTGGAAAATATCAATCTGCTAATTACTGAAGAACATGTGAACAAGAATATAGTTAGTCCCCACATTCTCTTCAACCAGGCAAGCAAATTATCATTTAAAACCAAAGCAGAGGCGACAGCAGATTCCTGTGTATCTCCTGAACCCAGGGAGACCCCTATACATTCGGGTTGGGTTTGATTCGGGGAAATAGCTGAAAGTCATTCAGGCTATGTTTTTTTGGACAAGGAACATAGCCTACCTGGGTCCTATCGTGCCAGGTCAGAATGACACCTTTTCTTAAGTGGTTTATCAACTGGCCGTGAAGAGAAAGAAAGAAACAAACAAACAAGAGGAGTCGCTGAGCTATCTTACTATACTACTATTACTCAGAAGTAATAGCTTTGAAGGGGACAGTCCCCATATGGATGGATGAAGTTTTCAAGTATCAGCACTCAGATTTTCACTTTTTTTTTTTTTTAATCAAAATCATCATCATACACTGTCATTCACCCAGTGGACCTTTTGGAGCATTTTCCCAGAGCAGTGTTATTTTAAACATAAAAAAACTGAAACGGGCCATCAGCACTGGCCTCATACAGGAGAAATACCTGCCTTTGATATTAACCAAGGGAAACCTCAGGGAAACGCCACTGCCAGCTCAATAGAAACACCTAGGCTCAAGTAAGAAGGGAAGCCTGTTGCTTTAAAAAGCAGATCAGATTTTCTAGGCACGAATGGTTGTTAGTTTCTACTGGAAAGGCCAGCCTAGAGATTGAGTTGAGAGGCACATAACTAAAAAGAGAATAATAAATGCCCATTCTGGCCTGAAATTGAATTACTGGCTGTTAAGTACAGTTCCTTGATCAAATTAAGAGTTTTCCAAAAAGTAGAAACTCTTCCCAAAATATGATTTAATTTTGTTTGCTGCCATAGGCGGGAAATAGGACACGAGAGAGAATGTGCCATTACTGGTCTCCTAGTGTTTTAGGACATAAGCTGTCTATTAAGAAACAGCCAACATGGAACCAAGACAAACACATTTGAATACTTTCTGGGGAGAGGACAGTATTTACTCATTACTAATCACCAAGGCTTTCAGATTTCCGGCTTTAATTTGTTTTCAATTTGGACGACTTTTAAAATCTTTCTTGTGACTCTGCAATTAAGCTGCCATTTGCTTCAATGAGCAAAGAAAAATCTCTGGTGTCGTTTTGCCATCCTTCAGGTAATACATCAAAGGCAAGGTGACCCTAAGTCATAGTTACTTTGAAATTAAAAGATTAAGAGTAAAGTCTTTCATCTCTTCAGAGCCGCCCCAACATATGGCTCCATGTTTTCCTAATAAAGTAGGAATAACCCTTCAGTTCTCACCCTCAAGGGGACAGATATGGAACCCAGTTCCATCCTTTCTGAAAGTCGACATTTTCAAGGTGTCAAGCATCAGAGGTTGCTTCGTTTTTATCAAACAACTAATTCAAATAGTATTAGACCCATTTTCCTCAAAAGGCTCATTATTAATCACACTAGGAAGACACACAACAGGAGACAACAAAGCTGAAGAAAAAGTAAGGATGAAAATAAAGACATTTCCCCTCACACGTTCCTCAATACTCTTCTACTTTCTTCCTCTCCTACCATTTAGGCAACACTGGTGATATTCACAGGGACATATTCTCTCCTGGGTGTAAAGACAGCAAGGAAACATCAGAGGGAGGAGAGTCCTTGGTGCTAGTTACAAATACAACTCCCATAACATTGGGCACATAGTTTTTGCATTCTTTCGGTTGGTAAAAGCTTCCATACTTCATCACCACTCTGGAGCCCGGGTTCTCTTCTCCTCCAACCAAAGGCACTATGGTTGGATGCCTCTCTGAATTAAAAGGCTATAGGTGTCCCGAGGGAGATGGAATAAATCACATGAAAACAGGGCTGTAAGAAAAAAGCCAAATCCTTGATTGAAAGACAGTGGTTGACAACCCCCCGAGCTCTGTAATATTCTCCTATACTGCGTTGACTCCTTCAAATTTACTATTGTAATCAGGATTTTTAATCCTAAAAGCGAATGCTGGAAATCCATGATTTCTTTTTCTCAGTAGATTTTCAACAGTATCAACTTGCAAGCGAGTATATCTCGGTGTGATGCTTTTGAACAATCTTCAGACATCAGTAAAAGCCCAATGACTGGCTCTCAGAAGTTACTCGAAATCAGTGATTTCGTTTTGGCACACACGACAATGAAAGAAAAGAATCAAGCTACAAGGATCGTATTTTCTCTTTTCAAAAGCCTCCTGGAACAGTAAGAAGGAAGGTTTTGGTAACAACCTCCACTCTCCACGTGGCTTTCTGTTAACAAAGAGTGTTGCTGGTCCTGGGCCACATTAGACTCTCAGATACTTGTATGTGTGTCTTCAGCCAAATGCCGGCACTCACATAAGATTACATCATAAGTGGTTTTTATAGAAATTATCATATCACTGAAAATCACAAGCATTTGGAACAGATTAAAGAACTTATTTTGGAATTGGCTGCTCAGAAATAGAAACCTGCTTTTGGCAAAGTGTAACACAGCTTTAGTGTATCCTGCGAAGCCAGTGGGACAATTCCATCCTCCAATGTATTGTTTCACATGGCTTCTGAGGGCCCTGCACACCATATAAAAATACCTTTTAAAAGACAGGTGATTGTGAACTGTAAATAAATGATCTGTAGCAAATCTCAGGCGGTCATAAACTATGGGGAAAATCTGGCCCGCACCAAGACACGATCGATCAAATGGAACACCAAGACTTTGTCTGTAATAATATAAAAATAGTTGGTCAATTTTTGTCAGTTCAGTAAGAAGAAAATTAATTGCAAATTCATCATAATACACACGAAAGCTCTTTGATTTACTTTCATCACTTCTAAAACTTACCCAATTCAAACTTTTATTTTCCTCCCAAACACCAATGAAGTTTTCATTTTTCACTTGAGGGTTATATCAAAACCGCCTCATAAGAAGAGGTCATCCTGTCCATTGCCTTCACATGTGGTGAACTGGTGAGCATCCACGGCCAAGGTCAGTTAAGGTCTCGTGCTTTGGCCCAGAAACCATGAGAGGAACTCTCTTCCAAAATGCTTCACATGAGAATAAAATGTTTCCAAGTGTGGATATAGTTTAGAATGAAGATTCTATTTGTAATCAAGAGGCCTTTTATTTCTACTAACTGCAATAACATGTTACAGCAAGTAAGAGAAAACTAAAGACTGGACTTTATTATTATTATTTATTTATTTATCCTAGATCTCTTCCACAGCATCACTGTTTTCGCCCTGTCTAGGATCTTCTGGAATCTGCTAATTTGTACAGAGATCAAGTGTTTTCATTTCAAGGTCTGGTTTTTTTTCTTTTTTCTTTTCTTTCTTTTTTTTTTAATTTATTTTTTTCAAGGCCTGGTTTTGCCATTAACTTCTGGGACCTTGCACGAAGGGGCGTACAGTAAAATTGTAAGCCGCGTTATTCAAATGGCATTCCAGAAAGCCTGTAATGAGTCTAACACTATTTACGAATAATCCATAGGAGCAAGGAGGGAAATATTAGCTTCACTATTCCAGAGGACCTGGAAGGAGAGCGAGATAAGGAAAATCTTCAGTCTGAACGAAGACAATGCCCATCATCAAAGCGTATAGGTAAAAGGATGACAGTCACATTAAGCACAATTGCAGCCACTCAACATGTGGATGAAATGACAGATCAAAAACAATCCAAACCTTGTACAAGGATTTTTACTGATCTCCAGTCTCTAAAGAATTCTTCCTATCTGAAAACATTCGTAACAGGATACACAGTACGCTCCAGGGGTATTTTGAAAATTCACAGATCCTGACAAAATTGTACGTAATAAGAAAAGGGATGCAAATATTTATTTGCAAATAAATTTAGGTTATTTAACTGTATTTTTCTTAAATCTGAGTACTATTAAAATGATTTGAAGTAACTTTCTAAACTGATTGCTTGACTGAATTTAACCAGGTGCTTCTTAAATTGCTTCTTTTTCTTTCTCTAACCAAATTTTGTTTTCTAGGCTCATGTGTAAGTATAAAACAGTATAGTATCTGTAACATACATGTTCAATTATGTTTAATATATATGACTACATCATCAACGGTATAGATCTATGACACAGACACTGGTTTTATGTGTGTATGTATTTGCAAGTATATGTAATTTTAGAGAAAAGAAAGCAGAAAATATTGGAATGCATTATAAAGAGTAAAGTAATTGTCACTGGTTGAAAGTTTTTCTTTCACTGAAGCAGAAGCTCAAGTTGGTATCCTCTCCACCAAACCACCAAAAGATTCATTTTACTCATCTCCGGATGAGTTCAGTGTTGGCATCGGAACTCATTCCCAAATTAGACATGAATACCAAAGCACGGGTAGAAACAAATGCAAATATTCTATTCAATGGCTGAAATATACACGAAGGCTGAAAAATGTACGTTTCTCCTTTTCTGCCAACGAACATTTAAAAGTCTATTTGGAAGGACAGAAGTTGAAATGGACACACATGGCAAAGAGCTGACCACATTCTTTTTGATATATGCAAAAAAGTGGGGGGAAATGTCTGAATACTCTCTCTAGACGGACAAGGTACTTTAGAGAGAGGGTGGCAGCACGGATTGCGATGCACATGCTATTGACCTCAGTTTAAGTATCGGCAAGTAGAATTTTCCAAACCTGGACTTGAGCTGCAAAGGAAAACAAACTACTCAAGAGTCTCCTAGAGGCATGCATTTCACTGACGCAAAGTGCAACTGGGCGTGCATTACATGGGACATCAGGGCCTGCTTCAGCGGACTAAGTGGACCACGAGCATTCTTCAAGCACAATGCGGAAGCTTTATGGAGTGGAGGAGAGTCAGAGAATTTGCAACCGTCTTCTCATTATGTCCCTTCAGAAGTGTCATTCCTCAGCCGAGTGCTGTTTCAGGAATACAAGGTGATGGGAACAGACTTGGCCAGATGTTGGCCACAGGAGCAAGCAACTTTAGCAGCCAAAATGGCGCAATGGAAGGACAGCAGCTGAGACCCGTTCCGCTGTGAGAAGCAGGAGGCCGCGCGCGCTGGGCCCAAGATGACTGTATTATACAGTGTTCCTTCTGAGCCTGCATAACACATTCACCGGCGAGCCAGGGGCCTCCTAACTCTGTCAGGGGCCGAACGACACACAGCACACCAAAGGGCAATGCACAGTCAAAAAGAAAGAGAAAGAAAGAAGAATGAGAGAAAACAAGCAAAAACGCGCGTCCGTTGGGCACAAACCTTCGGGCTCTGTGTTTTCTTTGTGGTGTACTTGCTTCAGCGGGCAGCAGAAGATTTCGTGACACTTAGCACGAAAGGGGGACTCTTTTTTCTTTAATTCCGCAGATTGGATGGAATCTTGCCGTAACATAATGTACTCCTGTGTGCCAGGGGGGGCGTCATCCAGAACTGTGGTCACCACACAACAAAATGAACTCAAGTTAGAGCTTCAGGAAAGCAGCGAGCGTCTTAAATCCCATCTACTCCCGGGGAAGACTAAAGAAACAACATTCCTAGGAAAAGTTTCAAAGGAAAACGTTGACTAGCTTGCTGATGTTACTTTTAGGGGCTGACTTAAAAATAATAAAGCCCTGGGAATAGCTTACTCGACTCTACAGACCTCTGTTGCTAGTACAACGAAAATTTAAGGCTGTGAAACCGTGTCGGAAGTGCCATAAAACACTTTAACCCCAATAACCGTATTGTATCTAAATAAACACCAAGTCGCGCTCACGCGTTGCAATTTCAGATACAGTAGAAATATGGGCAGGTTGAACTGGCTGAGGTCCAGCAATTACCAGTGTCTTCATTGCGGTTTCTTGCTCTGGTTGGCTCCCTCGGAGAACCCGACTTAAGTGACTTTAGCCAAACACCCAATCAGACAGAAGACAGGGGTGCTGCTCTTTAATCTTTGAGTTTTAGAAAGAACCCGGGCCGTTGCAGATGTATTTCAGATATTCAGAACCCCTTACTGAGGACAAGAAATTCTTGTTGCCAGCCTCACAACCAACACCGGATCTGGACCAAAGACCTACCTTGCTGAACTGTGGGAGAGCCGGACCCGGTTCACCTAATTTGGCCTTAGATCCTGAGCCCCCCTCAGCTCGCCCTTTCTTTCCAGACCCTTTCTGCATTTCCTAAGCAAGATTGTGAATGCCTAAGTGCTTTCTCCCTGTAATAACACGGGGCTCTGATTTGAAAGAGTCCCCACCGCTACATTCTTCAACCTGAAAACCACCCACCAAGCGGGGGTGGGGGAGGTGCAAATTCAATCTGCGTTTGCAGAAACAAGGAACTGACCCCAGATTGGATTTTTTCCTTTCTCTTTCACACCCTTCCCGATGAGGCCATTCCATTTTGCCAGGAGTGAGTCAGTGCCTCTAAAGCTGTGATTAATGGCATGCTGACTCATCCTACACCCCCAAATGCATACACTTAGCATGCACTTAGAAGGACCAATACCACCAGCAACCTTATCGGGAGAACAACACTGTGGGGCTTGTAAAATATAAACAGCTTATGGTAGAAATTACGTGGGACCTGAAGCTTCTGTGTTTGGTAAAACATTCCCAGCTCATTGGCTGGGATTTTAACGACCTTTTAAGAACTTTCTTTCGTGTTGGGGTAAAAAAAAAAAAGGTATAAAACCCAACAAAACTTTGAAATTAGTATTATGAGCTCAGAACAAGTTCTTAATAGATGGCTTGTATGTGGAATTGTTGTCTTCCTTTACAAGTCATTAAATTACGCAAGAAGGTGATGAATATTTTAGCCAGCTCTCTATTTTCCTCTAGCCTTCAGCAACAGTAATCAAAAATATTATATAGGCACACCATCACAGTTTTTCCTGGCAGAGTCCCCTTCATCTACTAGGAATGTGACTATAACTCCATAGAATCACGTTGTGAAATGCACATCTTTGCTAGCAACAGCTGCTATTCAAAACATTTGCAACCATTTCCTGCTACGAGCAGAGAGTTAGGATAATACGGACACTTATCAAATTCCAGCATCACAGCTGAAGACCAATTCTGGTTTTACCACCCAAAATATTTAAAGAAAACCTCTCAAACTTGGAACTCTTTAAAAAAAAGAAACTCCCGGGATTATCGAGAAGCTAAGAAATTCCATTTTCACGCACTGCGTATAAGAAACATATTTTAAGAGGAAAGGACAATTGGAGGATTAAGAAGAAAAGAACAACTTTTTGGTAATACATAGGGAAGCTGTCATTCAGAAGCACATGATAAACATCAGGAAATTGTCTTCCACTCTCATTTTTCAACACCAACAATGACGTCACAAGTGGGCATTTCCAGAGATTAATGGCAGACTGAAGCTTGATAGCCTTTTCCTGACTCTCTAGCCTTCAGCTCCTTCCAGCTGGTCATTAATTCCCAGAAAATGCCTTGCGCTGACATCATTATTGTTTAATTAGATACAACTGGTTATCTGTAACATACAACAAAATTCTAATAAAAGCGACATGCTGACCGATACAAGAACCAGCCCCTAAATTCATCATGATGGGGAAAGCATGAAGGTCACAAAAGTGCAGGAAAATTGCTTTCCACAAAATTCTCTCTCCTGTTCTTTCTTCAAATTGAATTCAGCGAGTGCAAAAGGTGCCAAGATGAGAGCATTTAAGGAGCCACGTGAGTAATAACCACAGGCATAGAACATTTCCTTGGAAATTGTGAACATCTGGAAGTTAATGGCTTAGCTTTGGGTCTCAGGCTGTCTCTACTCAATGCCCTAAACATCAGTCAGTTCAGGCAAAACAGAAAAAAAGCCAATCTATCAATAGCTTGGTGTCACACTGACACAGGAGCTAGAAACACTGTGGACTTTTTAACCAGAAGTGACATTGTATGGGCAACACCTCGGGTATGTAAAATTTCTGAAACTGAGGATATTCTATGTGAAAAATTAAAACTATTATATCAAATCCATTTATTCCCGGGGCTCCCTCAGCTAGGACAGTGGCTCTATGTGCAATAGCAGCAACAGGATTGGCAGGAGACTTCCCACCGGACCCCAGCACTAGGGCAGGTGGGCACCTGAATTCTACTTCTCTAAAAAAGGCATGAGGATGCAAAGCTCTCAAAGAGTATCCATTCTATAAAAGGGAGAGGAGGCTTGTAAAGTAGCCAGCTCATCAAAACAGGAAAAAAGAATGTGATTCTTCTTTCCCTGGCTTAGTCCAATGTTTTCTGCCATTTTTCTCCTTCTAGCGCATTGCCTTCTTGCACATGACCTCTATCCTCTGAAAACCACTCCTCCTTCTGTTCATTTGAGCCATTTGTCCACATTTATGCAATGACTCCTGCCGCCTCCCCAACAATAGATTTATCCAATCTCGGAGGGAGACAAAGGACTCCAGTGATTAGGAAGACAATGGATTTACACGAAGCCTTCTCCAGTTTCAGAGGCTCAGCTTGATTCCTCCAGACAAATAAGACAGTAAGAGTGGCTCATGGTTGATTTCTGGACCATGAGGCCCCATGTTTTGAAGAAGGTTGCTGAGCCCCATGACAACGGCTACTGGGGGGTAGGCCTCTGCTGGGAAACTGCACCCACATAGTCAGTGCCCTTGGCCTTGATCACCCAGCCCACCTCCTCGGGATTGCAAAGTCCCACAGGAGTCGTCAAAAGCTGGGAGAAGACAAGTGCACACATGCAAACTCACACATCCAGACACGCAGACACGGTCAGGTGGCATACTCAGACATGGAAGTGACAAGAATAAGTGACTTTAGGGGAGGGGATTGATTGTTAGGAGCACAATTTATGAAATAACTAGGGCCTGTTATAAAATGTGTTCTATTGACCAACCGTTTAGGTGGGCAAACCTGCATCAAGACTTGGTTTCCCAGCGGCCTCACTGGAGTGGCACTAAACCATCCCCACTCTCCTCTAGGTCCCTCAGCAATCACCAAGATCAAGGACGGGGTGGGGAGCAGTTATGGCAAGGGAAGGGAGTTGAAGTCTAAGCCTGATGACCTGGCCTAAACTATTCGTGTTCACAGAGATATCGTATTCCCATTTCCAACTGGACATAAAGAAAGCAATGCTCTATAGCAAAACTTAATCATTGATAAAAAAAAAAAAACAATCCCAATGTAATGTACCTATAAATGTGCTTTTATTTAATTAAGTTAACATTTATACCTATTTTTTTTAAAAACCCAGTTGTTTTACTCTATAACTTTTACCAATAAATACAACAGCGGCTACATAAAACAGCTACGCAAATATTTAGTAGTATCACAAACACCCCAACGTCATCTTCCATGTCATTCCAAACAAAATTTCTTTAGAGATGATTAAGTGCAACCTCTTTGTCTTAGAACATAAGGAAAAGAAAGCTCAGGAAAGGGACATACCCTGACAAGTTACAGAGTTATTGGAAAAGCCCAGCCTGGAAGCCAGGATTCCAGTGTGTTTACCAGCAAATCTAAAGTAAGACTGCTCTGTACAAACACTGTATATTAAAAACAGATGGGGCTCTTCAACATGACTTAGCTTACAAGATTACCCCTGCCTCCAACAAAGTTTTCTTTCTTCAAAGACGGAAAAGCTGCGGCGCCTGGGTGACTCAGTGGGTTAAGCCTCTGCCTTCGGCTCAGGTCATGATCTCAGGGTCCTGGGATCGAGCCCCGTATTGGGTTCTCTGCTCGGCAGGGAGCCTGCTTCCCCCCCTCTCTCTGCCTGCCTCTCTGCCTACTTGTCATCTCTCTCCATCAAATAAATAAATAAAATCTTAAAAAAAAAAAAAAAGGATGGAAAAGGAACCAGAGACAGCCTAGGAGACCATTTAGACAATGCACGTTGGCACCTGCTCCCTCACCAGGCCCCTGGGATTCGTGAGGCTTGCCGACTTCAAGCTGGAAGCACTTAACAAGCCCCCAATTATTTGATGATGCTGTTTTTTGCTTTAAAATGAATTCTTCAAGAGATGACTCAACATACTTAATTAATGATACATAATTTTAAATCACAGTGAATCTGAGATCACCACGGTGATGGAAATGAAATGATTGGAGCTACCAATCAAAGTTATTAGACATATACAAGTGACTCCAAAAAGCAAATACATAAAACACCTATGAATCAGAAAATGTGGCGAAGTACACACATTATCAAATGTCCTCGCATAATGAGAAAAAAGTGAGAAGAAAATCAAGTAATTGAAGCAAATTACTCTTCTATATCACTGAGCACCTGTCACGCTGATGCTCAGCCACAGGATGAGTTACCTCAAGACCTCCATTTTGCCTTCCAGCTAACTGCCTATTACTTATCTGTATATGATACTTAAGTTTTACTGCCATAGCGGATACAATCAAGATGGCAGGTATAAATGTTAATGAGTAACTTAAGCAATTCTCAGTAACAGAATCCGATACTAATGATCAACACAAAAACAACTTTAAAATATTTCCAGAAATTTCAGTTACCTTCTTCTTGGCAACCTCCCCCATCTCCATTCAGTCTTCTCAACCACAATTAAGACTTCCTCCAAATTTTGTTTGTTCCAGCTGTTTTGTTCTTTTCACGGTAGAATGAAATGTGGACTCTTTATCATGGTGGCTTCCCTCCTCAATTCCATCAACGCCTCTCATCTTGTTACTCACACTAGATTCTTCCATTAGTATCTAGAATATGGTAGGCTTTTTTCCCTGCCCGAAGGCCTTATACTTGCTGTTCACCATGACTCCCCCTTTATGTCCTTCCAGGTTCTACTTAAATATCATGTCCTTAGATATGTCTTCTCAACCACTGTAGGTAGGTCTGTACTTGTCACAACTGTAATTTTTAAATGCATGTATGTATGTATGCACATCCGCCTGTCTCATCTCACCCCGCAAGAATACAAGCTCTCTCAGGCAGGAACATCATTTGTCTCGTTTATCACTCTACAGCTTTTTGGTTATCATTATAGGCTTTTACTGAAACATTAGGTTGATAATTATTTTCATATATATGTCTTTCCTCCACAACTTGAACGTAAGCTCCCAGAGGGCAAGAACCATGTCTTTTGGTATCATCTTTGCTTTCCCTAATGGCCCGCAATGCTTTGCGTGCATAAAACCACTCCCTCCTGGGGATAATCATGCCTACGCTGAAAGCGTGTGCTAAGAAGAACGGTTTCTAAATGGAAGGGGTTCAGCACATTTCCTGACCGCTGGCAGGCACAGAGAGGTTGCTCTGTGCACTGAAGGATGTTTAGCAGCATCCCTGGCCTCTACCCCACTAGGTGTCAGGAGCACCCTCCCATCCCCGGCCAAATTGTGATCCCCCAAACTATCTCCAGATATCGCCAAACATCCCTCCCCAGCAGGGTGAAGGCAAAACCACCTTAGCCGATAATCACAGGACTTGAGGGTGGGTAAAGCCCCTCTGGTTTAGAAACCTCTTTGTAAAGAACAAGCCCCGATCCCAGAAGTCCCTCTGTGACCCTTGGAGCCCTCAGCGTCCTGCAGGGGCTCAGCTGTTCCATTTGGGGAAGGAATACTACCCCACCAGTCCGGACCAGAAAGAGAGGAAAATGCGCCGGGGAGCATGCCAGTCGCCTAGGCGACAGAGAGCCTTTCACTGGCGGGATGTAAGGCACGACTGCTACACTTCGGTGGGGTCATTACTCAGCCTAGGGCAAAGGCTTTGTCCTGTGAACGATCACACCCGGCAGCACCAATGGCGAGCATCGTCAGGCACCTGTTGGGAGTAACAGGCTGGGGCCCAGCCAACCAGAGACCTGACTCAGGTGGGGATGAGAGGTAAGAAGAGGAGGCTGGGAAATCCTCTCTGACCTTATCCAGGGAGCTTTCTTGAAGCCTGGCCTTCCCATCTTCTAAAGGCCCAAGTCACCAGGGACAATGCGTCCTCCTACTAAAGACAGAAATGAGTCTGTTAACAAGAAATGTGGCAGCTCCCACCAGCAGAGCAGACCATGCCTTCGGAGGTCCTGCGCCCCTGCATGAATGACCTAGAGTGTATCCCTGCTGCAAGTCTGAGCACGTGAGAAATAGCAAGACCACAGAGAAATACGTTCCACCTAAGCATACGGGGCCTTGCTGCCCATCTCAATGGTACAATCCGAGTTGTTGACCTCAGCCTGTTACTTGCACGTTGTCCAGCTTTATGTCCCCCTGCTGTGCACCCTGCTCAGGTCCCAGACAAACTCAAGTGTCTGTCAGACCTCCCTAGAAGGCTCATGGAGACACAGACGCCTGGGCTCCCACCCTCTGAGTTTCTGATTGAGGTGGTCGGGGCTAGAGTGTGAGTGCTGGCATCTCTCGCAAGTTCCCAAGGGCTGCGGCTGCCGGGCCAGGATCGCATGTGGAGAACGACAGCCCCAGCTGTTGGTTTTGCCTCTCCCAGCCAACTGCATTCTCCTCGGCCCAGTGCAAACACAGTCTAAACCAGTGGTTCTCAGCTGTGGTGGAGCAGGAACAGGACCGGGGGAGCTTCGACAAAGTAAGCTACCCATGGCGCCACAGCAGATCAATTAAACCAGAGTCTGTGGGCCGGGGCCAGAGCACTGGTAGGTTTCCCAGCTCCTTGGCTGAATCAAGGGCCCAGCTAGGGTTGTGAAGGCCTACTTAAGCCTTTCTGCACTATCCCCGGTGAAAAGTCCTCTATCCTCCTTGGAGGGTAGGCTCTGGCCCCCAACCATCTTACTATTTCCATTTCTTTCCATATCTCAGCCCAGCGTTGCGGCATACAAAATTGTACAACAGTCCATATCTCCCCGTAGGAGCCCCGTTCCAGCCTCGAGCTAGTTCTGTGGTGGTTTGTGCAGAGCTCTATCATAGCATTAATCCACCCATGCCCTCTGTTCGCGTGATTTTTTTTGAAATGACTCTCTCACCAGGCAGTTTTGTTGGATTGAGTCAAACCAAGCTCTATTCTTATTAAGGCTCCTCAAGGTCAATGTCTTGGGCTGGTGAGAACATGTGTCTCTGCCTGAAGCCAGCCATGACGCTTCATCTCAGTACCCTAGTCCTTCCTCCTCGGCTCTTCATTCTCGGGGTCCACACAGCTATTTCAAATTTTACATATGCTATAGTCTCAACCGTGGTGCAGTCTAAGCTTGCAGTCACAGAACAAAATGGTGCCAAGAATTCATCAGGAACTTTGTTGGTGATTGGCTAAATAGGCTGGCCCTTCTTTCATGCCAACACATAATAAGGGATTTGGGCTACATTTCCTCCAAATTGCTTCCTTGAACCCTGTAATTCAGGGGTTCTCCACTCTAGCTGCAGAATCAGAAACACTTGGGAAGCTTTCATACCACGCTCACCTCTAGAGGTTCTCATTCAATTGGTCTCGTAGTGGGGTTTGGGTCTTGGTAGTCCTTAAAAGCTTCTTGGGAATGTTTCTAAGGTGCAGTTAGGATGGCAAACTACTGTGTCTAACTGAGGGAACAAGAGAAAAATTAAAACCACAAGTGTAAGCACGATTAACTGTGAAGATGTTTTCCTGAGCATAGAAAGAAGAGCTCTAAAGAAACGAGGACTTTCAAGTGCTAGGCCCCTTAATTAAGTAAGGAATACAAATGGATCTCTCAAGGAGAAAGTTTCAAAAGCCTTAGGGAATGCGGTGGGGTGTGTTGGCAGAGGCCTTATAATCAATCCGTCCTGGTTTCAAATTCTAGCTCTGAGGCCCTAAGTGGTCTCCAGAGTGTGGCCTTGAGCTTAGTTTCTTCATCCATAAAATGGGATGACAGCTGTTCTTAAAGGAGGGCCCCAAACCAGCAGCACACATATTACATAGGAGCTTGTTAGAAATGCAGACTCTTAGCCTCGCCAAGTTCACACCAACAGAATCAGAATCTGTCTTTCCAGAATATTCTGAGGTGACCGCTGGGCACCTTGAAGGTGACATGAGCCTAAAACAGTGGCTGGTGCGCAGTGGGGACTCTGTCTGGGTTCATTCCCTTCTCTCTTGAGGCCAAACAACTATTTCATAGCACTTCAATGTAAATTCGTGGCAACCCTGTCATGGGACAGAGGAAAGAGCTCTAGACTCGGGAGACCCCTGCCAAGACCTTGAACACATCCATTTCCATCTTTTACAGATGACCAAACCGAATCACGGTGTTCAACGGGGCTGTTCTAAGAATGAAAAGAGAGGATGTGCGTGGAAGCATCCAGCACACCGCCTAGTCCTCGACAGGTACTCCGTATGCACGAAGTACTCCCTGAGTACTGACGGAGGCTGAATCCAAGTTAACGAGGAAGTGCCTTTCCCAAGCAAAACACGTCAACCACCTACATTCTTGCTTAGTCTCCACAAGGCTTCACACCACCTTCATTTTAGTTTTCTAGCCAAAGTAGGGGGATTGGCTCACAGGAGAAAAAAAAAGATGGCTGTACAGCTCACAGAGCAGTAAACTGACAAATGGTATTTTCTCTCCTGCTTCCTCTTTCTCAAATAAATAAAATATTAAAATTAAAAAAAAAAGACTGAATATCTAGGCAGCCTGTAAAGATGGCTGCACTGTGGACTCCAGACATTGCTTTTGCATCCAATTCTGCCTCTCCCTCCACACCTAAATAGGGAGGCAAGGGCATCATTCAATAAGTGGCCTTTCCCTTCAGACACAATAAGCTAAGGGGACGGTTCCCACGTAACTCATGGCCTGATGCATGTTTGTTCCAGCCAGCCTTGCTCTCTGTGTGTGTCTGTCTGTCTGTTGGAGGCTTTGCTTTTAATGCCTTTGCTTTTAATAAATGTTAGTCCAGGAGCTCAGGTTAGGCTCACAAAATGATGTCATGGCTCCTCATAGCAACAGCCTGAAATCTTCTCAGCCTTTGATCTTAAGACCTTTTTGGGCAACAGCACAGGCTAAATGGCTATAGAAAGCCTATTTTCTCCTATCAATCTTTTCCATTTTCAGAGCATTAAATCTCAGAGGACTGGGGTTTCCTCAGCAATATACCAGAGAGCACACTCTCAAGCCTGGCACCCACGTCCTCCTCGGAAGTGTGCTCAGCAACACCATACTTCCTCCCATGGCATGCTTGGAAAGTCCTGCCCTACTCGTTGTCATTATTTCCCTCACATTCTTATTTCATGTTTTGAAAGCGAATCTCGGATAGAAATCTCATCATGGCTCCGAGTCTTCGGGGATATCTTTAGAGCTGAGGAAACCCCACTTTCCAGGCTCTCTTGGTAGCCAGGAATTCCTCGGTCCTAGCGATCATAGCTGGAAAGCAATATTGTAATGCTGCTTAAAAAGTTTGACTGGGAGAGTGATGATGCCATCAAACGTACCTCTACCTCTCCCTATATCCCCCCCAAAAATATCTGAGTAGCAAACTCACTGTACTTTCTTAATCAGGAAGTAGTGCCCTTATTCTCAAGCAAAGAGGGTTCCCTTATTTCCCCCTCTTGCTAGTGTTCTGTGGTCATATATGCCTCTATCACCTATTGGTGCCCCTTCTACCAAGGTGACACGGATGGAAGTTCACTCAAGTCCATTAGCAGCCTGTCACGACTGACCCTTCAGCAGGAACCATACAGCAAATACCAATATCTGGGCTGATCTAGAAAAACCACTTCTCGGAAACAATAAAAAAAAGCGTATGTCATTGTGGCTGTGTGCCACCTGGTATTCTACGGAACGGGGCTGTGCCCATGATCTGAGAAACAGTAAAGGAGAAAGAAGGCCCAGGAACAGAGGGAGGAGAAGGCTTCTCCAGTTGATCAAGACGTGAGTCCTGGAAGGCCTTGTTTCATTTAAAATATGCACTGGTTACCTCCTCTCCCTAGTCACAAACTGTACTCAAGCTCATAAAAAGGCACTCAGTTCAGTTCAGCTGCAACGTCACGTTCATCAGCGTGCCAGTTCAAAGGGTCCTCGACAACTCCAGGAAATGCTGCAGAAGAATTCTTACCTCTTAGGTGGTTACAAGAGGCACATTTTAATTTTTTTTAATTTTTAAAAGATTTTACTTATTTATTTGAGAGAGAGAAAGAGAACCTGGGGAGGGTCAGAGGGAGAAGCAGACTCCCCGCTGAGCTGGGAGTCCGATAATGAGCCGAAGGCAGTCGCTTAACCGACTGAGCCACCCAGGAGCCCCTTAGAGGCACATTTTTAGCTAATGAAAAGAAAGCATTACAACAAAGTTCCCCATGACAATAGCCGAAATCCAGGAAATAATTCTAAAAAAGCAACATTCCAATTCAATGAGTGCTTTTCTTTGCACCCAAGCCTGCCACAGTCTCTGACTCCCCATTCAGTAAATAGAGCTGGTGTTTCTTCTCAGGAGGGCTGTCCCTGTAGGAATTACAGATGGGAGAAAAAGATACCGTGCCAGGTTAGAACCCACTCTCAATTTGTTTGAGAGGAATTTCGAAGCACATGGTATTTGAGTTTGTTTACTCTTGGCAGCATTTCTGTTTAAGAAAAAGGCATTACAATTATTTTAAAAGCCTCAAGCCATCAAATGTCCTTAAAATAGCATTTAATGATTTAGGTGTAAATGAATCATAAACACTTAGATTAAACTTCCTCCTCATTCCCTACAAACCCAGCTGGTTGAGTAAGGTTTTAACAAAAGAGCACTCAGTCTGCTCCATCCTTTTCAAGGTAAGTTCATGGGAGGTGGGCTCCAAGCTGGGTCTGGTGTTCACGTTTAAAACATTAGGAGTACACACATTATATTTCTTAAGGGAGTAAAATAGAGTGCCTGGTGTCTACTACGCACTTTGACATCTCATTTCTAATATTCACAACAACCCCATGAGACAAGTATCCTTATTGTCCCCACTCGGCACAGAGTGTCCGAGAGGTTAAGGAACTTGTCCAAGATAACCCAGCTATCAAGATGCAGAGTAGGATTCAAACCCAGGTCTCCATGTCACGACAGCCTATATCCTTACTCGCAATACCATATCTGATCATCATTTGTACATCTGGTAGGCAGGATAATGGCTCCTCCAAGATGTCCACATCCTAATCCCTGGAATCTGCAACTATGTCACCTTAAGGCAGCAGATGAAATTAAGGCTTCTAAGCAGTTGACCTGTAGATGGAGAGAAGCCTACATTATCCAGGTGGTTCCAGGGTAATCAAAGGAGCTCTTAAAATCAGAAGGAGGCAGAAGAGTGGGACAGAGAAATGAAAAAGAAGAAGAGGCAAGACAGATTAAAAGTATGACAGGACCCAACCTACTGTTGCTGGCCTTCAATACTGAGGAAGGAGGCCATGAGCTAAGGAATCCATGTAGCCTGTAGAAGCCTGTAGAAGCCTGTAGAAGCCAGCTAGCAAGGAAGCAGGGATCTCTGTGCCACCAGGAACTGAACTCTGCTAACAATCCAAAAGAGCAAGGGGACAGATCCTTCTCTAGAACCTCCAGAAAGGAATGCAGCCATGCCAAGGCCTTAGTGTGGGCCCAGAGAGATGTGTGTCTGCCTTCTGACCTACAGAATTACATGATAAAAACCTTACATTGCTTAAGCCGCTAAGTCTGTGATAATTTGTCATGGTGGAAAGAGAAAACTAATACAATATCCAAAGTTTAATGCCAAAAACCTAATTCAGGTTTACAGCTCATAAGTCGTTATTTTAATAACAGCAATCAAATATTATATATGGAACTCATGTATCTTTATCTTCAGCCTGAGAAGAAAACCTATGCACGAAGATGCTTCCTTTGGTCTTCTCATTTTCTATTCCCTCCATAATATTACCTTTCAATATTCTTTCAACAAATACTTATTGGGAACCTACTCTATGCCAGGCACTCACTAGTCAATGCATATAGTATACAGCAAGTGGAAAAAAATGTAGACCCAAACCCTTGCCCTCATGGAGTTTACACATTTGGGTGGGGGGTAAACAGTAAATGAATCAGAAAGATGAGTCCCCAAGGGTCTCTGAGTCTCTCATGGGAAGAGAGCTGCTCTGAATTACTGCTACACCCAGCTCCATGAGAAATAGTCTTTGACAAGGTAAGCGTTGGCCATGTCAGTTTTCTGTCACTGGAGTATAACCGAGCCTCACTGAGAATGTGATGTTGGAGCAAAGGCCCTAAAGAAGTGCAGAAGACGGTGGGCCATGGAGATATCTAGGAGGAGAGCATTCCCAGTGGAGGGATCCAAAATAAAAAGACGCTGAGGGAGGACTACGAGTTGCTATTTTTGTAGAAAATGAAGGCCAATGTGGCTGGAGTTGAGAGACCGAGGCGAGGAGTGATAGGAGGTCAGAAAAGAAATAGGAAGCCCACTCACGCAGGCCACCGTAATAACTGGCTTTAATTCTGGGGGGCAGGGAGTCATGGCCTGGGTTCAGGCAGAAGGGTGATGTGACCTGGCTTAGGTGTTCAAAAGCTTGCTCTTGCTGCTATGTACAGAAGGGATTTCAGGGGAGAAGAAGCAGACAGGCTGCTTGGGAGGCCACTACTCTAATCTAGGTGAGAGATGATCAGACTTAGTACTTAGTGGTGTAGGCAGAAAGGATTCTGGGTGCATATTCTAGGAACTCAGATTCCTATGAACGGAAGTTGTATCTAGAATAGATAAAGAAGTGACTATATATATACATATCACATATATATATATGTCACATATATATATGTAATGTAATATTACTCAACCATAAAAGAGAGCAAGATCCTGCCATTTGCAACAACATGGATGGACCTAGAAGGTATTATGTGAAGTGAAATCAGTCAGAGAAAAATAAATAGCATATGATTTCACTTATGTGTGGAAGCTAAAAAACAAAACAAATAAACAAACAGAAAATGGACTCAAATACAGAGCAACTGGTAATTGCCAGAGGGGATGTTGGAGGGGGCATAGGCAAGGAGGGGGAGGGGATTAAGAGATACAAACTTCCAGTTATGAGTCAAAGAGATGGAAAGTATGGCACAGGGTATGCAGTCCATAATATTCTAATAACACCATGTGGTGACAAAGGGTGACTACACTTATCACAGTGAGTATTACCCTTATCACAGAATTGTTGAATCACTATATTGCACACCTGAAACTAATATAACACTGTATGCCAATTACACTTCAATAAAAAATGAATTAAAAAAGTTCTATCTAACAGTATGCAATATCTAACAACATTATTAATACAGATACCTTTTGATAATGGTAATTCCATGGACTATACAGTTTCCAGAGGGAAACTATTTACCGTGGACTAGCTACTTTTGCTCTTTAGACCTTGGAGAGACAGCACCTCACCCTTAGCTCTCCCCTGCAGTATCTCATTGGACTAAATGCATCTCTATAGAACATGATCAAGTTTGTACTCAGCAAACATTAACATTGCAGGACAGAATTCATGGCAGTGGTATTTCATGGGCAGTTTGCAAAACAACATTCTTGAGAAATCAATTCCCTTGATCCTTCACACCATTCTTGTTTCTCTTCTATAAACCTATTTCCTTCTGTCGTTATGTCAAAGACTCCACCAAACAAGTCTAACACTTCAAGTGCTATTGGAGGAGAGGACTGATGGGCAAACAACTTTAGAACTCAGGTGCCTGGACTCCTAGCCCAGCCTAGGAGCCTACCTCTTTGCTATGTAAGTCACACCATCTGTGTGGGTCCAGATTTCCTCAAATGGAATGGACCAGAGGATCTTTAAGGTCTTTTCACCGCTTTAGGTCAGGGTGGGAGTAGGGAGGTTCTTGGGTCTCCTTGGTATTTTCTTCAATAGGAAGCTCACTAGCATAACCCTGCTGGCTTCTCTCTGCCCCATCCTTCACTCTTTCCTGGATGGGGTACTGGTGGGGTTTTAAAAGACAAACTAGAAGCCCTAGCCTAGCCTTTTCCTTTTCCCTTTCTCCTGGGGAACCAGCTCATCACAGACAGCATGCATTCTGCTCTGCTCCTATATGGCTTAAGTTTTGCAGGTGAAGGTCCTTGCCAGGCTGAAGATTAAGATGGGAGTCTGTTACGATCCAGAGCTGCCCACAGCTGAGTAGATTCATCTAATTATGAGGTTCGTTACTAGAACATCCACCTCTTTGCAGATAAAAACCTCATCTCCCAGGGTCAGATTTATTTAGAATAAAGGTGATATTTTGTTATTCATACACCTTTCTCTTTTGACTTGTTTCTTAATTTGTTCCCAACCTGGACAGAGGGAGAAAGAGTGTCCCCCACTCCCTGCAAATGCCATCAGTATTTGCGAATGCTTAGAATCATGGCTTCTAGAGTATTGGACAAGTCCTAAAACCTCTACAAGAATGTCAAGCTCTGCAATAATGTAGGCAATGGTAGTCAGGAAGTCAGAAGAGCGATATACATCAATGTGCTCAGCCTCAGTAGCATTCACAGCAACGCTGAATTATTACTGCTTACCAGCACTGAAAAAATGTAACAGAATGATATTCAATATCGGTAAAGCTATGTGGACACTGAAACTTTCATTTAAATTGCTGATGAAAGCGAAGAGCATTTGCTCATTCCTTTTGAAGAGCGTTCTGGCATTAGCTAATTAGATGAACAATGGGTCCTCCTATGATCAAGGCATTGGATGCCTCAGTATGTATCCAGGGAAACCCTTGCACGCATGCCCAAGGAGAGTTACATAAGGTTTGTTGCATGAGGCTACTCTAGCATTGGTAGCAACAGGAAAACATGGGCACAATCTAAGTGACATCCAAAAAAAAAAGAATGTTTAAAACAAAATGTCGGGGCGCCTGGGTGGCTCAGTGGGTTAAGGCTTCTGCCTTTGGCTCAGGTCATGATCTCAAGGTTCTGGGATCAAGCACCGCATTGGGCTTTCTGCTCATCTGGGAGTCTGCTTCCCCCTCTCTCTCTGCCTGCCTCTCTGCCTACTTGTGATCTCTCTCTCTCTCTGTCAGATAAATAAAATCTTTTTTTAAAGATTTTTATTTATCTGACAGAGAGAGATCTCTGTCAGAGAGATCTCTGCGTACTTTTTTTAAAAAAGATTTTTATTTATTTATCTGACAGAGAGAGAGATCACAAGTAGACAGGCAGGCAGAGAGAGAGGGGGGAGCAGGCTCCCCACCGAGCAGAGAGCCCAACACGGGGCTTGATCCCAGGACCCCGAGATCATGACCTGACCTGAAGGCAGAGGCCTTAACCCACTGAGCCACCCAGGCGCCCCATAAATAAAATCTTTAAAATAAATAAATAAATAAAATAAAACAAAATGTTATTTCTATACTCTGAAATACTAAAATATGTTAAAAAGAATAAGTGGTTATATGCAGATTCACATGGGAAGATTTCCAAGACATATCACCAACTTAACAAACTGGTTGAAGAATAATATTTAAGATATAATTTCTTGTTTTTAAAGAAAACACATATACAAAAAACCCTCCATATTTCTATAGGTGCAGTTATGTACAACATACACATATATGGGGCAAACAGACAAATGAGCAGAAGAATATACACAAAATCTTTTAAAGTCGTTATTTCTGGAGAGGAAGCTGGATCAGCATATGATGGTATAGAGAAATATTAAGCGTGTGTGTATTTGTGTAATAAATAAAAGAAAAAAAGAAGAATGTCAAGCTCTGTCGTCCAGTTTGGCTCATGATGGCTATCACTGTTTTTCATGGGCAGGGTCAGTAGCAGGAGACTTCTACTTGTAGGACAGGAAAAACAGGAGGGAGGAATAAGGAAATGAGGCAGAAAGGAGGGGAGACATGAGTGCTGGCTTTGCCCCTCTACAGACAGAAGCAATTGGCCACCGTGTTAATTTAAAAACCTTCTGCTGGGGCACCTGTGTGGCTCAGTTGATCTCAGGGTCCTGGGATCGAGCCCCCCATTGGGCTCCCTGCTCAGTGGGGAGTCTGCTTCTCCCTCTCCTTTTGCCTCTCCCCCCTACTCCTTCTCTCTCTCTAAATAAATAAAATCTTTAAAAAAAAAAAAACCTCTTCTGTTAACAGACTCATAAATACAGAGAACAAACTGATGACTGCCAAAAGGGAGGGGGTAAGGATATGGGCAAATGCATGCTGGGGCGTGGGAGGTACTGTCTTCCAGTCAGGGAATACCTAAGTCATAGGGATGAAAGGTAGGGCATAGGGAACATGGTCAATGGTATTGTAATAGTGCCGTATGGGGCCAGACGATAGCTACGCTTGTGGTGAGCACAGCCTAACATACAGACTTGGTGAATCACTATGTTGGACACCTGAAACCAATACAGCATTTGTGTTAACTATGCTTCAATAAAAAAGAATACCCATGAAAACAAAGTAATAAGCCTGCCCGGGCCATGGAAATCACTAGCTGTTGATGAGGTTCTCATGGTCCCAGAGGAAGCTCAGTGGAAAGTCCCATTTCAAAGCAGCAAGAAAGGGACAGAGAGGGATAAATACAGGTCATACACGGGGACAGGAACACTGATGCAAGGGGGAAATGCAGCTGTGGTTTCACTCCTCTTAGACTGCCCTGGAACAAAGTATCCATCATGGGAAGCAGCACAAGCTTCCCAAACCTGACGTCCCTGTCTTTTCTGATGGCCTACCACTTTGTCCCCTCTGACATGCCTCTAGTATCTGCATTAATTAGACTCATGCCAAGAACCCGGGTCACTTGAGGAGTGCCTGCTGGTACCACCAAGAAATTGAACCATGCCATTCTTCACAAGCTTGAAAAATGCCAGCTGGGGGAATGGAATCATTTCCCAGTGATCATTCTGAAGAGGGCCCTCTGCCTTCTCCTTATTGTAGAGTTAAGGAGAGTTCAGCATTGCACACAACAAAGCCAGGGCAAAACATTCCACATAAGGACTCTCCCAGCCAACGAGGCATCTAACTACCGGCTGGTGGAAGAGCACCTTTAGAGTTCCTACAAGATGCAGAAGAATCACGATCAGCAATGTTTAAAAGTCGTCTACAGAGCCGTTCTTTCCTCTCTTGTCTCCCAAGGTCTTTGTGTAACACTTGCTTAAATGACAACTTGCAAACATCAGCTTACTGCATGGGAGACAGTCTCAGAGTCTTTGAGACAACACCCTTGAGTCAGTCCCCGGTTGGCAAAGAGATCCCTAGGTCAAGCCATGGCGACCTAGACAAAATGTTTGGGCTGAGAGCAGAGTGTGTCACACTCAGATTTAGGAAGTGGGGATGACCATGGGCTGCCCTACATGCTACTTTGGGTTGCCAACCTTTTTCTGTAGGCTATTTCTTTATACTTTCCTCTGTTCTATAGGGCACTTTGGAAGTCCCTTACCAGATTTCTGGGGAGCAAAAAAGGAACATGGTTTTCTTTCCGCTATCCATATTTAGGGTGATTGCAATGACTGGAGAAAGTGGCAAAGCAACTTGAAGAGGCATTAGGCGTGCCTTGCTGGGAATCCCCAGGAAAGGAAGGCCTCCTGCCTGTGTTCCCACTTCATCTTTGTCTCTTTGCTCCTGAGCAAGTGCCACTTGCTTCTCTTCTCCCAAAAGGTCCCTGGAGGCATGCAGACTAAAATACATTAACCAGACCTGTAATGTGCTCCAGCAACGGCTGCTGGGAACAAGCTGAAGAAAGCCCCCCAGCCTCGACTCAGGTTTCTGGAAAAATCTGGAACTGGATGTGTCCTATCGCCATGATAATTGGATCAGTCCCACTCGTCAGGGAAAACGGCATGCAATCGATCATTGAGGAATACTGCGATAGTTAATTTTATGTGTCACCTTGATTGGGCCATAGTGTGCCCAGATATTTGGTCAAACATTATTGTATTTCTGTGAAGACGTTTTTGAAGTGGGATGAACATGTGAACTAGTATACTGAGTAAAGACTGCACTCCGTAATGTGAGTGGGCCTCACCCAATCAGTTGAAGGCCTGAAGAGAACAGAAAGACAGACCTTCTGAAAGAACAGAAAGCCTGACCTTCCTGTAAAGGGGAACTCCTTCTGCCTGATGACCTCTGAAGTGAGTCATCAGCTTCATTCCTGCCTCCACACTCAAACTAAAACACTGGCTCTTCCTCGGTCTCACATCCGCTGGCCTTTGGACTTGTGCTACAATATCAGTTTTCCTGGTTCTCAGGCTTTAGGACACAGACTGGAACTGATCCATTGTTTCTCTTGGGTGTCCAGCTTCCTGACTCACCCTGTGGACCTTGGGACCTGCCAGCTTTCATCATTGTGAGAGCTAATTCCTTATAATTAACAAATAAATCCTATTGTTTCTGTTTCTCTGGAGAACGCTGACTAATGCAAACACACACCACGGGACGCTGGGAGACATAAAAGTACCACTTGCCCATTTCTCCAACCAAACTCGACTTAGTTACATTGGTGTTTCATTGTAAGAATAATCCTTCTCCTCCCCATTTACTACTAATGCTGGGTGACAACTCCATGTGGCACTAGTGTGACCACCAATGAGTCACACCCTTGTTTAATCCCCTCCCTTAAAGTGTGAGTGAAACCTGTGATGTGCTTCCAGCCGACAGAAGACGGCGAAGTTAAAAAAAAATTTTTTTTAAAGATGTAATTCAGGTCCCAGATCAGTTGATTTTGTTAATCAAAAGGGATTAATCTAAGGGGCCTGACTTAATTAAGTGAAAGCATTAAAAGTGAGAGATTCACTTGCTAGCCTTGAAAACATAAGCTGCTGGGACACCCGGGTGGCTCAGTCGGTTAAGCATCTGCCTTCGGCTCAGGTCATGGTCCCAGGGTCCCAGGATCGAGTCCTGCGTTGGCCTCCCTGCTCAGCGGGGAGCCTGCTTCTCCCTCTGCCTGCTGCTTCCCCTGCTTGTGCTCTCTCTCTCTCTCTCTGACAAATAAAATCTTGAAAAAAAATAAGCTGCCACGTGAACACCTTTAGGAGGGGGCCACACAGCAAGGACCTCTGGGCCATTTCTAGTGTCTGAGAATGACCCCCAGATGATAGCCAGCAAGAAAATGGGGACTTCAGTCCTAAAGCCACAAACAACTGAAATCTGCCAACAGTGTCATGAGTTTGGAAGAGGACCCTGATCCCCAGAGAGAAATGTAGCCCAACCAACACCCTGATTATGGCCTTGTGAGGTCCTGACTAGAGAAGCCCAGCAATGCCACAGTCTTCGAGGTTTTGACTGTTAAGACCGAAGAAACGGGCTGTGGCAATGGACCAGAGTAATTAGGATGGCTTTCCACGCGTTCTACAAAGATTACCATGATAAAGAAAAACAATTATCTCAATATTTAGCACTTGTCACCTCAGAAGTGTTACACCAAAAGAGAACTTTCTAAACAGAATATGACTCGACTAAAGTGTCAGTAATATTTCTTCCACCTGAAGCGAAGTCATTCTAAGTATGAAATACGAAAACCTCTTTTTTATGAGAAATTTTCTGTTCTTAGAACAAGTTCATTTGTGGTTAGCTTTCTTCTCTGAGAGAAAAACATGATTTGAAAGCATGGTCACCTCGCTTTAAATAATGTAACCACTTTGGAGTAACTTTATTTTTAATTAGGAAAGGTTTCCTTTCTTCATATCTTTTGTTGTGGTAAAATATATGGAACACAATACCTGCCATGTTAATCATTTTTAAGTGTAAAATTCAGGGCACTAAGTACCTTCACCATGCTGGGCAACGATCACCACTATCTAGTTCAAAACAATTTTCATCACCACAAACAGAAACTCCGTGACTCTTCAGCCCACTCTTCCGCATTCTCCTCCTCCTCATTCCCCTTCAGCCTCTAATCTACTTTCTGTCTCTGCAAATTTGCCTAAGTGGAGTGACACAATATTTACTCTTTGGTGTCTGGCTTGTTTCACTTCACAGCTGTTGATGGACACTTGGGTTGTTTCCAATTTTTGGCTATTGGGAATAATGCTGAAACGAACATTGGCATATGAGTATCTGTGTTCCTGTTTTCAGTTCTTTGGGGTATACACCTGGGAGTCTAATTGCTGGGTCATAAGGTAAGTCTCTATTTAACCTTCCAAGGGACTTCCAAGCTGTTGTCCACAGAGGCTGCACCATTTTATACTCCCACCAGCACTGCATGAGGGTTCTAATTTCTCCACGTCCTCACAAACCCTTGTTATTTTCCTCTAAAAAATTATAGCCTTCCTAATGTGTATGAACTGGTAGCTCATTGTGGTTTTGGTTTGCATTAATCTAATGGCTAATGATGTTCAACATTTTATCATGTGTTATTAGATATTACGTACTTTCTTTGGAGAAATGTCTTATGCCCATTTTTTCCCCCTCGTTTTGTTGCTGAGTTTCAAGAGTTCTTTATATAGGGGTGCCTGGGTGGCTCAGTTGGTTAAGCATCCAAGTCCCGATTTTGGCTCAGGTCATGATCTTGGGGTCCTGGGACTGAGCCCTGCATTAGGCTCCTTGCTCAGTGGGGAGTCTGCTTGTCTCCCTCTGCCCCTCTTCCTGCTTGGACTCTCTCTCCCTCTAAAATCAATCTTTAAAAAAAGTTCTTTATATATAAAACACATATAAGATATAAATATTTTCTCCCATTATGTAGGTTGTCTTTTCACTTTCTTGATACTTTCCTCTGCACAGAAGTTTTAATTTTGATGAAGTCCTATTTATCTAATTTTTCTTCTCTTGCTCATGGTTTTGGCAACATATCGACAAATGTGTTGCCAAATTCAAGTACATGAGGAACTACCCTAATGTTTTCTTCTAAGAATTTTACAGTTTAGTTCTTATTTAGTTTGTTAATCCATTTGAATTAATTTTTGTGTATAGGTGAGGTAGGGATTCAATGTGATTCTTTTGCATGGGAATTCCAGTTGACCCAGCACCATCCATTGAAGAATTGTTTTTGCATTGAATGGACTTGTCACCCTTGTCAAAAAGTCAACTGGACATAGATGTTGGATTTATTTCTGGACTCTCGATTCTATTCCTTTGGTCTGTATGTCTATCCTATGCCAGTACCACACTGTTTGGATTACTGTAGCTTTGTGGTAAGTTTTGAAATCAGGAAGCATGAGTCCTTGAATGTTGTTCTACATTTTCACAATAGTTTTGTCTGTATTGGGGCACTTTGTCTTTCTAAATGAATTTGAGGATTGGCTTTTCCATTTCTGCAAAAAAAAAAAAAAAGCTGTTGGATTTTGATACAAATTACATTGACTCTATGAATCACTTTGGGTGGTATTGACATCTTAACAATATTGTCTTTCTATCCATGAACACGAGATGTCTTTTGATTTAGATCTTCCTTAATTTCTCTTGGCATTATTTTATAGTTTTCATTGTATAAGTCTTTCAGTTTCTTGGTTCAATTTATTTCTGAATACTTTCTTTCAGATGTTATTATAAATGGAACTTCTGTCTTACTTTCCTATACAGATTGTTCATTGTTGGTGTAAAGAAACACAACCGATTTTCCATGTTGATCTGTATCTTACAACTTACCCCCTTTTCTCAATTAGTTTATTAGTACTAGTAGCTTTCTTATGGATTCTTTCGGATTTCCTATATATAGAACCATGTCATCTGTGAAGAGATAGTTTTATTTTCTCCTTTCCAATTTGAATACCTTTCATTTCTTTTTCTTACATGATTGCTCTGGCTAGAACTTCCAACACAATATGGAATAGCAGTAGTGAGAGTGGGCCTCTTTGTCCTGTTCCTGACCTTAGGGGGAAAGCTTTCAGCTTTTCACCATTGAGTATGATGTTAGCTGTGGGTTTTTCAGAAATGCCCTCTATCATGTTAAGGAGTTTCCCTTCTATTCCTAAGTTTTTCTGAGAGTTTTTATCATGAAAGGGTGGGGGATTTCATAAAATGCCTTTTCTGACAATTATCACATGATCTCTCTGATATGAAGAATTTGAGAGGCAAGGCGGGGGTTTGTGGGGGGCGGTGGGGGAGAGAAATGAAACAGGAAGGGATGGGGAGGGAGACAAACCATAAGAGACTCCTAGACTCACGAAACAAACTAAGGGTGGCTGGGAGGCAGGGGGGTAGGGATGGGGTGGCTGGGTTGTGGACATTGGGGAGGGTATGTGCTATGGTAAGTGCTGTGAAATGTGTAAGCCTGATGATTCACAGACATGACACTGGTGCAAATAATACATTATATGTTAATAAATAAATAAATGAATGAATGAATAAATAAGCCTTTTCTGTATTTGTTGGGATAATTATGTATTTTTTTCCTCCTTCATTCTATTAATATGATGTGTTGCATTGATTGATATTCTTATGCTGAGCCACCTTTACATTACTGGAATAGATCCAAGTTGGTCATTATGTTTATTCTTTTTCACATGCTGTTTGGTATGGTTTGCTGATATTTTATTAAGGATTTCTGCATCTGTATTCATAAGGGATATGGGTCTGTAATTTCTTTTCTTATGCTGTCTTCATCTGTCTTTGGTATCAGGGTAATGCTGGCTTTATAAAATGAAGTAGGAACTGTTTTTTCCTATTTTATGGAAGAGCTTGTGAAATACTGATAATTCTCCTTAAAACGTTTGGTAGAATTCACCAGTGGAGCCATTGGGTCCTTCACTCTTCTTTGCTGAGAAGTTTTTAACTGGTGATTCAGTCTCCTTACTAGTCGTAGGCCTATTCAGATTTTATATCTCTTCATTACTTAGTCTTGAATGGTTATATGTTTCTAGGAATTGGTCTGTTTCATCTAGGTTATCCAATTTGTTGGTATGCAGTTGTTCATAGTATTTTTTATTCTATAAGCTCCTCTTTTAGTCCTTTTTAGTTCTTTAAATTCAGTAATAATGTCTCCATTTTCAGTTTTTATTTTGTTTACCTGCATCTTCTCTTTCATTTTCTTTGCTAGGCTAGCTAAAGGTTTGTCAGTTCTGTTTTCAATAGTTGTTTTCAAATAAGTAACTCCTGGTTTCATTGATTCCATTGTTTTTCTACTCTGTAATTTGTAAATCTCTGCCCTAATCTTTTTTTTTTTTTTTTCCCTCCCTTCTGCTAGATTTGGGTTTAGTTTGTTCTTCTTTCTCTATTTCCTCAAGGTATGAAGTTGGTTTACTAATTTGAGGTCTTTCTTTCTTCTTTTTTAATCATTTATAAATTTCCCTTTAAACAATGCCTTTGCTGCATCCCATGAGTTTTGATATTTTGTGTTTCCATTTTCATTCCTAAGTATTTTCTAATTTCCCTTCTGATTTCTTATTTGACCATCAGTTGTTAAGAATGGGTTGCTTATAATGTACAACAAAGGACAACAATTAACAAAACTAAAAGACAACCTACTGAATGGGAGAAGATATTTGCAAATAACATTTTCAATAAAGGATTAGTATCCAAAATACATAAAGAACTTATACAATTCAATGCCCCCAAAACAAATAATAATTAAAAATGGGCAGAAAACATGAACGGATATTTATTCAAGGAAGACCAAAGATAGCCAGAGCCATGAAAAGATGTTCAACATCAATCATCATTAAAAAAATGGAAATAAAAACCACAACGAGTTATCATCTCACACCTGTCGAAATGATTAAAATCAAAAACAAATGAAAGAAGTTTACCAAGGATGTGGAGAAAAAGGAAACTTTGTGCTCTGTTGGTGGGATTTCAAACTGGTGCAGCCATTGTGGAAAACAGTATGGAGGTTCCTCAAATATTAAAAAATATAGGGGCACCTGGGTGGCTCAGTCAGTAAGTGTTTGACTCCTGGTTTTACCTCAGGTCATGATCTCATGGATCATAAGATGGAGGCCCACATTGGGCTCCATGCTCAGCAAAGAGTTTGCTTGAGATTCTCTCCCTCTGTCCCTCCTCCCACCCAACTCTCTTATATGCACAGGCACACACACACTCTCTCTCTCTCAAGTAAATAAATCTTTAAAAAATTAAAAATATAACTTAACATATGCTCCAGCAATTCTACTACTGGGTATTTACCTAAACAATACAAAAACACTAATTCAAAAAGTTTTATGCTCCCCTGTGTTTACTGCAGCATTATTTACAATAGCCAAATTATGGAAGCAGCCCAACTACCCATCAATAGATGAATGGATAAACAAGACATGGTATAGATACATACAATGGAATATCACCCAGCCATAAGAAAGGATGAAATCCTGCCATTCGTAACAACATGGATGGATCTAGAGAGTATAATGCTAAGTGAAATAAGTCTGTCAAGGAAAGACAAATACTGTATGATTTTACTCATATATGGAATTTCAGAAACAAAACAAATGAATAAAGAAAAAAAAAGGCAAACCAAAAAACAGACACTTAATTATTGAGAACAAGCTGATCGTTACCAGAAGGGAGGTGGGTGAGGGTGTGGGTGAAATAGGTGATGGGGATTAAAGAGTATACTTAAATGATAAGCATTGAGTAATGCATAGAATTGTTCAATCACTATATTGTACACCTGAAACCAATATAACACTGTATGTTAACTATAATGGAATTTTTTTTAAAAGAATAGATTGCTTAATTTACACATATTTTTGAATTTTCAAGCTTTCCTTCTATTATTGGCCTTTATTTTTACTCCATTGCGGTCAGAAAAGACACTTCGGGTTATTCCAATCTTTACAAAATGGTTGAGACTTCTTTTTTTTTTTAAGATTTTATTTATTTATTTGACAGAGAGAGAGAGATCACAAGTAGGCAGAGAGGCAGGCAGAGAAAGAGGGGGAAGCAGGCTCCCCACTGAGCAGAGAGCCCGATGCGGGGCTTGATCCCAGGACCCTGAGATCATGACCTGAGCCAAAGGCAGAGGCTTTAACCCACTGAGTCACCCAGGTGCACCGAGACTTGTTTTATAAGCAAACATATGGCCTATCTGGAAAATATTTCATGTGCACTTGAGAAAAAGTGTGTATTCTGTTGCTGGGTGAAGTGTTTTGTATATATACTTGTTAGGTCTAGCGGTGTTGCTCTATACAATAGTCCTTTTAGGAGAAGTTTGGAATCAAATGACTTTCATGTTAGAATCACATGACTTTCTAAAATACTATCTCTCCTTCTTTCTCACCCATCCTCAAAGGAGCTCCAAATTCTTCGTAGATAACCAGAAAACCTTTAGCTCCTCACTGTGTTCCATCAATGAAAGTGTGGTATCACTTTGTAGCTCAGAAAACTCAAGCCATGCAAAAACAACTGGCGGTTAGCTTCAGTTCTCATTTTGTAGGACACACGAACAGGGCTGCTTTCAGAACAGAGGTCATCTGATACCTAGGCCTGAAGTTAGTATACCGGATCAGTGTTTTTTCAATCTTCCTTCAGTAGTAGAACTTTGTTTCAAACAAACTCTTGCATGAACTGATTTTAGGAAGAGGTATGGAGGTAGCCCTGCTGGCTTTGAGGCTGGGAGAAAGGATGGAAAAGCCTGCCCCAGAAAACATTTGGATTCTCTAGGACAGTGGCAGCCACCACTTGTAATTGGGATTCCAAGTCCGGCCCAAAGCAGATGTGATATGGAAAAGAAACATAGACACGTGGCTCCATAAAGACACAGCCTGGGCAAACTGCAGTGCTGCCATCTTTAGCATCAGCCGTCCAAGGCTGGCCCTGGCTTCAACAAAGAGGCCCTCTACTGCGTTATCAGCACGCATCTCACTTCCACTCTTCTGTAAATCAAGCAAAGAAATCCAGCCTAGTGCAAACACTTTCTCTCTAACACAAAATTCCTAGAGACCACAGAAGTAAGCCCTTTCTGGTTGGGAGGTAAAGGTCAATTCCATCTCTATCAACTACAACTTGTATCTAGCCATATGCTCAGCCAAGGTCCGGGAGTCAGGCATATGGCGGCAAGGGTCACAAAATGAGAGGGCAGCACGAGTGATATCACCTCTTTAAAGATGGCTTTCATCCAGACTCATAAGGTAAGCTCACCTTCAAACTGAGAAACCACAGTCTGCACTTAAGTGGGTAATCCCAGCTAACAGAGGGAAGATGAGCCTCTTCAAGGGCATACCACCAACGCACACCACCAAGAATCTGGGGTCACAAGTCATTGTCACCAAAAGGCTAATTAAACAGGAGACTGAGCTCAGTTATTTCAGCTGTGGGGAATGGGAAATCAGAAGCCACCCATTCATTCTGCATGTTCTATTGAGCAGCCTCTATGAGCCAGGCACTGTTCTAGAATGGAAATGCCCAGCTCGATCGGAGGGATATGTGGTTAAGAGAAACACAAGATTCAGAGAAGTGTCTGATGTTAAGACTCATAACCTACGAGGCTGCAAAATCACCGTGTCTCCAGTGGTGACGGAAGAGCCAGAGCAGACAGCTGATGACACGCACCAAGTTGCACAAAGCAATGAACTCCAAGTTCTGGTCCTGCCTCTACCTCTCCCTTGCTGTGGGACCTACAGCAGGTTAGTTCCTCTTGGGGTCCCAGTCTCCTTTTCTGGGAAATGGCCAGTTGGGAGATGAGGTACTCCTCTCACAGTCTATGGGAGTAGAGCCCAAAAAGCAAACACTGAATTGGGTGAGTGGCCCAAAGTGTAGACTATATAAGCTTTAACGTCTCTCACGTTGTGATGACGATAATGATAAATAGTAATAATTAATAATAATAATAATGAAATATCCACGATGACAGCAGCTGCTGTTTACTGAATGCTGAACATGTCACAGGCACTCTTCCCATGTCATCGGTTTTATCAGTCTTTCCAAGTGGCTTCCCAGAATGTTAGATGTGGAAAGCCCATAGATGTTTTAGCAATGGGAAGATCAAGAGGCAGACCTCTTCAAATGTTGTAGGACATGAGCCTCCCATCTTCATCTCTCAGCCCTCATTCCTCTCAACACCTCACCATTTTACTTCTTCTTTTTGCAGAGTTGAGACTCATCTATCCCAATCGTAAATCTAGTAACTGTGGGTTTCAGAGCTTTAGGCATCCCACTGCAAGAGTCCCACACACCCTGGGTAGTACATTGGGTCTGCAGAATTAGAATCTTCCCTCCAACTCCTTCGGTGTCATGGTGGAGTGAATTTCTATTTGATGGGAAAATATTTTGTATTTCCTTCCATATTTTATATCCATGTGTCTATACACACTGGAAAAAGTTTAAGTCAACACTTCAACATAATTCTGTGTTCTCCTTGCTCTGAGGTAATTATCGTGATTAAAATTTGTCAATAATCAGCATCATTTCTATTGGATGCTATCAAAAATTTTTTTTAATTTGACAGAGAAAGAGATGACAAGTAGGCAGAGAGGCAGGTGGGGGGGGGGAAGCAGGTTCCCCGCTGAGCAGAAAGCCCGATGCGGGGCTCGATCCCAGGATCTTGAGATCATGACCTGAGCCGAAGGCATAGTCTATTTTTTTTTTTTTTTTAAGATTTTATTCACTTATTTGACAGAGAGAGAGAGAGATCACAAGGAGGCAGAAAGAGAGAGGGGGAAGCGGGCTCCTCACTGAGCAGAGAGCCCGATGTGGGGCTCGATCCCAGGACCCTGAGATTATGACCCGAGCAGAAGGGAGAGTCTTAACCCACTGAGCCACCCAGGCGCCCCATCAAAATGTTTTGATGCAGTGAGTGAAAAACACTGTTATCCTAATGATACAGCAGAGACCCAATCCCAATGTCGCATGTGACCAGTAGAATAGTAACCAATTCAAAGTGTTTAATGTCATTTCTGTTTAAGAAGTATTTCCCCTTTTAGTTCTTCATTTTGACTTAATTTTAATCTTCCTAACGATTCTGTGAAATAAACAAGGCAAGTACTGTTTTGATTGTTACAGCGAGGGAAGCTGAGGCTCCAGGACTTAGCTGGCTCAGGTTACCCAGAAAAAACGTGCCAGAATGAGGAACAGAATCAGTTCTCCAATCCTAAATCCAGCATCTAACGCACCATGCTAGACACCAGGCCCAACACACACAACCTGAAGACCTGAGCTAGGCAGATAGAGGGCCACTAGCGAATTTAGAAGTAATTCTGGTAAAGAAAACAGCACTGGAGGGGCGCCTGTGTGGCTCAGTCGGCCAAGCGGCTGCCTTCGGCTCAGCCAGGGTCCTGGGATTGAGCTGGGCGTCAAGCCAGCATCGGGCTCAGTGGGAAGCCTGCTTCTCCTTCTGCCTCTCCCTCCGGCTTGCACTCTCTCTTGCTCACTCTTTCTCTCTCTCAAATAAATAAATAAAATCTTAAAAAAAAACACAAAACACCATTAGATAGGGATTATTCAATTAAGATCTGTCAGCATTGCCTCTTGAGAGAAAATTACTCCAGACAACTCTTTATCTTTTTCCTTTTTGAATTTAAGTACAGCAGCAACAACAAAAAGAATTGAAGGGGGGGGGGGTCCCAAAAACCAGCCTGAGGAACTGTACTTCCAGAGGGAAACACAAAGATTTAATCAGTACCTCTACATCCTTGGCTGCCGGAGGAGATGGTAGTGCTTTTTCTCATTGAATTAAAAGGTAGCAAACCTCTAATTTTTCCGTGTTTTGGCAAGAAAATTATAAGTAGCTGTGCCTGCTGGGTCTGGAATGAAGGTAAATACAGTCGGCTGTACGTAACCCCAGTGTGTGAATGCTGTCCTTTAGGGGTATGTGCGTTACTGGGCATGTGGTATATACGTTACTTAGGAAGCCTTCAGGAGCTTTCCTCAGCCTGGTGCCCATCAGAAGCCACCCAAGCCCAGGCGGGTGCTTTGCAAAGGGGGTTTTGCCCAGCCCAGGTTTACTCTCTCCTGCTGGAAGGGGCCGAGCACTGACCTAGCAGGTGCTCTGGCATCTCCACTGAGGTGTGGGAGGCTGCCCTCCAGTACCCGGCATCCTCGAAAGGTCTGTCGTGAGTCAGCTTGGCCACGTCATACACAGAATGGACAAATTGGAGGGGAGAGTCCCAGTTTGTGCCCTGGGCCCTGGGCCCTGGCCGGCAGGTCCCTGATGCTTACCTCTGGGCGTAAGGAGAACAAAGTGCAAGAATGGCAATGACAGAGGGAACAGAGGCCATGTGGTGTCTGCGAAAGCCTAGCAATGAATTCCCCAGGGAATCACGTTCCACACAGCTGCCCTATCTTAGGTGTGACCGGCCGCAAAGATAGCCCATTAGGGTCCTGTAGGTCAAGGTCCCTAGGAAGTTCTCCTAGGGGCTCGGTCAACATGTGTCACTGGTTCAGATAGTGAAGCATCTACCTTCAGCTTGGGTAATGATCTTGGGGGCCTGGGATGGAGCCCTGTGTCGGGCTCCCTGCTCTGTTTCTCCCTTTCCCTCTCTCTCTCCCCTCCACTCGTGTGCGCTCTCTCTGTCTCTCAAATGAATAAATAAAATCTTTAAAAAAATATTTGTCATTGAACTGCTTCCCTTTGGCTACATTTAAAATAACGACAAGAGAGATCCCTGCCATCTTCGGTGCTCTCAATCACTGAGAGAGGTCTACTTTCCTCTGCAAAAGAAAAAATAAAAGGCACAGCCAACAACTCCTCCAGAGGGCCCCAAGGACTTGCTCGCCCATGACCTACCCTCCACATCTCATCTGCGACTTTAACCTTCTGATTGCACTGGAAGCAAGCTGATGGGAACATCCCGAGGCGGGTGGTAAGTTTGTTTGACTATCTGCTTGTTTGCTTTGGGTGAATCCTGGGGACGTGAGTGGGAGCTTCGGTGTACGGGCACAGGCAGCCCTGAGACCTGTTCTCAGGAGTCCGGGTTGGCATCTTACATAAAGCATGGCTTGAACGGATGACATTTCTCAGTAATGATCAACTAGGAGCCAAGATAATAAGCTGGAGGGGCAACCATGCTGCCAGCTGCTGGAGATGGACAAGGACACAGCAGGCAGTGTCATGAGGGTCCCGTGGTCCAGGTTTGCGGGAACCATGCCAGGGGAAGTGCTAGGCTTGCACGAGGAGAGTGCTACCTAGACCAATCTCTTGGAGAGAACAGAGATGTGGCTCAAATAAACAGAGATGAACTGACACCCCTCACACCAGGAGGAAGCAGAATGGCCGCATCCACAAGCAGAATGCTAAAAATAAGCCACTGCATTTCCATAACACTTTTCTCGGCAAGGGCAAGGGCACAGCAGTTCCAAGACCTGGGGTCAGGGTGCCCGGCTGGCTCAGTCAGTACAGCATGTGACTCTGGATCTTGGGGTCGTGAATTTGAGCCCCACTTTGGTAGGGAGCCTATTTTAAAAATAAGAACTAAAGCATTAAAAAAAAAAAAACTGGGGTTTGACACTTACTAGCTTTGTGATCTTAGGTAAGTCATTTAAATCTCTGGATCTTTATTGTTTTCATTTGCAAAGCAGGAAAACAGGGCCTCTTCTGCCCGCCTCACCTCGTACTATTAACTGAGGTTCGAGGGAGGCAATTCCCACCACGTGGGCTCTACAGGAGTGTGTTGGGGGAAGAGAGAACAGGGCAAAAGGGCTTGAAGACAGGGGGTCAGCTTAAAACTAGACTCCAGCTGAGACCACAGCCTTGCTGAGTCAGCTCCCATCCCCCCCACCCCCGCCGCTCACTCTGGTTCCCCTGCAGAGATCTTCTAGAGAACCAAATCTAAGACAACCAACTTTCAGCAACACAATTTTAGAAAACTAATATACTCTCTTTTCTCCTCAAAGCTTGAGTTTGGTTTATATTTCACTGAACCAGCCACCCCAGATGGAGAGGCAGATCATTCACGCCAGTCTTCACTATGTTCCATTGTCTTAAAGAGCCAGGAACGGTATTTGTGAGCTAGAGAGCACTAGAGATGCCCCTGTTGATGTTGTGACTGAGGGCGTTTTCAGTAGGATCTTGATGCTAATAAGTTGCAGTGATCCCAAAGAACCCTAAAATATTTTATACAGTGTGAGTTGCCCTGGTCGCCCTGGTCTTATACCTTTTTCTTTCCTTTTTAAAAAATTTATTTATTAAAATTCAATTAGCCAACATGTAGTAATCATTAGTTTTATTGATCCCAAAACCAGACAAAGACCCCATCAAAAAGGATAATTACAGACCAATATCCTTGATGAACACAGATGCAAAAATTCTCACCAAAATACTATAGGATCCAACAGTACATTAAAAGGATTATTCACGGGGCGCCTGGGTGGCTCAGTCGTTAAAAGTCTGCCTTCGGCCCAGGTCAGATCCCAGGGTCCTGGGATCGAGCCCCGCATCGGGCTCCCTGCTCTGCAGGAAGCCTGCTTCTCCTGCTACCATTCCCTCTGCTTGTGTTCCCTCTCTCACTGTGTTTCTCTCTGTCAAATAAATAAAATCTTTAAAAAAAAAGGATTATTCACCACAACCAAGTGGGATTTATTCCTGGGCTGCAAGGTTGGTTCAACATCTGCAAATCAATCAATGTGATACAATATATTAATAAAAGAAAGAACAAGAACCATATGATACTCTCAAGTGATGCTGACAAAGTACAGCATCCTTTCTTGATCAAAACTCTTCACAGTGTAGGGATACATGGTACATACCTCAATATCATCAAAGCCATCTATGAAAAACCCACAGCAAATATCATTCTCAATGGGGAAAAACTGAGAGCTTTTCCCCTAAGGTCAAGAACATGGTGGCAAGCATGTCCACTCTCTCCACTGCTATTCAACATAGTACTAGAAGTCCTAGCCTCAGCAATCA